>OX578134.1:160265835-160865835 GCA_951213105.1 Amaurobius ferox
CGATCTTTCATTAATTAGCTTTACGTACGTTTCATACTTCAATGAATGGGAATAGAAATGATATTGTTACCAGCACGGCAACATAAACTATCGTTAAACTCGATAACTGTGTGTTAACGCGGCAGTATGTGCTTTCATAGGTTTGTAAAAGTTTGATTTATATGATTTGAAAAACACACTGTCGTAATTGGAACGTAATAATATTTCACTCAATTGTACTACCAACTGTACTGCTTTTAAATAAATCCATTGAATGACCTTATCCCTCACCCCCCCCCCCCCCCTCTGCACAAGACTACCAATGTCTCAAAAGTCATCGGTTCAAGAAACTTGGAATGATCCAGTTGTACCACCAACTGCACTGCATCATAATAATTTTCTTGAATCGTCCTACTTTATCCCCCCCCCTTCACACAGGATCACAGATGTCTCAAAATACATCGTTGTACGAAACTTGAGATGATCCAATCCTCTTTCATCCGTCAGCACACCGCAGTTCCTCTTCAGGTGCCAATTGTAGAAATACATTTTATCTCAATTATCTAGTGCGACGCCAGGGAGTTGAGCTCAAGTAGCTTTAATTAAAGTTAATATATATGCCAGTAGATTTAATTAAAGCTAATATGAATGCTAGTAGGTTTAATTAAGGATACAGTGAATTGAGTTTTATATTCAAATATTTAAAATTTTTGAAAATAAGACAACATTCATTGATTGAAAATGAAAAAGTGTTCACAATTTTTGTGCTTAGATTTGGAACGATTTTTGACATTCAGAAGACATAATATAACATATAATCTACTCTCTAATTCACCGTGGCATATACAGGGTGTCCCAAAAAGATTGAAACTAGCTTTAATTCTTTACCTGTTGGAGATAAGTGGGCAATGTAAATTGCGAAAATGTTGAAAGTAAGGTACGAAATAAGACAACGTTAATGAAATAGTCCTTCCATTAATTTTCAAAAAGTTACACTTTTTTAATTTTTATACGACCCCCTTAGACAAATTGGGTCAATCAGAAAATATTTATTTTGAATGCAACAAGATCATTAAAAAAACCGCATATCTGTATCTTTAAAATCAACTGAATTATGACAAAGGTAAAACTCTGAATTATACCACTTTTCCGTACCATGTGAAAGGCTGTTTCGTCAGTGAAAATAGGGATCACAAACAAATTGACGATGGAAATTGCTCGGATCAAAAATACGTTAATATGTGTAAAAAAATGTTATCACAAATGCATCTAAATAAAGCATTACACAGACAGAGATCATATAAAACAGTGGTACTCACTGTGCGGTGTCCTATCCTATGTATTATCATACAGTTTTATCTTTTTTGTGATATGACACAAATTTATATTTCTTATTTTATATATGGTCCTCTCTCTCATTCACAATGTTCAATTCTCAATTAAATATAACTCGCTCAATTTTAAAGATACTGAAATGCGGGTTTTTTTTAATGATCTTGTTGCATTAAAAATAAAAAATTTCTGATTGACCGAATTTGTCTAAGGGGTCGTATAAATATGTAAAAAGTGTAACTTTTTGAAAATTAATGGGAGGACTATATCAATAACGTAGTCTTATTTCCTACTTTACTTTCAACATTTTTTTCAATTGACATTGCCCACTTATCTTCAACAGGTAAAGAATTAAAGCGCGTTTCAGTCTATTTAGGACATCCTGTATAATCCACTCTTTAAGTCTGTTCTTGAACCATCGGAGATCAGTATAGGTTTGATTTAATAGTCATAGATGGCGCAGAAACTCGCATCCTTTACCTCCTCTTCTCAATTATTTCTAGCGAATAAAAGAGCTTCGCGGGTATTTCAATTCTTCTAAAAATTATGTTAGTTTTCAAGCATTCAATAGGACAAACCACTTAACATAATCGGCAATGAACGAATTTTTTTCAGTGTGAGTTTTTTTCTTTACAGCTATAGTTAGAATTTCGATTGTGATTTGTTTTAGAAAATTTGTATTTTAAGTAATCTGTTACAATTTATAATGGGCAAGGCTAAAAGAAACAAATATCAGAAAAGGAAAAAATCAAAACCATATACAAGTATGAGACTTTGGCATTAAAAAAGACTGAAAACTAAACACAGTGTAAAGTTTGAAAGATATGGCTAAATTTTATTATGCTAACCATATTTAGTTATAAATATGTTATTTTATATGCATTCAAAATGTGCAAAGTCTTATTTATACAAAAAAAAATTACTCGTTTATTTTGTGTGTGTGGTATTTTTATATTTATGAAAATATTTTGTATTTTATATTTATGTGAATATTGTTATCGAGATATTAATAAAAAACGTTATGGAAAAGATATTTGTTCCGTAAAATTATCTAAAAAATACGTATAGCGTTGCTAAGCAGGAAACATTTGTCGATTTAAATAATAAAGAAACATAATATATAAATAAAGGTTATTGAAATTGCATTTTTGATTTGATTACGGTCTTTGGGTTTAACGAATATAAAAATTATTGATATTTTCAAATTCGTACACAACCTGTTTTATTTTGAACATTTTTAAAATTCATATATCGTAGCAAGGGTATTTATTTATCTATCTACTATACTACTTGCCAAGTGTCCGTCTGTATATCCGTCTATCTGTCTGTCTATCACGCTTTTTTAGGCACTTCCCAAATAAATAGAGACTTGCAATTTGGTACACGGATCGATCGTTCGAGAAAAAACCCTGGAAAAATCGAATTTTTCGAAAACGTTCTGTAGAGAGCGTGCTCCAAACCAAAACGTTCGAAAAGTGAAATGATAAGAAAGCATACTTTGCCATGCAATAGAGACTTCGAATTTGGTGTATAGGTAAATCGTTCGAAAGAACGAAAGTGTGCAATTTCAGATTTTCAATATTTTCTACTTAAGGGGGTGCCGGACACCAAAATATTCGTGTTACCGAATAAATGAGAAACGGCTCCTTTAAAATTTAATAGAGGCATGAAATTTGGTACATGAGCTAATCATTTAATGAAAACACCCAAGGCGAATAGAATTTCTCAAAAATATTCGATTAAGGGGGTGCTCCAGAGAAAAACGTTCGAATTGTGAAATGATAAGAAAAAACATGCTTCCGTATGAGATAGAGATTTCAAATTTGGTGTACGGGTAAAAAATTTAGAAGGAAGAAAGTGTACAATTTCAATTATTCTATATTTTCCACTTTAGGGGGTGCCGCACACTAAAATTTCCGATGTTCGGAATAAAGGAGAAATGCCTGTATTCAGACGTGATAGAGACTTGCTATTCCGTATATGGACGAATCCTCTGATAGAAAACTCAAGAATAATGGAGTTGTTTAAAAAAATGTTCATTTAAGGGGTGGGTACTCCACACAAAAACATTCGAAAGATAAAATGATAAAAAAGCATGCTTTGGGAGATTTCAAATTTTGTGTACGGGTACATTGTTGGAAAGGAAGAAAGTGTACAATTTCAGTGTTTCAACGTTTGCTATTGTAGGGGGTACGGCACACTAAAATATTCGATTTGGCGAACAAATGAAAGACGCCTCCTTTACAATGTGATAGTGGCTTGAAAACTGATATATAGGCTAATCATTTGATAAAAAACTCCAAGACAAATACAGTTTTTCAAAAATGTTCATTTTAGTTGATGTTACACCGAAAAACGTTCTAAAAGTGAAATGATAATAAAAGCATGCTTCGCGATAGGATAGAGACTTCAAATTTAGTGAAGCAGTAGATAATTTGAAAGGAAGAAAGTGTGCTATTTCAGATTTCCGGTATTTACTACTTTAGAGGGTGCCGCACACCAAAATGTTCGATTTGCCGAATAAATAAGTAACGACTCCTTTAAATTTTGATAGAGGCTTAAAATTTAATACATGGGCTAATCATTTAATGAAAACACCCAAAACGAGTAAAGTTTTTCAAAAATATTCATTTATGGGTGTGCTCCATAGGAAAACGTTCAATCGGGGAAAATGATAAAATAGCATTCTTCGGGATGAGATAGAGACTTTAAATTAGTGTACGGGTAGATAGTTCGAAAGGAAGAAATGCCCAATTTTGGTTTACTAACATTTTCTTCTTTAGGGGGTTCTGCACATCAAAATGTTCGATTTGCCGAATAAATGAGAAACGGTTCCTTTAAAATTCTATAGAGGCTGGAAAGTTCGTAATAGGTTAATCATTTGACAAAAACCCCAAAGATGAATATAGTTTTTCAAAAATGTTCATTTAAGGGGGGGGGGGGGCACACAGAAGAACATTCGAAAGGTGAAGTGATAGAAAAAACATGCTTCGCGATAGGAAGAAACTTCACATTTGGTGTACGGGTAAATAGTTGGAAAGGAAGAAAGTGTGCAATTTCAGTTTTCCAACATTTTCTATTGTAGGAGGTGTTGCTAACTAAAATATTCGTTTTGACGAACAAATGAAAAACGCCTCCTTTACAATGTGATAGAGGCTTGAAATTTAGTATATGGGATAAAAAAAAGCCCAAGATGAGTACGGTCTTATAAAAATGTTCATTTAAGGGTGTGCTACACAGACAAACATTCGAAAGATGAAGTGATAGAAAAAACATGCTTTGCGATAGGATAAAAACTACAAATTTGGTGTACTGGTAGATAGCTTGAAAGGAGAAATGTGTGCAATTTCAACTTTTCAAAATTTGCTACTTTGGGGGGTGCAGCACACCGATATGTTCGATTTTCCGGATAAATGAGACACGCTTCCTTTCCAATGTGATAAAGGCTTAATATTTGGTATAGGAGCCAATCATCTTATAAAAAACCCAAGACGAACAGAATTTTCCAGAAATGTTAATTTACGGGTGTGCTACCCAGAAATACGTTCAAAAGGAGAAATGATATAATATTATACATCGGGAAGGAATAAAGACTTTAATTCGGTGTACGGGTTGATATTTTGAAAAGAAGAAGTGCGTAATTTAAATTTTCCAATATTATTATATTTAGAGGATTCTGTACACCAAAATATTCGATTCGCCGAATAAATGTGAAACACGAATTATTAGAAAATTTACATTATTCAGTGCTTGCTTAATGCGAGGTCGTTGATTTTCAACGGCTAATAGGTTAGTATATACTATATGCCAAGTGTCGGTCTCTTTGTCTGTCAAGCTTTTTTAGGCACTTTCTGAATAGATAGGAACTTGCAATCTGGTACACGGGTCGATCATTCGAAAGAAACCCCTGGAAAAACTGTATTTTTAGAAAATGTTCGGAAGAAAGGGTGCTCCACACCAAAACGTTCGGGGGCGCGGTAACCCAGTGGTTAGCGCGCGGGAATTGCACTCAGAAGACCCGGGTTCGATTTCCTCCGCTGCCTAAACTGCCGCCGTGTTCATGCGGAGTACGATCACTTTAAACATGTGGGTCCGCAAGTCTTTCCGAGAGGTTCGTGGTAGGGGAAGAAGGGCACGATCCCTGTAGATACTTCCCCCACTGGGTTCCGGTCTGAATTGTGTGGCTCTTCATGGCCGTTCAAACAGTTAACTTACACCTTTCTGGTAGGTCGGACGGTCTGGGTCAACAACAGCACCAAAACGTTCAAAAAGTGAAATGATAGAAAGCATGCTTTGCGATAAGATAGAGACTTCAAATTTGGTGCATGTTCCAAAGGAAGAAAGTGTGTAATTTCGGATTTCCAATATTTTCTACTTTAGGGGTGCCGCACACCAATATGTTCGATTTTCCGAATAAATGAGGCATGCTTCCTTTGAAATATGATAAAGACTTGATATTTGGTATATGGGCCAATCATCTGATAAAAATACAAAGACGAAGAGAGTTTTCAAAAATGTTCATTTGTGGTATGCTTTACAGAAAAACGTTCGACAGGGGAAATGATAAAGTAGTATGCTTCAGGATGAGATAGAGTCTTGGTGTAAGTGTAGATGGTTCGAAAGGAAGAAGTGCGCAATTTAAGCTTTCCAGTATTTTTTTCTTTAGGGGGGGGGGGGTTGCACACCAAATTGTTTGATTTGATTTACCGAATAAATAAAGAACGCCTTTTATGTGAGATAGAATCTTGCTAGTTGGTACACAAGTCAATCGTTTATGCACAGTCAATTACTTGTAATTTTGCTTGCCATATTTTGTATGCTACTGTTTGTTTATAAAATGTGCTTCAAGGGAATCATATTCTAGGATGTAATTACAAAATGAGTATTTATATTCCTATTTGCGATATTTCATATGCTACTGTTTTTTTATAATTTTTTTTCATGTGTTTTATATTGTGAGAGGAATTTTTTCCGCCCAGTTTTCGTTCTACATACCCGTGGCTACGCAGAAATCTGCTTTGATGGCGAGGTGATGGGTATTTGTGTAGTCCTAAGACAGATTAATGCCCCAAATTTCTGCTACGAGAGAGTGGTGATTCTCTCAGACTCAAGGGCAGCACAACAGTCTATTGGATCAGGGGCTTGTCCAACCTCCGAGGAAATCCTTGAATGCCAAATTCTTTTGGAGAAAATGAGACTAGGGAAGAAATTGCCTTATAATGAATCCCCGGACATTGTGGCCTTTACAGAAACGACCAGGCCGATAAACTTGCAAAAAAAGTACAGAAATAGTTCAAAAGATATCTACAAATTGTTCCTTCCATTCTGTAAAACTATATATTCGCAAATTTTTGGAACAAAAATGGAAAGACTGTCATGACGACTGTCTCAAATAAGAGTTGGAGGGATATCTTGGAAAGGAAAATAGCAGACAAACCTCAGGAAAAAGCAGTGGCCAATTTTAGGCTCGAAATTGGTCAAGATTGCTTGGCGAGCCATCTTTATCATGTTAGTATTTTTTCCAGCCCAAATTGCCCACTTTGTGGGTTAAATGAAGAAATGAACAGGACCCACATCGGAAGGTGCCCGGCGCTGCGTGCAGCTCCTGAGGTGGAGAAGTATTGAAACTCTAGAGGCCAAATGATGAGATATTGACTTTTCACGTTATTGTTTTGAGTTCTGTTCTGTCTGTAAAATGTCTGTCTTATTCTCTGCCTTTGGCAATTTAAGACGTTCGTCTATTTGTATGTCTTTGGTCCATTTCCTGTATACACGTTATCTGCCTCAAATATTAATGAATTTTCACGAAACTTTTCATTGGGCTTTGTTATAGAAAACAATATAGAACTAGATAGAATTCTTTTAAATTCTAAAAAAACTTCAAAATGTATTCGAAACTTTTATATTTTATTAACATGTTGGCATATGAAAACAATTTATACACTTCTAATTTTTTTAACCAAGCACCAAATCGCCTTCAATGAGGTGTAGAAACCAATAGTGATAACACTAGATAGTAATTTTTTTTTATTTTAACATTTGTGCAGAAATTAATTTTGTCGCAAAATCTATATTTCAAGATTTCTGACATAATTACAAATATTTAGTCAAGTCCTTCACTCATATAATTTATCATTCTTTTATGTATATTATACCTGGATTTTGAAAATTCAGCTACATTTTAAGTACTTGAAAACCAAATTTTCACGAAATGCCATCGAGGTAATCCTTTCGAAGTACACCCATCAGTATAAACGCCTGGTAGCTTTCTAATTTACAGTTCCTGAAAATTATCCAACTGGTGAGTTATTTCATCTTCAAATGAATTCGGTACGCAGCATGTCGTGTCACCTTAATTATATCTTTCCAATTACCGCAGTAATATGCTGAGTTGATAAAGTTTTAATTACACCCCTAAGCACGCGTTTGAATAGTTTTCCTCTTAACGCGTAGCAATCAATGGATATGCTTTTATCGCTCAGCAAGAGTCTTAATGAGCAGTAAATCGTATATGTGTGTAATCGTATACGGATAATATATATATATACGTATAATTATATATGTATGTCGTATAATCGCATCAAACATGATGTACTTTGCTACACAAATTCCATTTGAATGTATAAATCTTCTTTTCATCATAAAAAAAATGTATTTTTTTAATAAAACACAAATCTCACCACAGTCATATCAAGAGATCAATAAGTAAAAAAAACTTTACAAAAGATAAAGAAAGCTTGAGCTATGTATTTAAGCACACATAAAATAATTATTGTAGAGATGCGCTATCTAATAACACCTATTGTACATAAAAAGCACTATTTAATTAGTATACACTGAGGCTTTAATAAAGCTTATCAAATCATTCCATCAGAGGAAATAAACTATTTCTTATCTTCTTTGATCAGCTATGAGCTGTGAGCTTCCAATGCAGAAAATAACAGGACATGAACTAATTGGCAAAATACGATATCTGGTTTTCAAACTGGAACTTCTTGAAAGTGAAAATTAAACTGAAAAAAAGGACGCTTCTTTAAGGCTAAGGCGTATCAAGGTAGTTTATTTTGAGCTTATTACACCCACGATGTACAATTAGCATGGTTGAGCTGCAGCGTTCACTTCGACTATAAGAGCTTGCAATTTCGTCCCAAAGCTCAACGGCAGAGCGTCGGATGACCAGTTCGAAAATCCAGGGCTCGATTCCCAGTTGGGGCAGCAAGGTTCTTTACAATGGCGCCCGAACAAATCAACCCTGTAGGTTAATGTAGGTCTGAAGACCCTAGACCGTGCGTCTCACATAGTGAGTTTAGAGTAGCTAGCTGCAAGACCGGAAAAGGATACCTCCTGCACTCAGGAGGCACCCAAGGTCTACCCGCCAAACGAACATTTATTTAGGTCTAAAAAGATAACAATTGATGAAAAATAGTGTGGTTAAACAGACAGGTTTACATTATATTTAAACTTAACAAATGCGTCCGTTTTTAAAAAATGGGAAAAGGGTTATTCCGAATATAGATAAAAAGATTATTGAAAAATAAAATTAGAGTTATAGTTTCATATTAACATAATGAAAAATAGATTAAAATTAAAGAAAATAATAAAATTTTAAAAGTAAAATTTAGAAAATATATAAAAAGAAAATATATGAAAAGGAAAAAAAAGTAGGCACATGAAAAACAAAAACCGAAATTTAGAATAAGATATAGTATAAGATTTAGAAAAGAAAAATTAGAAAAAATACAAATAAAAAGAGTCAAAAGAAAAAGAAAGAACCGAGAAAGTAAGAACAGCTAAAATAGCTTTTTCTTTTAACAGAAAATATAGAGGGAACACAATAAGTCTATATAAGTGAATAAGAATGAAATAAAGGGATTCATTGATCAAAATTAATTGAGAGCAGAATCTACTCATAAGCTTAGGTCACTTTATTAGAAATTTCCATGGCAACAAGAGTACACTTTTTAATTTTATCTACTGAAGAGGGATTTGAACGAACTTTGGAGAACCAAATTGGTTTATTAGAGGGGGGAGGGTTTACAAAGATGAACATTTTTAGAAAAGGGACAATCGAAAATATACTGGTCAACGTTGCCGAATTTATTGCAAATACAGTTAGAGGTGGATTTAATTTTGAAAAAGTATAGATAATCAAGAAAGGGGCCACGACCAGTAAGAAAGTAAATGAGGTATATATAAAAAATTTGTAAATTAGGATTTACGATAGGGAGGTAAGACAGGATTCTAGTCAGATCACCAGTCCTGGTGGAAATATAATCATTAAGATAATTTTGCCAAAGATTAAGGATATGAGATTTACAAAATTTTGAAAGGAGTGAGTAAGGAAAGGGTATAGTAAGAGGGGAACCAGAGATAGCAGCAATTTTCGCATGAGAATCAGCAATTTCATTTTCAGATATATTATTGTGAGCTTTTACCCAAGAAATATTGACAAGGTTTTTGGCAAGGAGAGCTTTGTATTTAATGAAATTAAGATAATTATATTTATTTTTATTGAGTTAAGAACTTAAATGGAAGAAAGGCTATCGGAAGAAATATTAACAGGGGTATTATTAGAGGAACCCCAGTCAATAGCAAAGGAAATAGAGGTAAGTTCGGCTTCAAATACTGTATTCCTGTTGGTTGGTTGGTTGGTGTCGTGTCCCTAACACATTTATTAAGGAAGAATGTGTGCACTGCTTCTGTTTAGTCAAAGACCTCTGTATTCCTGTTGTCAAGTTTATAGGAGAGAACCTTTTCCAGAACATCATGTTTAAAAATACAAACTGAAAAACCAGTGTTATTGTTAATATTTGAACCATCAGTATATATATTATATATAGGCAGAGTCTTATCCATTCTGTTAACTAAATTTACGAACCATTTAGAGGTGTGAAAGTTAGAGAATGAAACAAGGAAATCAAAATCAGAAGGAGGCGGGAGGGAGAAGGAAAGGAATCAATTTTTTGTTTGCAAAAAATAAATTTATTATAGAAGGTAGAAATTATAAAATGAATGGGGGGAATGTCAGTGAGGTAAAATAAGGAGATAATAGATATTGTACGCTAGCCAGGGCAGAGTTTTTGAAGGAAAATTCTTTGGAGTGAAAGAAGTTTTTTAATTTGCATGTTTTTTTAGTTTTTACCCCATATAGCAGAATCGCAAGTAATAACTTTTTCCACAACACATAGATACAAGCATTTTAAGAAACATATTTTGACACCCCCAATTTTTCCCAGAAATTTGGCCAAAAGTAGTATAAAATTTAAGACATTTTTCTTGGAGATATAGAATATGAGGGTCCCAATTTAATTTATTATCAATGATTAAACCTAAAGATTTTAAATGATTTTTAATTTTAATGGATGTATTTCTGACTTTGAAAATGGGATTTCTTTTCATACTAGAGTAAATTTTTGGAAAATAACGGAGCAACTTTTATCAATAGATATTTCTAAAATCAGATTATTGAGGGAATTAAAAAGGGGTTTAAAGAGGGATTTGGAATTAGTTTCAAGGGCATTTCTATTATTGCCAAATGTAATAATAGCAAGGTTGTCCGCAAAGGCTTGTAGATAAAATAAATCACTATTAAACGACCACGCAGGATACTAATCTGGGTAAAAATAGTAGTATCAGGAGGCTAACCTAAGGTAAAAAAATAGCAGGAGATTGTCAGTCAGATTGTCTGTTGCTCGCCAATATGACATTAGAGGGTGGAGAATGCTTCAAAGATAAGAGCTTCCAAAGATAAGAGTCCGCTTCAAAGATAAGAGTTTGCAATTTCGTCCTACTAGCCCATCGAAAGAGCGTCGGCTGGCCAGTTCGGAGATCCAGGGTTTGATTCCCGGTTCGGATCCCAATGTTCTTTACAGAGTATGGAAAAAACGAAAAGGAAGGATTTTGGTTCAAAATAAGCGATTTGTGAAATGATCTATCTCCATATTTTACATAGCGGGCGCTTATCTGTATAATGTGCACTGAGAAAGCGAGTGAAAGGGGGGGGGGGGGTATTCCATTAAAATTATAAAGCACCCTCACTATAGCTGGAATCCTGGTTCTGGTATTTATTTTTCGAATCGTTTCAGTTTCGAGACTAAATTAAACAAGAAAGATCAATCATGCTTAAAGCATTGATTATGAAACACTTTCCAACTTCAATGCAATTTTATTTAAACATGTCTAAAATGCAATACATTCCTCGGTAATATTTTAAAACTTCTCACAATACTACATTGATTTATTATATTTGAAAACTTAAACATTCATCGAAAAAAATGAACTTCATTCAAATGACGGCATTGAAATATAAAACATCTCTAAAATGTGATATATTACTCGGTAACAATTTTAGAATTATCATAATACCACGATAATTTATTATATTTAAAAACTTCATCGAAAACAACTGAAATTCATTCAAATGACGTCATAGAAAAAATAACACGCCTGGCTCTCTCTAAAAAAGCAGCATTTCATTCATAAATAATTTCCCATTCATTCATCACAATACTATAATAATTTATTTTATTTAAAAATTAAGACCATGGAGCTATAAGTAATTTAACTCTATGCTTAAAACTTCATCGCAAAAAATCGTCCTTCTCTCGGTAAAGTCAATGAATATTTCTTTCATATCAGCTATGCAGACTCCATGAGCTAAATTCTTTTGCATTAAAAAAATACAGCATTTCCTATACAACTCATCCTACATATTTTGCTGTTTACATTTCACATAAGTGAAAAATAGGCTTCGTTAGAGAAATAATCAAAGCTGGATGCGCATTTAAACTCAAATATATTGTCATTGCGTTGTTTCAGTATGTAGATGCACAGAATTCAAGCGAAAATAAAGAGGTTTTACGACGAATACAACACTCAATATGAATTAAAAAGAACTTTAAAAATGACGATTTTGAGACAAGCCATATTATATTTGCCGTATTATATTTTAAAGTTGGCCACGTGATCGTTTCATATCATGGTCACGTGATCGTTTCATATCATGGTCACGTGATCGCTTCATATAAGAGGTGTAATTATTATTTTAATTTTTATTTAAAAAACTACTGAATATATTTTGCTGAATGAATTTTTTTTTATATATTTTATGGAATAATTTGAATATTACCTAAAATTTTCGAAGCAATTTGCGAATTTTAAATCCGCTTAAAAAATGTTTGAAAAATTAGGTCCCATAGAGTTCAATGTATTTCATTTTTTCAACCCGGGTTCAATCCAAAACTAATTGGGTGTTATTATTTATTTATATTCCCATAGGTCCTACAGACCGTCTGAACAATATACTAAAATTTCATTTTGATTAAGTCATTTTTACGGCAGTTATCGTGCTAACGGACAGACAGACAGACAGACAGAATGAATGAACAAAGTCATAAACACTTTTCAACTTTGTTGTAAAGTGTTAAAAATGTGGGCCTCATTTAAACCGTCCCAGCTTCCAGGTCACTGAAAAAGATTGAATATTTCAAAAATTCGAATTAGGGGTTACGATGCAAAGGATTAAAGTAAAAATTCAAAAATGTTTTTCAAAATGATCGAGCACTTGCACTCAAGCTAAAATCTCGGTTTGAACTCTCCGTCTCAGCTTCCAATTCAACTAAAAATTAAAAATTTTAAAAATATGAATTAGGGAAGACGCAACAGTGGGATTTTAAAAAAAATTATCATACCTTTCTGCATCGCAAAAAGAATAAATACAAAATTTGATATCTTCATGCTGCCAACAATTAAAACTGGTCATCAACATCGTTTATTAAATGTGGAGGTGTTACATTTAATGATCGCTAGCCATTGCGAAGCGCGGGTGAAATTGCTTATTATAGATATTTTTTATAAATTTTAAATTATTTATGTTATATATATATACTACCTGCAAAGTGCGAAAAGATTGTATAGAATGTGTGACGTTTTTAGGCACAGTATGAAATGTCTGTTTTATTTTAATATTTTACATACTTCCCTAGGCACCTAGACATTATATAGAATGACAAATACTATTTCGGCAAAGTGTAAAAATTTCATTCTTGGCGATTTTAGGTGAGATTATGGCAATTCCTGCTATGATTTGGAGAACATTCCATTCTAGAAACTCTTTCCGCTTCTTCTGTCGCCCTTTTATCGCTAAGATAAAAATCGCAGCATTCCATTCTGGCAACGCCGGATTCTGTGATGTTTTTTAACGGCCGAGCGTAGCGAGTTCACACCGCGAAGCGATCGTAGGCCCATGTTTGAATTACTGCATATCAACTGTTGCACAAACGATTACAAAAGGGCTAAAAAGGGACAACAGTAGATCAACAAAAACGAGGAAAATGTTACCAGAATTGAAAGTTGCGATTTTTACCTTGACGACACAAGACGCGGAAGGAGTTGCCAAAATGGAATGTTCTCCTAATCATAGCAGGGATTGCTAGAATCTCACCTAAAATTGGCAAAAAAGAAAATGGGATTATACTACATTTGTTACTCTTCCAATCTAACTTGTAGCAGCACGTAGTTTAGCACTGGTATTTTTAACACTTTACAACAAAGTTGAAAAGTGTTTATGACTTTGTTCGTTCTGTCTGTCTATCTGTCCGTTAGCACGATAACTGCCGTAAAAATGACTTAATCAAAATGAAATTTTAATATGTTGTTCAGACGATCTGTAGGACCTGTGGGAATATAAATGAATAATATCACCCAATTAGTTTTGGATTTAACCCGGGTTGAAAAAATGAAATACATTGAGCCCTATGGGACCTAATTTTTGAAACATTTTTAAGCGGATTTAAAATTCACAAATTGCTTCGAAAATTTTAGGTAATAGTCAAATTGTTCCATAAAATATATAAAACAAAATTCAGCGAAATATATTCAGTAATTTTTTAAATAAAAATTAAAATAATAATTACACATCTTATATGAAACGATCACGTGACCATGATATGAAACGATCACATGACCCACTTCAAAATGATATATGGCATCCATCTTGTTTCAAAATCGTAATTTTTTAAAGATCTTTTTAATTCATATTGAGTGTTGTATCCGTCCTAAAACTACTTTATTTTTGCTTAAATTCTGTGCATCTACATACAAAAACAACACAATGACAATATATTTGAGTTTAAATTCTCATTCAAATTTGATTATTTCTACTATTAAGCCTATTTTTCACCTATGTAAAATGTAAACAGCAAAATATGTAGAATGAGTTGTATTAGAATTACTGTATTTCTTTAACACAAAATAATTCAGTCCATGGAGTCTGCATGGCTGATATGAATGAAATATTAATTGATTTTATAAACAGAAGGACGATGATTTTTTTCGATGAAGTTTTAAGCATAAAATTTATGAATTGTAGCTCCATGGTCTTAATTTTTAAATAAAATAAATTATTATAGTATTGTGATGAATGAAATGGAGAAAGTTATGAATGAAATCCTGCTTTTATAGAGAGATCCAGGCGTGTTATTTTTTCTATGACGTCATTTGAATTTATTTCAGTTGTTTTCGATGAAGTTTTCAAATATAATAAATTATCGTAGTATTATGATAGTTTTAAAAATATTACCGTGGAATATATTGCATTTTAGAGATATTTAAACCAGGCAATTTATATTTCAATGCCGTCATTTGAATGAAATTCATTTTTTTCAATGAAGGTTTAAGTTTTCAAATATAATAAATCAATGTAGTATTGTGATAAGTTTTAAAATATTACCGAGGAATGTATTGCATTTTCGACTTTTTTAAATAAAATTGCATTGAAGTTGGAAAGTGTTTCATAATCAATGCTTTAAGCATGATTGATCTTTCTTGTTTTCTTTCTGTAGAAAAATCCCGTGTCTTATACTTCATATTATACTTCTTACATTTACACATACATCTTTTCAATAAAAACCATTTTCACACTTTGTCGAAATAGTATTTGTTATTCTATATAATACCTAGGTACTCTATTCAATGCCTAGGGAAGGAACGTAAAATATTAAAATAAAACAGACATTTCATACTTTGCCCGAAAGCTTCACGCATTCTATACAATGCCTGCTTTTCACACTTTGCAGGTAACATATACATTTGATAATTGCGGTTTATATAAACTTTTCGCTTATGGTATTTAAAAATAACATACAGAAGCTAGTGTGTGACCCCTCCACCACCTAGATGTTAAAAGACAAATGAATGAAATAACCAGGGTGTATTTCTATTTGTTTTTATTTCAACCATAAGCTGCCTCAAGTAAACTGCTGTCATCATGAATTCAGAGAGGGAGAATAAAAGGAGTTGACATACCAAAACTAATGACAAAAAGAGAGCAAAAGTTTATACAAAAGATCTTGCGCCTTCAGCAGAAAGAATTCTTTTTACACACAAAAAAAAATGAAGTTACTTAATTTATTTGTATCTCCCGTGAAAAGAAATTTTGTGTCTTTAAATATTTGTTTCTTTTAAGCTCAGTCGCGCTTTTGTGAAGTCCTTCCGCAAGAGTGGTTCTCAATAAAACCGTTCTTTATATTATTAAACTTTGTCGACATTATAACTTCAAAAGTACTTGTGGTTAAAAATGGATGTGATTGTGAAGTTCGGGATATAATATTTTATGAAAAGCATAGGTTTTCCTTGATGTCCATTTACATGATAATTTTAAACAAATTACTTAATGATATGGTACTTTGTATAATTTTATATAAACTTCATATATTTATGTTGTTTATTAAAAAAGGGTAATTTACCGATCATATAATTTAACGCAGAATAATCAGATCTTTAAATTTATGGCATTTATTTCATTTTGATGCAGTATTTTAAAAATCACTTCACAGTTATAGATAGTGCTTGTATGTTCAAATTACAACCACTACTTCATATATAGAGCCTATTAACACATTTTTAGATCGATTTTATTACAAAAAATAACAAAATTTACATGCATTAAAATAATATTTCTGTCTATAGCTCGTTTTATAAAAGTTAAATTATTGTTTGATGTAGTTAAATTTTATCTATTTTAAAAACAGTGCATACAAGACTATGTTTTTGTACTTTCAAAAGAAAAATATTATTCTGTAATTAAAAAACGCTGTGAAAACCATGAAATACGTATCTTTAAATGCAAAATAAGCAATATTATTAATAATAAATGGACAAATAGTCAAGCATTGCTTTTAAACGGAAAAGGAACAACGAATGAATACCCAAAGAAAGTAGGTTTATTTACGACTATTTCAAAAATATCATTCATCTTGTCTCAAAAAGAAATCCACCGACTCAAAGAACAATAGCAGTGTTTTTGAATGCCTCTGTAGAGACTATGAACAAGATAATAAATAAATATTTAAATCTTAAAAAACTAAGCGCAATCCGTCTTTTGCCTAGACATCTGGTTAAGCACAGAACACTCTATAAAATTTTAAATGAAAATAATTTAGCCAGCGACAAATGGAAATATATTGTGACAATTGATGAAGCATGGAACTATTAAAATGACTAACGAAAAAGATCAATTTGAGGAGAAAAAAAACCAAAAATTTTGGTTCCAAGAATCAAAAGAAAGTTTCAATAAAATATTCATGATTATTGCTAGCTTTTCGTACAACGGTATATTAAAGTTAAGATAAGTCAAAAAAAGTTTTAAAATCAATTCATACTACCAAAATAATGATTTAATTCCTTTATTTGGAGAAGAAATACTACCTTTATCCACAGAGTATTTAGTGATATTCGCTTCTACTCCTTTCAAAGTTTTCTACAATCCACCAATAGTTTAAGTGTGCCTTTAGAAACTTCTCTATTTAACAATCCAAAATCACAAAGGAATACGAGCAAAGGAATAGCTTTAATATATTTTATTATTTTTTTTTCAGGAAATTTAGCGACAGATATTTAGGTGTGATTAACCGATTTATTCGGATAAAGTTCTATCTACCCTTTACCACTGACTCGTAATGTTATTTTAATTAATTGTTGCAATGTATGATAGCTTTCTGGTCTCCCTTTCCTCTCATAGTAAATGTTTAATCTAAATCGAAATGAAACTAGTCAAATACTTTTGTTTTAGACCATCTTCATAAACTCTCAAATGAACGTTAACGTACAAAAGTTTGTACCCAGAATGGCGTGTTATTTTACGTTTGAAAAGAAAGTTTTTCCATTATTAAATATATTTTCATTGTTAAATATATAAAACTAATATTAAACATAGAGAAAATTTGAAAATTGTCTTTTTTCTGTTACATACACAAAAATGACGGTAAAAAAAAACAGAAAAATTCTAAAAATGTATTTTAATGTTGAAAAGTTAGAAAACATATCATTTTTACTTTCCTTATATACATAATGTATAAGAAAAGTATTGTGACGGGGTCGAAAATTCGAATTCGAGTTTTCGGGAGAGCACGTTACAAGCATCCCTGATCAGGAATCGAACATTTTTGAGGTGATTGCTGTGTGTGTGTGTGTGTGTGTGTGTGTGTCTGTGTGTGTGTGTGTGTGTATGTGTCTGTGTGTGTGTGTGTGTGTGTGTGTGAAAGTATGTGTGTGTGGGGGGGGGGGTATATGTGTGTCAGTGAGTCTGTGGAGACGATATCTCATGAACGAATGGAGCGATTCGAATGAAATTTTGTACAAAAATCACAATCCGTGAATACTGGAAGCCTATTATTTTAAAACACAGACGAATGTTCAGAACCCCTCTAAATTTCGTTTGTAATTTTGAAAAAATCATCAAAAAATCAAAACTTTTAATAAAATTACGCAAATAGATATTTCTTAAGTAATTTTTCCTTAGAAAACAATTGACATAAACTTTAGAACGCTAGCATGAACCGTTCTCGAAATATTGCACCTTTTTCAAATAAATTTATCAAAAAATCCCATAAATTAAAAAAAATATATTAACTGTTTAGAAACATGTTCACTTTTCATGTGTAATATCATGTGATAAATTTGGTGACATCATTCTAGTTGAACTAACTCATTCCATTCACGAGAAAAGATACTTTGAGTAATACTTTTGTATTTGAACGCCAGTAGTCATTTATCTGCTGTAAGAATAACTTATTTCTCCATCCATAACGCTTGGCGAGATTTTGGTGACGAATTTAGAAGAATGTTGCCAATTTGGCGACATTTTTAAATGTTGCCAAATTAACGAAAATCTCTCTAAATGGATTAAAATGTCGCTAAATCAATGAAAATGATGACTAATTGAAGAAAATTCAATATCTTGGAAAGAATATAAGTATCTACTATAAGAATATCATTTTTTAACTGTAAAAGTAGTAATTGCATTATACACAAAAAGTCATGTGCTGTCCACATCAGATTTTTACAGATATTTCTGCAGTGTATGAGAGATATTTATTGCATTCTATATATTCTTATCGATTCTTACTATTTCTTCTTACCATTGTGTTGATTCTTAACATTTAAACCACGTTCTATAATGTAATAATTAACATTTTTCGTCTATCTCGATTTATTGCCAAGTTCCTTTTCCTAACTTCTTCAATTCCCCGCTTTGGACGCTAAAATCACTCTTGTTCGATTAGACATGGTAACTTTATAGTACACAACCCTCCCATGATCACTCACCAACCTTTCATTTTGAAGTTAGGAAACTCTGTATAAATTTTAGGATCTCCGTATATTTGCAATTACTAATATTTGCTGGTTCTAATATTTGCTATCTTCCTATTTGCACTGAATAATAAAAATCTAATCTGCTTCCGCAAATATGTTCATTTGCTTCAGTACACATTTACTTACAAATAAAATGCTGTAAAATAGGGAAACAGTTAAGATACTCTATATTTGGTAAAAAAAATCTTGCGATGGGAAAAATAAAAAATCAAACAATGGTTGAATACCATTTAGCATAAATTGCTATAGTTAAAAAGCGGAGTAATTTAATTTATTTGCATTGTGATTCTTCCAGAAAAGACGCCCCCATTTTACCTTTTATTCCGTTATTTTTTTTTACTCAGCTTTGGATAAAACGCCTCCACTTAACCTATTTTCAATAAATACGTTTCTTGCCTTTCGTTCCAGTGATGACTTTCCACCAAGAAAATAAAAATCCTAGAAATGGAAACCTTGATTAAAAACAGGAAGAAAGACATTTTCAAATAGTGAGTTTTCAAGTGGACTTATTTGTTGTGATTTTATTGACCACTATCAACTGCATTTCTATGTCAACCAATAACCGTCATTATTCATTTATCACACAAAATAAAGAATAGGTTTTTTTTTTCGGGTAAGAGAGATTTGGTAATAGGAGCGCTAAAAAGAAAATAGCGCCATTCAAGAACACAAGTCACTATAGAATTCAATTATTTCAGAAAATATTACAAAGAGTCTCCAGGAAAGTTCTCAGCACCTCAATAACTATGTAAGGAAAAGTCCGTGATTGTACACGTTAGGTCTATCTACATTAAAGTGAACCTGCCTGATCTATTAAAAATGATTGCAAAATCCCAAGCAAAAAATTTAAAAAGTTACAACAACGAGCTCGTCATCAAAGTGAGACAGACAAGAAAATGCCAATTATAAAGTTGTACAGGATTGTCTGATGAGTAAGAATCGGCCGTAAAACTATTACAGAAGGCTTTGATTTGACACAATAGCGTTATTTGCGAATGGTTAATTGAGGAATGCTGAGATTAAACAATACATGGATACTCAAGAATCTGTTATATACAGTCTGTTCAAAATGCCCCCTGTAAGCAACAATTCACATTTCAAATCAAAAATAATATGACCGAATACTTTGACAAGCATTTCCGAAGTCACAGTTTTACAAGCCCTGAAGATACGACTTCTTGACAGATATTTATTGCCTTCCCTATACGCGTTTCATTCGATCTTGGAGTCGTTTCTTACTCATTCAGCAATGCTCTGCAACTTTATAATTAGCTCTTTTCATCTATCACAATTTTGTTGTCGAGTTCGTTATCCAAACATTTTGAATTCTCCGCTAGGGGCGTTGCAATATTTTATTTTAATAGATCATGGTCATTTTACTATAGGTAAATCTAATGTGCATACTCATGAACATTTAGTTACAAAATTATTGGGGTTCTTAAGGATTTTCCAGGGAATCTTGTATAACTAAATGTTAATTTCGGTATTTCACAGGGAGTATAAAGTTATGTAAAATATTATCTACCATCCTCCCGCTTACAGCATATCCTCTATCTTACAGCACATCTTTCAGCACATCCTCTCCTTATATTCTCGGGCACATGCAAACCACATACTTAACATGGTCTATTTTATTAATTATTATAAGACTGCTCTAACGAATCATAATTATGAACCCCCCCCCCTCCCCAAATAAAACGCAACTAATCCATAATCCTCTAGAACCACTAACAAATCATACCAGTTCCGAGAACTGCAGAACTCACTATATTTTGAATCAAGAATACAAAATTAATAATTCCCATAAAGAGATAAGAATTATCAAAGAAATGACAATTATCTGATATACTGAACAATTTGGCAATATTTTCCAAAAATGAGAATTTGCGATATTTTGCCAAATTTGCCACCGAAGTCGCCAAATATGTTGCTAGGTGGAATAAAAAGACAGACAGAGATAATGAATTTTTATATAGCATTATCAGTATATCCGTTTGTCGTGCGAAATATATAATGTACAGAAACTTAATTCACAATCTGTTTTAAATTTTTATTATATGGAGTCTTTTCTTTAGCATTTTATAATATATGATAAAAAGAATACTCAAATGAAAGAACAAAGTTTTCACTCTTTCAATACTGTCGACAGATTATTTTTTTCCTTTTATTCGCTAACTCTTCATAAAAGTTTGCATCATTTTAGAGATAGCAGCACAATCAACGATCAGGTCACGTTATTGAATTTTGAATTGCATTTGTTGTAGCGAGAGAAACTCAAACACGATCCCGTCGCGGTAGTTTGAATACTTCAATAATGATTGAGTTCTGTTTGTTTGGAGGTTCGTATAACAATTGGGTCACTCCAAAGTGAAAAAACAATCAGAAGTACATGAATACTGATAGATAGTCAAAAAGTCTCCTAACTTTACTAAAGTTAGTCATCAAAATTTCATGAAATTTGATACAGATGTTTTCTACAGATGTTTTCCTGTGATGATGAGCAGTTAAAGAGATGAAAGAACAGTTAAAAAGATGGATATTCAATTTTATTTATAGAAATAGACAAAATTTTTACAATACAAAATTTTTACAATACAATACAAAACAATACAATACAAAACAAAATTTTACAATACAATACAAAATTTTTACAATACAATTTTTTACAAAATTTTTACAATGAGTTTATATTCTTAGCTCCAGTTCAATTAGTTTTAAAACGAATAGGTGGCATTTCATTTAGTATAAATACCTGTATTTTTTTTAAATGGTCTGGTTTAATTTCATCTATACTTTTAGAAATATGACTCTACTATTAAATGACTCTACTATTTTTAGCTATGGAGATTATGCACTTAGATTTTTTTTATTTCTAATAACGGATACAAAAGACAATTGGAGCTAACAAGAAATATAACATGAACAAAAATAAAAAGAAATTACAGCTACAGAACAAAGTTTATAGACCACTTATACGGTCCCTTGCTTCCCAATATCGCTCCCACTCAGATGTTGCGAAGAGCGCCGGGCAGTGGAGAAGGTGAGCCCAGTCCATTACCTCCTGAATGTCACAGACATTGCAAAAAGAGTCGTCAAATATACGAATTCGATGCAGATGTTTTGCAAGGCAATCATAGCCAGTAGTAAGGTAGAATTCCACTACAGATCTCCTCCCAGGCCAGTCTTGTATGTCTGAAATTATGTTTGCAGAGTCCACTTCAATGATAAGAGCTTGCAATTTCGTTCTAGTAGCTCAACGGTAGAGCATCGGCTGGCCAGTTCGGAGATCCAGGGTTCGATTCCCGGTTGGGACAACAAGGTCCTTTACAATGGCGCCCGAACAAATCAACCCTGTAGGTTAGTGCAAAGGTGTCGGAGGTCAGAAAGTGGCCCTAGTACGACTAGTACGGAGACTCAGTAGACTCTGGAAGAGTGAGCGGCGATTTAAAATTGAGAGGATAACGACCACGCAGGATACTAACCTGGGTAAAAATAGTAGTCGCAGGAGGCTAACCTGTGGTAAAAATATCAGGAGGTGAGCAGTCAGACTGTCAGTTACCAGCCAATCTGATATTAGACGGTGGAAAATGCAGAATCCACTTCAACGATAAGAGCTTGGCATTTCGTCCCAGTAGCTCAACGGTAGAGCGTCGGTTGGTCAGTTCGGATATTCAGAGTTCGATTTCCTGTTGGGGCAACAAGGCTCTTTACATGTTCTACCACAATTTCCGAGAATCCCTCTCTAAATGTTCTTTTGATAGGTTATTTTAAAGGAGGTTTTGATTACCAGCTTGAAATTGTGAAATGAGATCTGAGCACTTGGTGAAATTTGGAGAATTGCTGTCAGAATTTTGGCCAGAAAATCGGCTCTCTCATTGCCGTTGATACCGCAGTGGCCAGGGATCCACTGAAGAAAAGTCACTTTATTACAACTGAATAAACTTCTTAAAAGGTATTGACATTTCTGAATGCCTGCTGATTGAGGGGGTTTTGGCAAAGTCAATTACCTGCAAGGCAGCTTTCGATTCTGAAAGTATGATTACGTTCGAGAACTCGTCAAGATAAGACAATAGTTGAGAAAGGACTAAATGAATTGCTTCGATCTCTCCTTCAAAAGCAATTCTATATTTCCTCACCGCGGCATATAAAGCGAAGACATCACAAGAAACACCTGCTCCGGAATTTATGCATTCATCTATTTGTGACCCATCATAATATAATCAAAGTCATTCAGATTTTAAATAGAGTGAATTAATAGTCTCGTAAGTTACCGATCTCTATACTATTGCACCAGTGGCTTTGCACTAAGATTATTTACAAGAAAAATAAGTAAGTGATAGATTCTGGTTTGTTTGTTTTTTTAACAATACACGCTTGGTCCAATTGTTGCATTTTCCCACATCGTGGAGTCACAATCAGAAAGTGTGTCAGTTTATAGCATAGAATATTGGACCCTTATGCAGATATTTTATGACATTCATTATATATACTATATACAGGGTGTGAAGAAAAGTCTTTATACGACCAGCAACTTTGAAATGGTTGATTATAGACACATACTTCCAATTAGAAAAAGTATGCATATGATGTTCAGATGTTCGATATGTCTTGGATTCGACAAGGGGTCGTGTAGTTATGAAAATACGACATAGCAATTTTTATACGGTCTCCGGGTCCTACCATTAATGTTTACAAAATTGAAGTCCTGTTGCTAAGGTGTACACAAAAACAAATTCCTTGCTTCCAAGTGACATACATATTCGCTGAGATATCGCACATTGAAACTTGGAACATGTTATAAGGGATCAGCTGAAAATCGAGAAACGTTGATTACATTGAATCTGAAAAGAGGTTGCCAGATGTGTGTATGTCCGTTTATGAGTACTACTAACTAGAATAGTTCTTTTATTGCGCTGTTACGTGTTTTAAAGGTATAATTGCACTTTGCATTTCTTTCAGAGTTTCCATGTTTTTTTTGCTATCCAACACACGAGATCTTTATTTAACCATGTGTATCTCATCCCGTAAATGAGTTCCCTACGGTCCCCTAAATGAGCGCGTTTGCCACCAAAACTTAGGTAGGTAATGTGGTTTAAGTCATGACATTTACTTTTACATATCTCAGCGAATATGTCACTTAGAAGCATGGAATTTGTTTTGGTGTACTCGTTAGCAACAGGACTTCAATTTTGTAAATACCAATGGTAGGAAAAATTGAGATGTCGTATTTTCATATCTATACGGCCGCTTGTCGAATCCGAGACATATTGAACATCTATACATCATATGCATACTTTTTCTAATTGGAAGTATGTGTCTATAATCAACCATTTCGAAGTTGCTAGTCCTATAAGGACTTTACTTCACACCCTGTATATATGCGTGTGTTCTTGTTGAGACCCAGGCCGTCCGACCTACCAGAAAGGTGTAAGGTAACTGTTTGGACGGCCGGGAGAAGCCACCCAATTTAGACCGGAACCCAGTGGGGAAGGCATCCACAGGGACCTACCCTCCTTCCCCCTACCACCAACCTCATACATGTGTGTGTGTGTGCAGAATCATAAAGAATACTGAATTAAGAAGTCATTACATAGTGAGTCATTAAGTATAAAATGTTGTTAAGGAAAACTAAACAACAAACCACAAGACATAAAACAAAATAAAAGAATAAATATCAATGAATAGAAGTTAAAGAATAAGCAAAATTACCAGGTGGCGCATGTATTTATATTACTTCTAATGTTCTTTTCATTAAATAGACTTGTTATAATAAAACGATTATTTTGCACAGTTTGAGAAAAACTATTACCATAAAATTAAAAAGAATGAAATAAATTAAATGAGGATCGGAAGGTAAAATATGCAAAAACTAAAACTCGCCTCATGCTAAAAAGAGACATAAAATCATCCACCATTGCCACTCATAAAGATAAAGCTATCACTTACGTCATTAAAGACTAAAATTTAGAGAAAGGATTATGCATATAACATGAGATGTCTCAGGATACCTAGATAGGTGCACTAAAAGCAACTGTGATTTTAAAATTAAACTAGATGTGATTACTAAGTGTTACTATTATAGAATATTAGAGAATGAGAATGATAACAAAGCGGATTTGTTTAAAAACAACTAAACGGCTAGTTCTTTTTACTTTCCTTATATACATAATGTATAAGGAAAGTATTGTGACGGGGTCGAAAATTCGAATTCGAGTTTTCGACGGGAGAGCACGTTTCAAGCATCCCTGATCACGAATCGAACATTCTTGTAGTGATGTCTCTGTGTGTGTGTGTGTGTGTGTGTGTGTGTGTGTGTGTGTGTGTGTGTGTGTGTGTGTGTGTGAGTCTGTGGAGACGATATCTCACGACCGAATGGAGCGTTTCGAATGAAATTTGGTACAAAAATCACAATCCATGAATACTGGAAGCCTATTGTTTTAAAACGCAATCGATTGTTCAGAACCCCTAAATTTTCGAGTGCAAATTCGAAAAAATCATCAAAAAATCAAAACCTTTAATAAAGTTGCGCAAATAGACATTTCTTATGTAATATTTCCTTAGAAAATGATTGACATAAACTTTAGAACTCTAGCATGAACCGTTCTCGAGATATTGCACACTTTTCAAATAAATTTATCGAAATATCCCATAAATTAAAAAATATATATAAATTGTTAAGAAACATGTTCACTTTTCTTATGTAATATCATGCGATAAATTTGGTGACATCATTCTCGTGGATCAAAATCGGTCCATTCACGAGAAAATATACTTTGAGTAATACTTTTGAATTTGTAGTCATTTATCTGCTGTAAGAATAACGTATTTCTCCGTCCATAACGCTTGGCGAGATTTTGGCGACGTATTTAGCGGAATGTAGCCAACATGGCGACATTTTTAAATGTTGCCAAATTAACGAAAATCTCGCCAAATGGATAAAAATGAGGCTAAATCAATAAAAATGACTACTAATTGAATAAAATTAAATATATTGGAAATAATATGAGTATCTACTATAAGAATAACATTTTTTTAACTGTAAAAGTAGTAAATCCATTGCATTATATAAGGAAAGTCATGTGCTACCCTCATTAGATTTTTTTAATTTGCAATACTATTCACTAAAATATCCTCTATATCACTTCTATGCGATATTTATTTTTAATAATTTATTAATATTTCAATTCCGTATTTACAAGCCGTGATTTCTCGCGAAATGAATAAATTAAAAGTCCTTTTATCATTCATTTATAAAGAAATAAGGAGTTATCTCATTTTATATTTTTATGATTATTTTCGTTTTCTGCCAATTACATGTGAATTTTGTATCCTTTTATGTAACACATATATTTTTAATTATGTTTAAACTCTATCGAACTTAATATTTATTCGCATAAAATATTTTCTTAATTCTTCAAATAGTATTTATCTTTCCGAAAGAGGATTAAATTTTTATGTACATACAAATCCTTCTGTATGTTTAAGATTTTGGTTTACCATTTCTTACATTTTTTAAATGCGTTTTCTATTAAACATCATGTATTATTTAACAAACAGAAATTTCTTTTTGAAGTCTATATAATTTAATCCTTTTATTATTTAAACTGTATAAAAAATGTGAGTATATTTCAGCAAATATGTACATTTACTTCAAAGTTCTTTCATTTAAAAGAAAATGCAGTCAATAACTTTCATATCGTTAGAATTTAGCGACGAATCTCACAACTCAAACAAAATCAAACAATGGTTGCATTCCATTGAGCATAAATAGCTCCATAAGAAGAATATTTATTTTATGGTGATTGTCGCTCTTGCAGAAAAGTCGACTCTTCATTCTAATCTTGTATTTTTGAATATTCAGATTATCGAAAGAAAATCCTTCCAGTTTACCTATTTTTAATAAAGACATTTTTTTTCCTTTCTCTCCACTGATATCTTTCTCCCAAAAAGATATCTTGATTAAAAATAGAAAGAAATAGATTTTCATTTGGTACGTTTTCAAGTAATTCCAAGTACCCCAGAGGTTATACTGGGATGTGTTCGTGGTTTAAGCTCTTACAATGTTCTTGATTAAAGTTTACGCTCTGCAATGGTCTTGATTAAAGTTTACGCTCTGCAATGTTCTTAATTAATGTTTATGATGTGTAATGTTCTTATTGATATTCTTCTGAATATTACACATATTTTGATATTGATTAAACACAAAATTGATAATCCGCATTATGAATATCATAAACTGCATAGGAAATATTTCTTTTGGAAAATTATCTAAAGAAAAGGAACATAAAGTATGAATATGTGTTTCTACTAGTATTATAGGTAAATTTATTAACAAAAGTCTTTTTTTTTAGATATTTGTCATGGAAAGTAGTTATCACTCAGAAAACCTGGGTATACTTCTCAATATCGGCCAAATTATTATGAGAAAGCTAATTTTTTCAAGAAAATTGAACATATACTCTACAAATTCAATTTTTGTATTTTTAAATATGTTTATTATCAGAAAGACGTAACACAATGTCGTTAACACAATCTTTGATACTGAAATAAAACAGAAAATATTTACCAATTATTTAATTATGTTAAATAATAGTTTATTTTAAATAACTTACTAATATAGTGAACATGCAAAAGTCACAATCGAATTAAATTATTTAAGACTAATAAATACGTGTTTTGGTTTCAACACAAACTACACTGCGCACACAGCACTTTAACAATGTCCAGTATTATCGACGCAAAATTGCAGACTGGTGAGCCCTCTATACCTGCCAAAATGTATATGCCAGATGACTGATGAACATTTTTTTGTACATGTCAAGTGTTTTATTTGTGAAGTAAAAGCAGAACGACAGAAAATAGCTTTAATAATTTGACGACTACTGTACATAGCGTACACAATTACCGGGTATCATTGCATACTGTGGCACACTAATGGAAAATGAAGACTTAAATTATGATTAACATTATTTATCATTACGCTGTGCGTTATGTTTGCAATAACCCTCCAATTATTTATCATTGACATATCTACCTTTATCTCTTAACATGGCCTTAAATTCATACATAGTGGATTTATTAACTAAATCGTACATTGCTTTATTGTGCCGCTATAAACCCTCCAATTACTTAACCTCTGCGTGAGTCCTGTAAAGGAATTATTAATTAATATTTTACCAAAAGGATTGCACCAATTTAACTTTAACAAAAACATTTATTAAAAACATAAAATACTTATTAAATTCAATTACGATGATTACATGCTTATTAATCATTTAGGAAGATAACATGTGAGAGGAGATAGCATGTGAGACCCTTAACCATATACCTAACGTATTTAATAACCTGTGGATATTTGAGGAACACATACCTTCAATTTGGGCCTTTGTAATAGACCGTAATGCTTGCAAATACTTGGTTGCACTGAACACATCCTAGATCTCCCTTATTTGGGAACCTCTACGCAATACTCTGCTTCTTTAGTATTGTCGTTCTATCATAATGGCAGTCAAGCCTCCGTATAAGTCATAACGTCGCAGTCGCTTCACACATCTACTCAAGTCATGATTTCAGTTATATGTTTAAGTCATATTGTACAAGTTATATCATTCGTCGTTCTCGGGTCAGAGGTTGTGGTTCCCTCTTTTTCGGGGGTGTCATTTCCCCCTTACTTTCATTTGCCGCATTCAGTGTGACGCCACAAGCTCCTTTTTCCATTGGCTACTTATTTAACCAATGGAACCATTCCACATCCTCGTAAGGGCCAGATCGGCCCCTCTGTTATGGCACCCCTAAATTTATGTTTTTCTGACCTTTAGGCTCACGGGTTGTAAAACTCCGTGCCATCCAGACTGCCAGTATTGTCCGAAGTTCTAGATCAATAAATAACTAATATAACACTGTCTCAACACAATACTTAATGTGAGATCTATTTCTGGTCTCACACATACCTTATACACTCTGTTGTAAAAACGACGCACCCTTAAGAATAGAGAAGGATGCGCGAAAGTTGGAATGTAAATGTATTTTGGTTAGGTACACAAATGATTAAGATTTCGTTGCCAATGGGTGCAAATGGAATTTCCAAAGCATATGCAAATGGCACATATTTCGACCCATATAAAGAGCGCCGTTCTTCCGAATGGGCATGTATGTCTCACTGCTGTTCCTATTTCTTAACATTAAGTTGTCTGTCAAGGTGTCTCTATGATGCACTTATTAACATAGGCGAATAATTGTGCGAGTTTGAAAGAAGTCGCACCACAAGCTTAAGAAAAGACGGGCTATCGTACAGACGTGCCATCTGCCATCTTGATCGGAGCAATTCCGCAGTAAGAATGTGTTGGCTGTAGATGATCCAAGAGATCGCAATAAACAGCCACAAAGTATCTGGTCATCTCAGAGAAACACCTGATTGAGGGAATCATGCTATCACAACAGCAGCCATAAGTACACCAATGTATTTCCTGTTCGGATTTTGAGTTCCTCTACATATCATGTACTATCTAAACACAACATTCGGCAACGACTGGAAAAATCGAAACTTTAATCTCGACATCCCTTAAGACGTTTACCACTGACCACCTTACTTAGGAAATAAAGTCTGGAGTAACATCGAACCTAGACAGTGCCCATTTGGAGCCGTGTAGTGATCCTGCCTGAACCAGCTTCTCTGCTGGTACAGATAGATGATCACCTTATCTTCCATGTAAGGAAAAGTCCTTATGGTCGCTCTTATCCTTCTCCAGTGGTCGAGTACCACATGACCATCACACTTTGTATTTTAGTCTGGGGATTCATCTCCTACGGCAACTTGTCTAGGGGAGATATTCCCCTAGATTTGCTACAATGTACTTTGATGAAATGCCTGTGCGTTGCTAACACTCTGCAGCCGATTATACTACCAAAGGTGTCAGATATCCGAGTTTTTATTCAAATTTTGAGTCCTATGTTTACTTGGTTATTTTAGTAGCTACTCAGTCCGGTAAATCTGACTTCATTCCTTTGAACCACAGTTTCAAAACGGTAAGTACATAGATTAGTTTAATTTATAATGCTATATTATCCAACATTTAATGCAATCATCTGCTTGTCTTAGAATGCCACAATAGAGACTCCCTACTTAAAAATGTCTTTATAAATTTACTACTACAGACTCCTTACAATTCCCCTTGATGTACAAAAACTCAGTTTTACCAATATTTGTCTTTCTAAAAGCAATTTACTATATACTTACAAACCACAGTCTGTGTGCCGAAAAAAAAAACTTTCTAAATGGTGTTGGCACTACACACGATACTTCAATTTAAAAGATCTAATATATAATTCGCTCTCAAAATAAAACTGTATGCCCGGTTTTTTAAACTAAATAATAAGCATTTAGTCGATTTTAAAAACATGTTCTGTTAGTTTAGTACACATTTGCTTAAATGCAGTCGAAAAGGAAAACAATTACAAAAGTTTGAATTTGACAAATAATGTCAGAAGGGAAAAACCGATCATGATTAAACGTAATCAAACATAAATCATAGGCATTCAAATATTTTCTGAACTGCTATAACATCGGAACAGACAAAAAATGTTCTCGCATATAATTTGTTTTTAAAGGAAATTTGATGTCCTCTTGTTTAAACTAGACAATAAGAAGTAATTCTATTTAAAAAAAAAATTATCTTTACATTCACTTACAGATAAAACGCAGTCGAAAAGGAAAACAATTGCGAAAGTTTAGATTTGACAACGAATCTCGTGATGCAAAAAATCAAACAATGGTGGAAATACCATTCAGCATAAATAGCTATCGTTAAAAAAGTAAAGTAATTTGGATTACGGCTTTTGCAGAAAAGGCGTTTCTTTGTTGCTTTTATTTTAGCATTTTTTACTCTTACTTTCCAATGAAATTTTTCCACCCATTATCAATAAAAAATAAATTATCGTTCGTTGCTCTGATTACTTTCTCCTGAGAAGTTCCAAAAATAAAAATATTAAAATGATAACCCTGTCATGTGACGAGGTGTATAGACTTTTAAAGATGATCACTCATATGTCTGTCTACAGCACATAAAAGTTATACCTCAATCAATATCACTACTTCTTATATTTCAATCGAAACATAATAACTGCACCACCAGTTACGAAACGCAATTTATGTATTTACAAAACCCTTGACAAAAAAAACCAAACAAAACTTACCTGTCCCACAAACAGTAAAACTCACTATATTTGGAATAAAGAATAAGAAAATATTCCCCTAAAGCAACAGTTAACTTAATTTTTCCGTTCAGAAAATTAATTTTATTTTTGAACTTGGATTCATGTGTGTTAATTTGGCATAGTTTTCATTAATTTGGCGATGTTTCAGCAAATTCGTTGCCACGGTCGCCAAATTTTAGCCAAATTTTTTGCCAAGCGTTACAAATAGACAGAAAGAAAATATCAGAGTGAAATGCTTTCTTATACATAATATAGAAAAACAATATGCTAAATTCATTCACATTATTTGAAGTTAATTAATTGTACACCAATCAAGAAAATTAAGAAAAAATTATTTTCTAAAACAATATACTTTTGAAATATTTCTGGTGGAGGAGGGGATAAAATGTTATGAATGTGAAAGGATAAATCTCGTAAAAACATGAAATCTGACCATGGTTTATGGATAACATACCTTTGTGAAGGAAACTATACAATAATTACATTTCACACTTAAACTAGCATACACAGAGGCTGCCAATACTTTCTAGATTGCACAAATCTCGATTTTTATTACACAGGATTTAATTACACAGTAGGAGTATAATTTAATGTTTCACGTCACACCTTTTCGAATTTAACAAAGCATAACCCAAATTTGGTTTCCAATCTCAGTATTGAGAAATCAAGAACTTTTAAAATTATATATGTAATTATATATGTTTACTTATTCAATATACTCCAATACACGGAGAAAATATTAAAATTGGATCAAAACTTGAATTTCAGTTTTCATCAACACGTTTCGGAACTAGAACACTAGTCAGGCATTTTTCTTTCAACATCTGGTGGTGTGCCTATATATCTGCCTGTGTGTGTATTAATGTATTCATCCACTTGTTTCAAAACTATCCATCAGAATTCTATTAAAATTAGTAGTCAATTTAAGTCATGATTTATCCTGTTAAATAATTGGACTTTGATACGATTCTAAAACAGAAATGGTTCTTTTTTTTTAAATTGATCGCTAAAACAGAAAAACTGTAATAATAAAATAAAATTACCCGTGTTAAAAAGTTTTCATATGCAATTTTAGACAAAATATATAAAATTACTCCCATCATAACAGTTTTATAGGGATTTCAGTTTGGAGGAATTTTAGTGATTTGGCGTCATTTAAAAGAATATCACCAAATGAATAAAATAAAATTATAAAAAACTACAAATTTGGTTAAATTTAAAATAAGGTACTTATTTATCGTGATATTTTATTCAAAAAACGCAAATTAATGTACACAAAGGGAAAAAAGTAATTTAAGTCTGAAGAAGTGTCAAGTGTTGCCAACATCAGATTTTGAAATTCAGAAATAATGCGTAATATTTACTAAAACTCCAGTCATTGCCATTGAAAAACACCTCAACACAGAATATTTTCAATCATTTCTCTTTAATTAATACATATTAATCTTAATGTTAACTATAATATTGCTGATTTTTAAACTATTAATGGAATACTTCACACACCTGGTCGTAATGGCCCGTTAGTGTTAACGATATCTGCATCTAAACTAGAGCTAAATAATTACCACAATTAGTGATAATTACGACATTCCATTTTCAAAACTTATTATTTTCAAAATTATGTTCGCAGTTTTAACCATGTCCAACTCATGTAAATGATAATCGCACCAAATTTTCTATTACGGGAGCATTGGGTAATTATTATTACCATTTTAATACCATTAGAAAATATAATATCACGAAATAGCGAAGTACGCGCAGATTTATATTTCCATTAGATGTTTCTTTTAATATTCTAATTTCCAAGTTTCAAAATATTGAAAAATTAAATTTAATGTGCACGTTCGTTTTATACAGTCAAAAGAGACATCTTATTAAAGTCTGATATTCCAGGTACCTTAGAAGCTTTAAAGGTATTTAAAGAAGGATAGCGGAATTCGGAACCATCATTATGTTTTAATGGTTAAATATTGTAAAACTATAAATAAAAATATCTCCTGTGCAAGGATTTATCGATTTTTTATATATTTATATTCTATATTAGCAGGATCATACAGCTAAGTAAAACTGCCTGACTAATTTATGAATTTAAAACCCAAACTACGAAATGTAGAAACCTGAAACTTTGCATACAAGTGGAACATAAAATTATTGGGAAAAAATCCGAAATCTTGGAATTATATTGGAAGTTTATAAATATCGAAATATTTTTTCCAATATTCTTCCAGTTATAACAAAATTCTATTTTTCACCATCATGCTGAGGGAAAAATATTTAATTTTTTTTTAATTAACTGTATTGGTGTTACAACTCACCGTTCTTAAGATATTTAATTAATATGTAGCAGACGATTTATTATATTTTATAATTAAATGTTTATACAGTTTTTATGGTCCATTTGTAACCATAGTAACAGAGTTGCGCTTCAAATACTAAAATCGTCCGTTCTTACGGACTAAAATCTTTCTAAAAATCGGAGAATTCTTCCAAACACACTATTGAAAATGTTTTTTATTAACAATTGATTTTTAGATTGAAATGTTTAAAAATGTTGAAAACACAGCAAAATACAGTGACCGAATATGAAATATCACTTTGCAGGTAGTATAGCTCATGTTTACAGAACTATAAAAATGTGCGTCATTTTTATGCTTAAATTTCACATGGTGTTCTTGTTATATAGAAATTTTATTAAGTGCATAGGCGTCCGTCTCTTTTTGTCATCAGTAAACATTTTACCGGTACTAAGCGCTGGTGGAAATGGCTAGCTGTATCATAATCGCGTTCGTCGGCATAAAATAGCCAATACCTATAATGACAGTCTGTCCGTGAATGGTGGTATCTGCAATGACTGCGAAATCTTAACGTGAAGAATGCCCTTTAAAAGCGGTTTCTGTAAGTATCAACTTGGCTGCTTTAGTTTCGTATAGCCTGAACTCAATTTTGAATATGTTTGAAAACGTTTACATAATAAGACTATATTTGTAGCACATATTAAAATATTGTAGCGCATAGCAAAATATTTTTCGGATATTACGGAAATCAATAGCTTTCCAGTTTTCATGAATATTAATAACCGTACCAAATTGTACTCGAAACGCTCCATTCATTTGTGAAATATCGTATCCAAAGACTCACTGTGATACACATACAAACAGAGAGAGAGAGACGGGTTTTTTATCTCTACTACAGCGTGGAAATGGGAACCTTCGAAAAGCTTTTTACAAACCCACCAGAGGCCCTCCAGTGACATAGAAGACTGAATCTTCGCACACTTAAGAGATCCGGTAACAGAACCTAACGAAGCTATATTTTTTTCCCCTTTTTTTTTAAATCTCCTTACAAACTTCTAATATACGGGTTTCGAAGTCCATGAATTTCACCCCCGAGAGCGATAAAAATAAAGGGGAGGGGGGGGTAAAGAAATATTTGTATAGTCGCTCCATAAGCCATTACGGGTGATCTAGAACCTCCTAACTAAGTCAAGGGAGAACGGTTGTACCGAATTTCATGAGATTTTGATGGGTAGCCTTGTTAGAGACCCACTTAATATTTAGACGTCCTTCTGTCAGTCGGTCTTCATGTTCTTCTGACTATTTGTAATTCCATTCGTAAACAAAATAATTACAGCAGACCATTTTTTATTATATTTTAACAACAAACAGTTTTTAATCGCTTTATCAGTTTTTTATTCCACTATGCTTGTGGAAAATCTAACTTGCCAAAAAAGAAGCATAGGAAAAACTATAAGCCTCCGATAAGGAATATAGTCCAATTTGATTGCCATTATAAATAGCTAGATTATAAAATATTTTACATAAATCCGATGAGTTAGTTTGAATTAATCGATTTAAAAAACAGCATTTCAAATTCTAAATCAATTCATTTTCAAAATCAATAGCCATTCAAAACTTGAATTCGGTTGGCATTATTTAGAGAATCAAAGTTTAAAGCAACCATACCACAGATTTAAAACCTCGTTTCTAAAGGATTAATTTCGTAATTATTTTTTTAAATTAAAAATATTTCAGACGATTTAAAATCAATTTTACTTTATAATTATATTTTGCTAATGTACAACGAAACACAACATTCTATAAAATATTATGTTTATTTTGATATATTTCTTCTAAATACTTTTCTTTAGTGCAGGTAGCAAAATTAGGACCAAAAACACGGTTATTTTCTTTCATAGTGTTTTTGTAAAACCTGCCAAAATTCGCAATAGATAGTTTAATCTAACAGTCAGAGAATCAATATTTTACCAAATATGTGTATGAAAAAATAAAACTGTGTAAAAGAGCTCCCGTAACTTTCACAATGTATTTCATTTAGGTTTGCCACAAGTATAAGAAAACCAAATAACATTTTAGCTATATAAATAAAATTTTAATTTGCGCTTCTATCTGTCTGTTTATCTTAGTACTGAAGAACTTGCATTTTACTTTCCCGTAAGAATTACTACAAAATTTCAAAACAAAAAATCTTAATATTAAATACTCGCCGCAAATGGTGAATTTTAAGTTTCTTTTCATTATAAATTATGTACGAAGAACGCGTACACTGCTAGTTAAGTATAAAAATTGAAATGGTATTTGTATAAGCTTTAGACATGATAATCTCGCAATCTTTTAATTCCGTTCTACACATAACGGTAAAGAGACATTCAGCGTTCATTTTCAAATATCACGTAAATTGCAATATTTCAAACACGTGTCTTTCTCATTATTCCAATTTGGAAATGCGAAAACTTGGGTTCTAATAACATTTGCATGGAAAGAATAATATATTCGAATTTAAATTATTACAGCCATTGAAATCCAAACATGCTCTCCGCATAACACGTTAATTAAGTTACTACCTCGAGTTTATAATTTCCTTTCATTCTGTACGAATGTTTAGAATATAGTAGAAATTATTTGACTCCACATTAAGGGCATATTTTTAAAACGTCTATGCTTTTTGCATAAACTCGACACTAGAAATGTAATTGCTGCGGATAACAAATATATCATTTTAACATAATACATAGATTGCAAGAAACACCATTTTAAAAACTCAAGAGACATAATTTATTCAGTGATGTTTACTTTTTGGAGAGGGAGACGTCATAACAAACAGTTCTTCGAAAAGATGCTATTCTTACAAATACCTAAAATATGTATAATTCGAAAGGTGCTATTTATACCTAAAATATGCCTAATGCTATACATAAAACATGTATAATTCAAAAGATGCTATTTATACTTACAATATGTCTAATGCTATACCTAAAGTATGTCTACTTCCAAAAGTGCGATGTCACAAAAAACAGTTCTTCGAAAGGGTGCTATTGTTACAAATACCTAAAATAAGTCTAATTTGAAAGGTGCTATTTATACCTAAAATATGTCTAATTCGAAAGGTGCTATTTATATCTAAAATATGTATAATTCGAAAGGTGCTATTTATATCTAAAATATGTATAATTCGAAAGGTGCTATTTATATCTAAAATATGTATAATTCGAAAGGTGCTATTTATATCTAAAATATGTATAATTCGAAAGGTGCTATTTATATCTAAAATATGTATAATTCGAAAGGTGCTATTTATATCTAAAATATGTATAATTCGAAAGGTGCTATTTATATCTAAAATATGTATAATTCGAAAGGTGCTATTTATATCTAAAATATGTATAATTCGAAAGGTGCTATTTATACCTAAAGTATGTCTAATGCTATACATAAAATATGTATAATTCAAAAAGTGCTATTTATACCTACAATATGTCTAATGCTGTACCTAAAGTATGTCTAATTCCAAAGGTGCGATGTCACAAGAAACAGTTCTTCGAAAAGGTGCTATTGTTACAAATACCTAAAATAAGTCTAATTAATTCGAAAGGTGCTATTTATACCTAAAATATGTCTAATTCGAAAGGTGCTATTTATACCTAAAATATGTCTAATGCTATACATAAAACATGTCTAATTCGAAAAATACTATTTATACCTAAAATTTGTCTAATTCTATACCTAAAGTATGTCTAATTCCAAAAATGCGACGTCACAACAAACAGTTCTTCGAAAACGTGCTGTTGTTACAACTACCAAAAATGCCCTCACGCATATGGCCGGTTCTAGAGCAAAAAAACATTTACTAGTAGCCATTCTTTCTTATTTAAAGCGGCGCTAGTTCCTTACCGAATAAATTCTGTAACCTCGGCGTCAAATTTTGTAAAACATCGCCAACTTGATAACTTTTTGCCGATTTCTGGAAAATTCTTCAATTGTGTATATTGCTTCAGAATTCCTCGATTTAAGAATTATTGGTTAATAATTCCATTTTAAAAACTAAAGATATTTATTTTATTTAATAATGTTAATTGAAGAGAGAGGTGTCACAACAAACAATTCTTCGATAATATGATATGTCAATCAGTAAAAAAAAATTATTTTGTGAAGTAATAAAATATACAAGTTCAGTACATCTTGTCTACGGTGCTGAAAGCTTCAGGAGGTCCTAAAAGATATATTGGCATCAAAATCTAGAAATCGTAAATTTTCGCGAAAACAATGCTTTTTCAATAAATACTACGTAGGAGAAAGTAAAAATCGCACTTTTGGAAAATAAAAAAATCTTATTATATGGGCAGCACATGACTTTCCTCATATAATGCAATAAATAAACTTCTTTCACAGTGAAAAAATAGTAAAAAGATCCACGGCACAGTGTTTTTAACGTGGAATTGTACATTTGGCGTTTTCACGGATCACAACATATAAAATACTATTTCAAAGTACCCAAATGACTTACATTTCACGCAACTCTAAATTAACAATTATTAATATTGATAGCATCCTCAATAAGCAATATAGTCTAAATATTAAAATATTTCAATTATTAATTCATCAATTACGCGTCATTTTCATACTCTTTGACGATATTTTCGTCAATCTGGGGCGAAATATCGCCAAGATGACAATATCCCAATAGATTATTCGCCAAGATTGCCAAATGAGTCGCCAAATGTTACAGATAAACGGAGAGAAGAGCATTTCTTATAGTATAAGGTATACCCGTCATACGACGGAATGCAAAATTTGCAAATCATTACCTACCTCCTAGTTGGAGTCATTTTTATCAATTGGGTGACATTTTTCTCACTTTGGCAACATTTAAAAAAATCGCCAAGTTGGCGACATCCTGCCAAAATGTTCGCCTAGCGTTAAAGAACGGGGAAATGTGTTATTCTTATAGTCTATTCTTATTTTATTTCCAAGGTAATGAATTTTCATCAATTAGCTGTCATTTTCATTGATTTAACGTCCTTTTTACCAATTTCGCGACATTGTCGTCAATTTGGGAACAGTTTGTAAAGTCATCAAGTTGGCGATATTTCGCCATATTTGTCGTTAAAATTTCGCCAAATGTTACGAACGAGAAATAGGTTATTCTTATAGTAGGTAAATGACTATTGGCGTCCAAATAAAAACCTAGAATCCGACGTATCTTCTCTCGTGAATAGAACGTGCTAAATCCACGAAAATGATGTTAATAAATGTATCGCATAATATTACATATGAAAAGTGAACATATTTTACAATAGTTAATTTTTTTTTATTTTATGTGATTTTTTGATAAATTTATATGGAAAATGTAATATCTCGAGAAGTGTTTATACTAGTATCCTAATTCTTATGCCAATCGTTTTATAATGAGAAATTACATATGAAATGATTATTTACATAACTTTACTGACGGTTTTGATTTTCAGACGATTTTTTCAATATTTCATTCGAAAATTTAAGGGTGTTCTGATCATTCGATTGCTTTTAGGTTGCAATAGGGTTCCAGTGCTCACAGATTGTAATTTTTGTACCAAATGTCGATCGAATCTCTTCATTCGTGAGATATCGTCTTCCAAAACTCACGGACACACACAGACAGACATCACCTCAAAAACGCTCGATTCGTGCTCAGGGATGCTTGAAACATGCTCTCCCGTCGAAAACTTGAATTTTTCATCCCCGTCACAATACTTTCCTTATACATTATACAAGATAGGAAACAAAAAGTTCAGAGACTGTGCTAATATCGCCAATCCTGATTGGAGGAGAGGGGAACTATTTTACCGTGGCGTAGAGGCACACGTAACACGAGATGTGAAAGAGAAGAAGCAGGTGCTTTTCCATACAATGCGTTTCCAGACAATACGTGAACTGTAGTCGTTCGCACTCGTCGGAAACGGAAATGACACTTGAAGAACAACGTGCGAATATCAAGTTCTGCTGCAGCAGGTGCAATGTTTCTGTCAGCGATTTCCCCAAACGCTGTCAGAATTTGATATTCACACGTTGTTCTTCAAACGTCATTTCCGCTTCCGACGAACGCGAACGACTACAGTTCACCGACACGCATTGTCTGGAAAACCCCTGCACTGCAGACCTGCTTTTTCCTTTCCACATCCCGTGCCACATGTGCTTCTACGTCACGCTAAAATAGTTTCCTTCTCCTCCAATCAGGATTAGAGATATCAGCATAGTCTCCGAACTTATTGATCCTACCTTGCACTATATATATATAAGGAAGTTAATGCAGTAGACTCGTTACCCTCACAGCAAAGATCGTCACATGCGTGACAGTGACGTTGTAGTCACGTGACACCTGGGTCACGATGTGACATCATATTTGTGACTTCTATGTGACGTTACGTATTAGTAACTTTGTAACTTCATTGTGACGTTTCCACAATTTAATTAACACGTAACACTATGACGACATTACAATGACAATTACAATGTGACGTCACAAACAAGTTAATATGCGACGTCACAGACGACCATGAAAATGACCAAAATGACTTCGCTGTGACATCAATATGACATTGCCGAGACGTACTGCGACGTCCTGTGATTTCCCAAAGTCACAGTGTGACATAAATCTTACATCACTGTGAAAAAAAAAATGCTGTTAGGGTATATTAGGACCCCACAATATAGTCATGCTTTCGCTATAACGACCTCTAGTAAACGTCCTGAAAAAGTTTCTCATAAGAACAGTGTTACTTGTTAAATGGTATAGCGATTACTACAGAGCTATTTTTCGTTTTGAAAAACAACCATTTTACATTGAAACAGCTGAAAAATTGAACAACACCTTTATCTTACTGATCAGCGAATCGTCTATTTCAGTAAGAAGGTAATAAAAACTACCTTTCGCTTTAGAGCTCTGTCTCCAAGTTGGTGCAAACTTTTGAACTAAGACTATTGAAAACTGTTTTCACCATAATTTAATTTAAGGGTGTTCTGATCATTCGATTGAGTTTAGGTTGCAATAGGGTTCCAGTGCTCACAGATTATAATTTTTGTACCAAATGTCGATCGAATCTCTTCATTCGTGAGATATCGTCTCCCGAAATTCATGGACACACACACTAGAACTCTGTCTCCAAGTTGGTGCAAACTTTTGAACTAAGACTATTGAACTAAGGCTATTGAAAACTGTTTTCGCCATGCAGGTTTTAAAACGAATGAAGATTGCCAACAATTTTTGTCACGGCCGCTGTTACAGTCTCTGGTAGAGAAAAAATGGAAAAGGCTGGTGAAAATAAATAATGAACGTACTTCATCAGAAAATGAATCTTCAGGAAAATATTGATTTTGCAAATTTGAGATAGTTGGTCACTATCTTCAATGTTGTGATGATTTCAACAATAAAGACAAACTCGTCGCAAGCATCCTTCAAAGTGAAAATCCTTGTGCTATTAGAGAATCGGATGACAGAAATGATTTTGATCAATATGCAAGTCCTATGCCCACAAGAAAAGAAGCATCTGGCGGTATCTTAAAGGCATTTCCGACATCGGAGATATGGAAGATTTTATTTTGAAAAAATCGCGAAGTCAAGAAAAACAGATCTGCCCGTGAGAATACGTCAAGGGCAGAACCGAAAAATTTACATGCGTATTTTGATAAGTTTTGTTTTTATATTTGGCTTTATTAACTGGACCTGGGATTGTCCAGTGGTTTGGGCGCGAGGACCCGAATTCGATCCTCGATGTCATTCAAAACTATCCCCGTGACTGCGCAAAGTAGGAAACTATAAATCTGTAGATCCGGAAGTCCTGTAGAAAGATAATGAGTCGAAGGAAGGATAATTTCTTGTTATTACCTCTACTATCTTCTGGTTAAATTAGGTAATATTAGCGAAAACTCAAACCCCTACAATGTGGTGTCTGGGATCTTTGGACCTACAGAAGTTGCAATCTCTCTCTCATTACCATTGTTACATAGTCCCAGCCACACGTCTGCTTAGGATGCAAAAAATTAATACCCGAAATAATGTAATATTGATGGGGCAACATAATAAATCCCCGACCTGGAAATGGGGGTTGCGAATTTAACATCAATAAATAATATTTATTAACACACCGACTCATATCAAAAACACATAATGGCATATAAAGAATAAGGTTTACAGACACTCTAAGATAATATTGGTTCTAAAATAGCGTTGGTAACGCTTCAGTACTTTCATGACGAATCTTATGAACATTAATAACACTACTGGCTTCCTAAAATAATATTAGTAGCTTTTCCAGACAAGTGAGATTAATAACGACAAAAACTTTGATAACTGCCGACGTCTGGTGCGCCCATTTTAGGTAAGACACAAATACTTCAGAATTAAACTCAAATATTGACTATTTACGCAACGGAGAATTAATAGTTAATCAAGTGCCTGTCCATTAAAAAACCATTTACGCTAACTTCTGTAAGATATGCATTAAAATTAAGATATATAATATAAATAACTAAAATTATATTTCGATTCTGATTATTGTACATTTATATATACTCTAGTAAAAACAAGTTTCCTGAACTACTAGATGCTATAAAAACAACGGTTAATTAAAAAACAAAATTAAATACATTGTAAAAAAAGCTCAAATGATCAACTTTATGAGTAGTAGACTATTTTTAAATAGCAATAGTATCACATTTGCAGTAAAATACAAAATGCAAAACAGTTTCATGTTAAAATCGATCTTTTCATGCGGCTATTGTAATAATCACTAATAAATGAAAATACTTGAAGTCGCAGAAAAGAGAAGTAAAATTCGCTTAATTAATTTCCTTCTCAGCTCATTTTCATCCTATTTACGTCGAATTTTCAGAGCACATTCACAATATTGAAATAATTCTATGTTCCAAAAATTGAAAACGTATCTTTGAAATTTCTCATTGAGTTTAGAAAATTCACAAATTTTACTGCATTCCATTTCTAGACAGAAAATCTGAGATATTTGCAAACTCCTTACGTCTGGAATGCGAGCACGGAAAATATAGTCTGCAGCTGCTACGATGGCTAAAAAAATTTAACAAAAGTAACCAAAAAATAGGTGTTTTTGGCTTTAAAAACTTATAAATTTTAAACTAATTCCAAATAAAAAAAAAACTCGACGGGGAATGTCGTATCGAGTGTCTAGTTAACTTTACTTCGCATTTTCCCTCTACACAAGGATTAAATTTGCCGCTACACAACGAACGAACGGACACACACGCACATACATACGCACATCTTCTTGTATTATGCAAAATAAATATTTAGGAATTTATGCATTATAAGGATTGCCAGATTCTCATGGCAGAATCGGGATTAGAAGCACCGTTACTGGTGCCTTTATTTATCTTCTCCCTGAGACATTTATAAAGAAAACTGTAATATTACTGTCATTGAAAGTGATGTGTGTGTTGTATAAAGAACACGGCTGTTAAAATAAAGCAAATTAAACTGTTTCTCCTTATAGTCAGCCATTTATAAAAAAATAACTCTAAGCTCACAAGTTTTTACTATCTTTAGTATCAATTAATACTGTTTAGATATCTCATTTCAAACTTGGATTTAAAAGAAAAACAACTTGTAGCATTACATAGTTCAGCATGCATACTACATCAGTGCATGTTGTAGCATATAAAAGAGCTTGTATACTACAACATTTATGATTATAATCATTTTCGATAGACTTTAATACATAACACTTTTCAAAAGTGATCAAGTAATACTGAGAGATAATTTATGAAATTAATAAATAAATGCCTCGTTTTAACTTACGCTTAAAGAGCTAGTTTTACTTACGTTTAGATTTAGTTTGCATATAATTTTTTTTTCTAGAAGTTTTATGCTAACTTCAACTTTCATATTTCCATAACAAAAATATCCTCCTTTAAAAGTTTGGTATGAATATCGATTTTTCTGAGCCGCAGCTGGTTTCTACAAAATAAAAATGTAATCATGTATATGGGAAGAGAACATTTAAATCAAAAATATTTATTCGCATCACTGGAAAACAAAAATGCTAGATAATTCATAGTTAATTCTTAAATTAACAACATATTTTGTGTTTCAATATAATACAGAAATATTTGAAATTTTTGTGTGACATTATACTTTCTCGTTATAATATTTGCTCTCCGACGTTTTCCTAATTTGGAATTTGTACAGAAATATACACTTTGGGAACACGTTTCATCATTTTACTAATATAAGGCTACGAATTTTTGCTTAAGCCTAAATTAATTAAATATTAATTTAAAAAATAGCATTGCCAGTGTAGGCAAAATTTCATTGGTCGAGACGACTTCCAACTTCTCTGTGATTGGTTTCTGGCAGAAATGTCAGAAAGATGACCAAAGACTGAATTCCAGTAAAATTGATGCACTAAAAGTAACATTAAAAGTCAATTTTAATTTTTTGTAGCGTTTCGCGACTATGATTGACATAATCAATTACGATTGAAATGTAATTATTAATGCAGTTATCATATGTATTATTGCTAATTTTTTTCTCTAAACAACGTAGATGCTAAAAGTGATTATTCTTGATCCAAATTGTTAGAAATTTGAATGTGTTAACTGCCTGTTTAACTGATAACCATTTAATTTGTTCACATTTGAAAACGTGTGTATTGAGATCAATTTCAGAAGAAGATATCAAGATTTGCATCAAAAACGGAACCAAAATTGAGAACATTTTCTTTAATGAACTGCTATCATAAGAAATTATGAATTCATTATAATCGATAATTTATTAGCTTTCTTAAAATGAGTGAAACACTTCCAAAACAGGGTTTGCGAGCGTAGCTAGCGGGAGCCCTGATTATTGAAAAACACAATGATATTAAGATTAAATCGATCTCTCTAAATTAGTTTTTTACTTGCAGAAAATACATAAGCATGAAAATAACAATACTAAAAAATAGTGAGCATGTTACTCGTAACTGTGCTACTCAATATGGAACATCACTCCTTTCGCATATTTCGAATGGGAAAAGATTGATGTGTTTTGTGTATGACGATGGTGCAATGTACCTAGGGAAAGGTTTCAATTTTTTTTTTTAATTTCTAACATTTTTAATTTTTTTTTCTAGAAAACAATTCAGTTTTTATAGATTGTTAGTATACAGCTTGTTCCGTTCGAATCGGACCCCAAACGACTAAATTATTGATGATGAAAAGATTGCAGTCGCTCCTCCGAACGAGCCAAAAAGTGCATACTAGCGGCATAGTACAGATGTTGATACACAAATGTCGCTGATCTGAATTTGAAATATTTTGCTATTTTCTACCAGAATTAAGAGTGAAGCTTAAAGGGTATATATAATCATAAGAAAAATTGCATATTGGGATCAGTATTGTGTTTAGTAGATACTGTTGCCCATATCACGTAAACAACCCAACTGGACGACGACGAGCTTATAAACACATTTTACAAAGTTCTTGAAAAAACTCGTAACTCATGAAGATTTTAGCCAATCTGCAAAATGTGAGAACTTAATAGAACTCGCGAAATAGGCTAAACCAAAGTCACTGAATTTGTCACCAAGGTCAAACGCCTTGGTGACAAATTAAGACCTTTTAATTATAAAAATGGTTTTCTGCCACGTATTCATAACAATATGATGTCATTTTCGTTACATACTTCCTTTTCATCTCCAGTATGTTTCCTTCATGATTTATTCCGCACTCTAAGATGCTTCACAGCAGAAAACAGAACATACGCACCGCATCTCCGTATAATCAATAAGGCGAGCAATGTTATGAAAGCAAAGCCACTTCAATCAGGAACAATATCCGAGAGTAATACTACATCGTGGAAGCATTTCGTTTCTTCGATCGGGGGGGGGGGAGAGAAAAATGTATAAATAACCGTTTTGGTGATAACTCGAGTACTTTGCTTTTGGGGATAATTCCACGACCAATAGTTATGCATGCTCATGCATTCAGAAAATGTATTTATACTGCAGGTTTCTATCGAGTTTGAGGTTATTTGAAAAAATACTAATTTTGTAATACCCCTGTGGTTAGTTTTCTCAAATCTTAATTAACATTTAAGAAGAAGGACTAGAAGACGCTTTTTTTCACTATTTTTATGTTACTCACACAGTTTTACAACATTCACAACATACTTGTGACAGACTAGAAAATATAGTCGTCGTTGTACGGGATCAATTACATTCACGCACTCAATTTTCGATCGTTAAGGGACCGATTTGTGCGAAATTATCTCGAAATAGCACTTCAACTTTTAGTAATTGAGTGAAAATGTAATTTGAATTTTTCTTTTCAAACTCAATGATGTATTTCTTCTCGTGAGCCAATTTACCCCTATAACCAAATTTCAAGGTTACTTAGATTTTTTCGCTACAGACGACATAAACAGACTTCCTTTATTATTATAAATGAAAATGAAATTATATTTTTTGTTCTTGACTCGTGATATCAGATATTGCCATGGTAACTGAAAAGCCCCGATAGGGAAAGAAATAAGTCATAAATAATACGTGTAGTACTTTCACCTTACGATAGAAAACACAATGCGATTTTTTTTAATTATCAGCACTTTTCTAATCAGTACATTTGAATGTTCTTAAAAATATATGATCACAAATCGTTTTTTTTAAATATTTCTACCGTTTCACCGGTCTTCATCAAAATGTATACGATAACATGACCGAGATGTGCAAATCTTTAGCCATGAATTGTAGACTTCTACCAGAAAAATTACAAAAGAATTTTCTTAAAGAAATTTTGTATAAATGTGATCATTTAGAAATGTAAGTAAAAATGAAAACATTTCCAGCAGTTAGGTGCGAAATTTCCTTCAATAAATTGTCGAATCTGACAAAAGTGTGCTTCTGTTATTATATATAGCGCAAAGTGATACATATTATGGCCCAGTGTTCGAAAAAATTGCTATTAAAACCTGTCTTATACATTTGGGCCAAATTATTTTCTGTTGTTGTTGACGAGACCCAGACCGTCCGACCTACCAGAAAGGTGTAAGGTAACTGTTTGGACGGCCGGAAAGAGCCACCCAATTTAGCCCAGAACCCAGTGGGGAAGGCATCCAGAGGGACCGTACCCTACTTCCCCTACCACCACCCTCTCGGAAGGACTTACGGACCCACATGTTCCACGTGATCGTACTCCGCGTGAACACGGCGGCAGTTTTGGCAGCGGAGGGAATCGAACACGGCACTACCGAGTGCATTTCCTGCGCGCTAACCACTAGGCTACCGCGCCCCGAATTATTTTCTGTGTATGAACTTATAATTTCTCTACTGTCCCAACATTCTATTTTCAAGCTTTTTAATTTCTCTTTACTCCATTTCTATGTCAGAATTTCCCTCCGTTGTCGCTGCGGTTATTAGAAGAGTCGTATTGGGAGCGTTCGGTGATGGTCCGGGGGGGGGGGGTGCTCTGTGGTCGCTGGGCTGGGACGTAGCCGAGTGTACCAGGTTCGTAATCCCAACAACTGGTGATATTTTCCCGTATATCTTCGAATGGAGCGGTTTTGCTTATTGCTAACTTATCATCAGTGTGACTGCCCTCTTTGAAGAACAACAAAAATCACAAAACCGATCCAAAGAGGATAACAGTATATGCATATTGCTGTAATAAGGCAGAACTCACTTCAGTTATTAGAAAATTGTATTTAAACTTCAAGTAATTATTATTTCAGGTAGCTATGAAAAGGAACAACATTAAAATGTTGATTTAAATTCATCTCTTCAAACTACTATTTATTTGTAGAACATACAGAAGTATATACACGTATTATTAAAAAAGTGTAGCAGCACATCTTTCTTGATAACTAATAACAAAATGAGCAAAATAGTGGAAGTTGAGTCAAATCATGCAGAAACAATATCCGGAATTAATCCTATATCGTGGAAACATTTCGCTTCTTCGACAGGAAATTGAAGCAAGTATAAATAGTTATTTTGGTGATAACTCGAGTACTCTTCGATGATAATTCCTCATGCAATTGTTACTCAAACTCCTGTATTCAGAAGATGTATTTATACAGTGAATTTATATAGGAGGCGAGACATTATTAAGATAGAATTGGATGGTGCCTCGAAGGTCTAAAAAATTATTTAAGGGGACGGTGGACGTTGAGATGAGCAAAAATCGACTAAAAAAAGTTTAAATATATAACATTATTTTACACATTTAACATTTGCTTACGGGTGGGACAGCGTCCATTCCAAACGAAGCACCTCCCAAAAAGACAGGTATTTGACATAACCTATCCCAAACAGTTCGATCCCCTTTACAGGCATTGGCATCCATGGAAATCGCTGACAGAAACGCTCCACTTGCTGCAGTAGGTGCAATGTTTCTGTCAATGGGATAGGGTATGTCAAATACCTGTCTTTTTGGGAGGTTCTTCGTTTGGGATGGACGCTGTCCCACCCGTAAGCAAAAGGTTGAATGCATTCTTTTCGAAACGGAATTTTCAAAGGTTTTACATTTTTAAAATGCTCCGTGCGTCTTAATTTTGTCCGAGATGCATGGAATTTGGCAAGAAAATACCTCTCATACTTTTTAATGAAACTGGGTATGCATTTTGTAATTGGACTTTATTAAGGTAATTAAAAGTGAATAAGAACCTAATTAATTGATGAAAATTAAGTTTTAATGCAGAAAAATATTTTTAAAAAAATAACTTTCTAAGGGATTTAAAAATGAATGCCCAAATTTGTTCATAATGTATTTTCGAGTGATCATAAGGTAAAATAATTCAAAAATGTGAACAAATGGCACGCAAGGAGCATTTTAAAATTTTCATTAAAAAAAATTAAATTTAAAAAAAAAAATACAAAATTATAACAAAATTGAAAAAAAATTAATGGTATTGTATATAGTAATGTTAAGAGGAATATTTATACACATTTTCACATTTCTAAGTCAATAAATAAATAAAAAAAATTCAACGTCCACCGTCCCCTTAAACTTGAAATACGCGAATACTGTGATTGATACGTATGGTGCTTGAAACGTGCTTTTCCATCGAAAACTCGAATTCAAAATTTCGACCCAGTCATAATACTTCCCCAATATATTATACAATGTGTGTGGGTAAAGTAATATGTGGAAACTTTTATAAAGAACCTTTCAGTTGCAACCGGGTTAATCGAAATACGGATCTCCGTACTGATCAACCGGAGGTCTACAGTTGAGATATTAGGATGGAATTTCAAGTTCTTATCATCGAAGTGAACTCAGTATTCTACACCCTCTAATATCAGATTGGTATACAACTGACAATCTGACTGACCACTTTCTGCTATTTTTACCTCAGGTTAGCCGTCTGATGCTATTTTTACCTCAGGGAAGCCGCCCGATGCAATTTTTATTCTCCACATTAACTTCCTGGGTGGTCGTTATCCTCGCGATTTTGACGCTCAATATCCTAGGGTCCACTGACCCGTGCTAGTCGCACTAGCGTCACTTTCAGATCCCGACTTCTTTGCACTAACCTACAGGGTTGATTTGAGCGCCCGCCAATATAAAGAATCTTACTGCCTTAAATCGATCCACCGATCTCCATCCTGGTCGATGGCTCGCGATCTTTTATAAGCATTTTTCCAGCAGTTTTTAACTTTTTAATTCTGCATGCCCTGTAAGCACTTCCTTATTCGACCGATTCACTCAAGGACTGATTCTCGATGACATTCATGGACCTTTCTTTACAAAGCTACAAGGATGTTGGAAGTCTTTCCTAGGAAGCATTTTTAATTTTTAGAAAAGAAAGAGTGCAGCTTTAATGATTTTAAATATTACTTTTTTCTAAGATATGGCTAAGTTTGGCGAGATTTAACTTTTTCCCACTAATGAGAAATTGCTGGTGTGATTCATTTAAATGTGCATTTAATATTTATTTAAATCGATACTCACTTTAAAAATAATTTTGCGTATTAGAGCCAATAAACTTGGGTTATTATATTTTCCGCATTAAGCTCATAGATTCACGTTTACATACCTAATAGTTTGCGAAGGAAACATTTTCAGTAGCGTACTGTAACATCATGTTTTAAGCCTAATTTGGAACTTCGTGATATTGATCCTTAACAACTTTTAACTGGACATGTAAAACGGCTCTAGAAGCAATGATAACAAGAAAGATCAATCACGCATAAAGCATTGATTATAAAACACTTTCCAACTGAAATGTAATCCCCTGAATGTATTGCATCTCTAAAATGCAATACATTCAGCGCTGATATTTTTTCAATTATCACAGAACTACTGTAATTTATTACTTGAAAACTTAAACTTCATCGAAAAAAATTAACTTTATTTAAATGACGTCATCCAAATATATATTATAATAATATAGCTGGCTCTCTATGTAAAAGCAGTGAATATTTCATTTTGCTTAAAATTAGGTCTCAAACGGTTCAATGTATTTCATATTTTCAACCCGGGTTCAATTCAAAACTAATTGGTGGATATTATTCATTTACATTCCCATATGTCCCACAGACCGCCTCTACAACATACTAAAATTTAATTTTGAAAAAATCATTTTTATAGCAGTTATCGTGCGAACGGACGGACAGACAAACAGAATGAAAAACTGCATAGTTGAAAAGTCATAAATACTTTTCAACTATGTTGGAAAGTGTTAAAAATGACATAACTTTAAACAATATCAGATAAACATAGTTAGAATTTCTTTGTTAATATCCCATTTATTATATTGTTTCAAGTTTTTTTAATTTTCAGATAAAAAATAGAAGCTTTTATTAGGGTTATTTTATCAGCTATTTTTTATTTTCCTTTCAATATATTTTGCGGAGTATATGCAAATGCAAAACACTTTGATAGGATAAAAAATCTGACTCCTGTATATGGGTGGATTTACAAGATTATAGCATTCGTAAAAAATAATCTGCATTTTTTCAGTGATGTTCTTGTTTTCGTCTGTCTATGTTCACGGCATCTAAATCAAGTATATCGGTAAAATTTGATAGTATTATTCCATTCTAGAAATGTAAGAAAGCTATTATTTTCAAGAATCTTTTAATGAAATCCTTCTTCTGTAATATTTGTTTAAAATGTATGATAGAATTTTATTGAGTCACATGAAGTAACGTTTTATTTATTTTTGCTTTCTTGAGAAAAATTTTAGGGGGAGGGGGATGTCGAATATGTCTGTATAATTGAATTTTCCTTTTATTCCAAACGACTGTTTAGATATTTTCATGTAAAGTAATATATCGTTCCGGGGAAGAAGATATGATTCTTCTGCAAATCAGATTTCTCCTACAAAATTCTAGCTTTACAAAATTTCTGAATATGCCACATCTTAATTATTATATATAAATATAATAGATATGATAAATCACAAAGTGAAATCTGCATAATATTCTACAGAGTGTCCCAAAAAGATTGAAACGTGCTTTAATTCTTTACCTGTTGGGGATAAGTGGGCAATATAAATTGCAAAAATGTTTAAAGTAAGGTAGTAAATAAGACTATGTTAATGAAATAGTCCTCCCATTAATTTTCAAAAAGTTACACTTTTTAAATTTTTATACGACCTCCTTAGGCAAATTTGGTATTTTTGTTTTTAATGCAACACGATCATTAAAATAAACGGCATTTATGTATCTTTAAAATTGAGCGAGTTATATTTAATTAAAAATTAAACATTGTGAATGGGGACCATATATCAAATTAGAAATGTAAATTTGTGATACATCACAAAAAAGATAAAACTGGATGATAATGCATATAACATACCCAACCCCGTAGTGAGTACTACTGCTTTATATGATCTCTGTCTGTGTAATGCTTTATGCTTTATTTAGATGCATTTGTGATAAAAATTTTGACACATATTAACGTATTTTTGATCTAAACAATTTCCATCGTCAATTTGTTTATGATACCTATTTTCACTGATGAAACAGCCTTTCACATGGTACGGAAAAGAGGCATGAGTCAGATTTTTTCCTTTATCATAATTCAGTTGATTTTAAAGATACAGATATGCGGTTTTTTAATGAACTTGTTGCATTAAGAATAAAAAATTTCTGATTAACCAAATTTCTCTAATGGGGTTGTATAAAAATTTAAAAGGTGTAACTCTTTGAAAATGAATGGGAGGACTATTTCATTAAGTCTTATTTCCTACCTTACTTTCTTTCAACATTTTTGCAATTTACATTGCCCACTTATCTCCAACAGGTAAAGAATTAAAGCGCATTTCAATCTTTTTGGGACACCATGTATAGCCGCAGATTGAATTATATTTGACGGCATAAGAATATTGCGTAATTCATTCAACAAAGGTTTCAGTCAACAATCATTTTGCCTCTGCTCTATGATCTTCTGTTGAGTCTTGCGCAATTTCTAATCCTGCGCAGAAAGGTACTTATATTTTAACTGTCTATTAAAAGACCGTTTTGTTGGATATATAAAGTTTTATTTTAGTCTTTCAGGTATCTAACATATTAAAAAGATACCAATTCAGTTTATTTCCATATACAGGTTTGGTAGTATTTTGTCTCAATAGTTACCTCATGGTTTTATTTGCATAAAGTATTTACTTCTCATATAAAGTAAATGATGGAAAATCGGACGTAAAAAATAGCTGGTCGAAAAGTCAACCACATACTTTTGGGTTGGTATGATGTCTATGACTATAGGGGTACATTCGTACCACTGTTTCTTACAGGCATTTTTTTGTTTTGTTTTGTTTTACGAATATGTTCCCCTGGTTGAATGGTTAGACACGCCCGAAAACAAACATAAATGTGGCTTTTTTGAGTGCAGCCGGGAATGATTATCTTCTTTCGAATAATAGTTTACTGGCTGTCACCACTTCTTTTATTCTTATAGAATATTTTCCTGGGAATTTGCGTGTAAAATTCCTAACTGCTAACTGGTAATTCATTGGTCTAAATTGCCAGTGGGAGCCAGAAATTTTTCTGCCATTCTGTACGAGCCAGAATCTGTAAGAGGCAGAAGCTGTTCTATCATTCTTCTTGTTTCTAGACAATTTAGTACCAAATGTTGACGCTAATGTGTCCTTGGGATCCAACCAATGTGTCCTTGGGTGCTAACCATGGACTGTTCTGAGTCCATACACAGGTGGTTGTTTCTTCCTTCAGGATAATCGTCTACTGGTTTTCATCACCATTTTATATTGACGGATTATTTTTCATGTAATTTTCATCACATATTAATAACTGTTTAAGTTAATTTTAAACTATATTTAAATTTATAAATGTTTATGCGCACATTATGAACATAGCTCAATATAAAAAAAATTCTACAGATAGCATATTCCCACATTATGAACATAGCTCAATATAAAAAAATTCTACAAATAGCTTATTCCCACATTATGAACATAGCTTAATATAAAAAAATTCTACAGATAACATATTCCCACATTATGAACATAGCTCAATATAAAAAAATTCTACAAATAGCTTATTCCAACATTATGAACATAGCTCAATATAAAAAAATTCTACAGATAGCATATTCCCCCATAATGAACATAGCTCAATATAAAAAAATTCTAAAGATAGCATATTCCCACATTATCTGTCTACGATTCAATTTGAAGCTGCCGACAAATGAGTTATTCACTCTCTTGCTTTGATGTTCATGTTTCAAGCAATTAGTATAATAATATTGGTATCATCGTAAATGTTGTTGCATAGTTCAAATATTAATTTATGTCAATAAATAAAAACTTCATAAATACAGAATAAATACAAAAATTAACTGGTTTACGAGTTTCAAAGGTAAATAACCTTCTTCTTGAGTGACTTGAAATGTGACCTCACTTATTCAAGCCAGTACATCAACTAATAACCGTTGAATTGGTAGCCTGATTTTAGTAAGCGAGGTCGTTCTTGATGAAGAAGGCTGATATTTGCTCTGAAACTAGTAGGCCAGTTTATTTTTTTGTATTTATGCTATAATTACGAAGTTTTTATTTAGTGTTATTATTGTAGTAGTTGTTGAACGATTTTTTGTTTTATTTAAGTATTTAACATTTTTCTTACGGGTGGGACAGCGTCCATCCCAAACGAAGAATCTTTCAAAAAGACAGGTATTTGACATACCTTATCCCAAACAGTTCGATCTCCCTGTCTTTTGAAGTTTTGTCTTTTTGAAAAGTTCTTCGTTTAGGATTAATGCTGTCCCACCCGTAAGCAGAAGGTTAATATTTCGAAATCATTAAAAACACAAGTAATGGCATTTAAAATATAGATTTCGAAGAATAAATAGATCGGCGGGAAACTTATCCTAGCTGCCAAGAGGAAAAAAACGAAGAATCAAAAATCCGTGTACCGGAAATATATTTCGCTCTTTAGATCTAATATAAAAATTCCTTGCGAGTTCCTTGATCAACGGCAAAGGTTACCATTTCTACTATAAGTCGCACCAAGTTTTATTTCAAAATATTTTCGAAATATTTTCCTTCTGAAACTATTTGATTTCAACGGATGGCAGGAAAAACCTCTAATTTAGTCATATGAGGTAAACTGATTAAACTATTTTTGGTGTGCATGTTTAGAAAAGGGAATTTTTACTTAGAAAGTCAGATTTTATACTTCATTTTTATTTTCTCATACGTAGTATTGAGAAAGAATTGTTTTCACGAAAATTTTCGATTTTGAGAGTTTGATGCCATTATATGTTTTAAAACCTCCTTAACACGTTTTGACTATTTTTGGAGTGATGTCCGTCTGTGGTCATGTGTCTTCCTTACTGAAAAAAAATTGATTATATAAACATGCATGTATGCAAGTTAATATATATTACGACTTAATTGACTTTTTTTTAAAAACTTAACACATACATAGGCTCATCGAAAATGTATAAGTTACTATGATATAAAAGATAGTGATTATTTTATTAGCTAGGAATGAAGATTTAGATATATAGGATATATTAGACTCTGAATCTTCAAATTATATACATTTCAATTAGTTTTTATTCGACTATAGTGTTATTTTACGGTCTTCAATACCGGTACACTTTATATCGGGTGTTCCAAACTGATTGACGCAGTTTGGAAGTTGATTATATACGTAAGTATGTTGAACAGAATTTAAATACTAGTAGAAATGAAATAGTAACGCCACGAGTTTGGAAAATATATTCTACAAGTGTTCAATGTGTGCACACGGCATGCATTCAGACCGTAATCTAATTCTCGTCACACTCTTTGATCAGCATCTCTGGTGTAATGGTCTCCAGACTTTAGCACCTTGTGACTACTTTCTTTGGATTTACGTGAATAACAAAGTGTTTGTGCTATTGCTATCTTTGAGCATGCCTGACTTGAAAAGTTGGATTACTGTCATTGTGGAGATTATTACACCAGACAGGGTGATCAAAGTGTGTGGCAAGAATTAGATTGCCGTCTGGGTATGATCAAAGGTGCTCGTATCAAACGTTAGATACGTTTCATAAGCTTGAGTTATGCATTTCCACTAGGTTTTGTAATTCTGTACAACATACTTACGAATATAATCAACTTCGAAATTGCATCAATCATTTGGGTACACTCTGTATGTACATATATGTACACTAAATATTAAGATTAAATAAATATTTACAGCAAATAGTTTGCATTTTTTTATAAGCACGTGGTTAATTTAATCATTTTAAGTAACCGGTTGAGCCATTTCCTTATGGAAATATTTTGCGGCAGGCATGTTTTCAATATATGCAATTTTTCTTAGTTTCTGATTCATTCTTGATATGCCGTTGTATGTTTTATTCATACCGCCTGGGGATGTCTGAACATTTGATTTCAACCGATAGAGAACATGATGTATATACGAGGGTGGTTTAAAAGTAATACTCCTTTGAGCCCAATGCATGGTAGGTATATAATTGTAAGTAGAATTATACATATAAATAAAATAATATTTCCATTCGTTTTAAAATGAATTATTTAGCGAACTATTACGAAAGAGACATATTTATAAATGCTTTTGAAGTTTTTGATCGTAAAAAAATAAATATTGATTAGATATTAAAATAATAAATATTATATTCTCGAGGAGAATATAAAGCACATTATACAAACGATAATTATCGTATTCAAAATCATATTCATATAAATCATGTTTTTTCAGATTGCATGTCATTGAATGATGGTTATACAAATTCGTCATGAAACTCATGTCGACCTGATGTCAACCCCCATCCCATGCCATTCAAACAAGCGATCATTATCTCTCTAGAAAGCGGGTGATTTACATATATTCTTTAAAGCCGTTCCAATACTTCTAGAATATTTCGGAAGCAATCGTTGTCACAGTAATGTGGCCTTCATTATATTTAAAAGTAATGATCCTTCCTAAATTTGGAAATTTTTAGTCCCAACCATGATTTTAATGATCTTTTAAAAGAACTCCAGCTCTTACATTTTGATACCAGTTATAGTAATTCCGCTAAAAATTTTAACGCTCCTTGAATGTACAAAAGAGTTTTAAAATTATTTTCTGAAGAGAAGTCGTACTAAAAGGTACGGCAATTATTTTAACGGTAATCAGAGGTGCGAAAACGTATTTTCATAAATATTTGAAATGTCTTTCACTTCATTAGGTGTCTCACCGTTGTAAAAAAAGCCTTACAGACAACCATCTGCTATTTGTTGAAAAACACAGTCGCAACAAATCTGGATTAGATCTGGCAACAAATTTACAAAATATCGATTATTATTATATCTTAATATATTACAATTTCTCAAATGTTGTAGTTTGGTTAACAATTTATCGAGTTACGAATATTTTTCGAAATTTTGCCACAGAGAGTATATAAGCTGGTCATCGGTCAGTTAGCGACAGTTGGCGTGAAATAAGTGAAAGTGACTTGAGAATATGTCAGTGTTTTGAGAATATAATCGACTGTTTTGTGAATGTATTTGGCATTTAATGACTGTTTTATTGTATCTAAAAGTTATTTATTGACTTTATTAGATAGCTAGAAAACTAATTGTAAGTTGTATTTTGTTTCTGCTTACGCTTATTGCTATTTTAAATACAGCGTTAATTATTCAAAAATGTGGACCCATTTTTTGTATTCTGAGAACACATTTGAAATTCCATAGGATATGAATAAACAGTCCTAAGGCAAGTAAATGAAATTTTTAGTAACTTGATTTCTCCTTTAGGTGCAGTTTTCATTCTTTTATATTTTATATTCATCAGACAAACATAATTTAATTTTGGCATGGAAATCAAAACAAATTTCATCGCCTAAAATAAATAAGATATGTACTAATTTGAACTGAGATCCAACTCTTTGTTTTATTAATACCTTTCTGGTCTGAAAATTTGCTTTCTTGGATAATATCATCTCGTTCAAATTGGAAAAATATTGAGGTACATTGCGAACAGATCATAGTGCTTTCATTATTTCCGTAACCGAATATTGTATATACAAGCAACCTTTCCTAGTTAAGTTATTCATATGTCGTTTTTCATTTCCTTAAATTATAGCATAAAAAACCTTCATAGGTTTTACTCTTTTCTATTCTTACCAAAATCTAATCAGCATGAGGATAGCATGTGAGGAACTTGCCAAAAATTCTAAAGCCACTGTCGCTCTTTTTGCCTCGTGCATTGCAGCTGTTCATACTCCTTCGTCTTTTCTACCACAAGATAAAGTATGAAATGTTTTCAAGGTAAAAATTGCTGATACCAGCGAGGTGGTGTGGACAGAAATACTCAATGGCGTCGAATTGCTGCTAACTGAGAAACTCCAAGAAATTCTTTTGGCAATGACGCTAAACGAGGTATCTATAAAAACTTATAATAAAATGATATATTTCATTTCACACGTCTCTTAGCCAAATCCTGGTGTTGTTTGAATATGATTCACGGTTCATCTTGACTACCCGTACGCTGCATTTATATCATAAATGTCTAACGCATGTGTGCTTTTTCAGATTCTGTAGAAACCCTCGGAGATCTAGCGGAGTGAAACTTTGCACACTTAAAAGTATCGAGCACTGAAAAGAACTCAACGGAGTCGAAATTCTGTGTTGCTTTCAGGGGGGGGGGGGAATTGGAAGGAGGTTGAAAAGCCTTTCCATATCTACGCAGAAGTTCTAGGCGACATAAAAGACTGAATCTTCTTTCATTTAGAGTATTGTTACAAATTATCCTGTGAAACCATGAGTGTGTACTCAGGATACAAAAATGAGTCCAAATTTCTGGATAAGTAACACGCTTATTTACACAGTATTATTAACACAGAGTAAACAAAAATAATATACAATAAAACAGCACTATGTGCTCCACTAATTTCACAAAACAGCGGCTTTTATTCTCAAAACATTAACGTATGTCACAGTTCAGTGTAGCTTGTGCCACATCAACTGCTCTTTAATTGAGTGATAACTCTTTTTATACAATATTTGTGAAAACTTCTAGCGATTTCTTATGTATCGTAGAATATTCGCAACTTCGAGGTGTTTCTCGAACCTTCGAAAAGTCTTCAAGTGTTACCAAATTGGCGATAAATTTCAAAAACCTGGCAACCCCCTTTCTAATTCAGCATATGGCAATCCTAGATTCATATCATAGGAAAGGTTGCCTGTACGGTTGTTTTCTACGTCTGCTTTTCAAAAAAGACTCCAAAGAGAGAGACAATTTTACACGTTTGAACATCATCGACCATAGGACAGAACCTAACGGAACCGAATTTTTCATTTACCCCCAGGGGCGGTAAAAAGGTTCTTATTTTACGAAAAGTCTTACCATACCCTTCAACTATTTTCTCGGCGATTTAGAAGTCTGAATCTTTGCTCATATCGACTATTAACCAAAAGCCTACCGGAACCCGATTTTAGGTTAAGACGATTAGTTTTAGCGCTAAACGATATTATAACAAAATGAAACTCAATAAATAGTTGCAATTTAATTTTTCAATTTTTTAGAAATGTTAGTTTCCAGTCTTTCATAGATTTAAATACTTGTGTAGGTTATATAATGCGATAAAACGCCAGTTTATGAAATGTGAATAAAATTTAAAGCAATGCGCTGCCCCCCCCCCAACCCCATTAGATCTTTTGCTTTCTAGTATAAATCAAAATTACACAAAATTCTGTCCTTCTATTGCAGTTGAGGAACCAAATACGAATACTAACCAATGCTTAAATAATGCATATTAGTAATCAACACTTGCGGCAGTTAATAATAGCGGAAACACACAACTGACTCTAGCGCCAAAGGAAAACATTCAATATTAAAGCAATCTAAGTAATTACATCTATTTCAGAGAAATGAATGTTCTGAATATCTAACATCATAATCAAGATAATTGTTTATCCATCTAATTACTGTTGTATTTATTATTTTTCCGCTTCCGTGCAAACAATTTTTAATTACTCAAATACTTCGTGACGCAATACATTCCCAATTGTTCATTAAGAGCATTAGCATATGAAGGACGGAATCTCTCGAGATATTAAGTATAACTGAAAGCATAGAATGCAGAGACTGTGGGTTATTAAAATTAATGAAATATTGCTTGAATAATTATCTAATAACGTTTTGTTTATTAATGATGGCAAACAGGACTCAAGGTAACTACTTGTATATTGTACATATAATGTATCGTTTTCAATAAATAGTAACAAACTCAAGAATATTTTTTCTAATACAGATACAGCGGAACTTAGCTAAGATACTACTACTATTTAACGACTGTTATATTATAACCCCTTGAGGCACAATTTATTAAATTATTTAAAAAACAACTTGATAAATATTTAATATGTGTCGAATGAATATGTCTCTATATTAAAAAAATGTAGCCGCCGCTGTTTAACAAATTTCTCGTTTCTCCAGATTATTTGCTTCGTACCGCAAGAACTATTGCATATGAAAATATGAAATTTGGTACACTTGTAGAAAAGCTTTGGGAAATACGTTAAAATAAACCGGGTTTTTTTATATATATATTGTAGTTTAAGAAGTATTTAATGCCAAAGTCAAAAACAAAGTATTTGAAGTGCGAATTCGCTAATAAGTACGCAAATTCGCAATAGACTAACAATAGCAAGACCACGAATTTTTTGCAGGCAGGTATCTACATGGGTGAATTTTTGCAGGACGTAGACCTTTTTAAATTTAGATGTAGTTTTTGAGATATTTTACCTTTTATACACTTCTGAAGTGAACTTCTTTTTTTCGTATCGGCACGTCCGGCGATTTCTCTGTCTCGTACCGTAAAAACTATAACACACAAAATATGAAATTTGGTATATTTATAGAGAAATAATAGGGAAACGTGATGAAATAAACCGTTTAAAGATATAAACTATAGTTTAGCATGAAATAGCTCGCGAAGCGAGTTCCTGGGAAGGAATTGCAAGATCTTCTCATTGAAGTGAACTCTGTACCTGTATTAGTCTTTACCTTTATTGGCTCTGTACCTTTGCCTTTACATAATATTTTATGAAAAATAATATGAAGTAAAGGCGAAAGTTTGTAATAATAGCACAATACTTTTGAAGAAACATATCCCTAGTTTAAAAGACCTAGGTTAGACTTCTGAAATGAAATTTATATCCCAAATGCTACAATTATAAATAGCTTCACTTATTTTGCAGCTTTATTATTTTATGTTCACATGGAAATCTTACCCATAAAAAATGTTTCTATTAACTATTTATATACTATACGTTCTTTCCAATATCTGAAAAGCATCCCATATATAAAAATATATCCTGAGAATAAAAGCGAGTTCAGTAATTGCCTGAAGTTATATCCTCATAAATATACGAAAGAATATTGAAATGGCATAGCAATAAAGCCTTCCTTAAAAGCTTGGAAGAAAAACTAAATATCCGGTTCAAACTGAAAACAAGTTTAACTGTTATAAATAGTATTTTCAAACTCTTATATATACTTTAATTCAAAAAAAAAGAATGTGGAAAGTTTCCACATTTATTCCTTTCGAAATATTTAAATAATGTGTAGTATTGTACTATTTTTGACTATAAAATGTATCGTACCCGGAATTAATGCAAGGATTAACTGCATTCATTCATTAAATTTCTCAGCAGGAGTAGTCGCCCGTTGCAAAAGATTCACTCATTTCTCTATTACGTTTCTATTAATAGTACAGATTCAGTTCAAAGTTTTAGTTGAAAGTGGCATTTCGTTCAGAGTGTGTGACGATGTCTCAAACCAACCAACGCGCGCAAAAACGACTGCGAGAAAGTCTCCAAACCCAGAAAGCAAAGGAGGGCGTTACCGCAGACATGTCATATAGCTTGAAAGGCGTGGCTAAAAAATACTACGTTTTCTCTATAAAATATTCATTTAGATTTGAGAATTCATTGAAACGGCATTCAGAAGTAATCGGGAACGCTTCTGGACTTCAATTTGCGCTGAAAGCTAGAGATGAATAAACCAGCAAAAAATGAAGCTGTGCTAGCAAAGAAATGAGCAGATCCACGATATGTGACAAAGTCGGAAAAAGCTAAATAGTTCCACCGATATGATTAAATATGTAAACAGTTTTCAACTTCATCGTACAGGAAATTGAAAGATGCCATTCGATTAGGAATAACATTCTCTACAAATTAATGTGCGTAAAATTTGAATAAAGGGCCGTCTTCATATCTAAATGCGCACAAACTTTGAAATTTTCAATCCCAACACCCAATTTTGACGTCACCTACAAGTTCTAGACCCCCAAATGAGTCCAAATTCAAATTTTCACGACGTCTCTATCTTTATATCCGAAGATATTCTATATACCGGAATGTGCAATTTTCGGGGATCAGCTCCATATTGAAAATCGCAATTTGAAGAGCGATGTTTCGTTGATTGACCACAGCACTATTGCAAATTATCGAACTATCCTCTTGGCATTCAGCATTATGGCTTACCTCACAGCCAAAGGGTCGCAGGTTCGATTCCTGCATGAAAGGGTGAGCATTTTCATAGCTGAGTGTGGTGTTGTCTTGTGTGTGTATTATTAAAGCAGCGGTCCTGTAATGGGTAGGATTATGTCAGCCTCAAATAGGGCACGATTATTAGGGGTAAAAAGCCATACCGAGTACGTTGCTAGATGGTGCATTCGTACTAACTAATGGTGCATTTGTACCAGGGTCAATAAAATAAAGAAGAAAGAAAGAAGAATGAAATGTTTATTTTTAAATGTTATTTTAAAATGCTGCTTCAAAAACAATGAGACCAACAAATATCTGCAGATCACGCGACAAAACAACTCCGTTGGAACTTGGTGACGAATTTAAAAGTATCAATATACGGTGAGCAACCTCTTTCATAATCAATCACCGCTTGAAGTCTTGTTGGTGTTTAGTATCACATAATTTTATAATTTGTTATTGTTTTACATAAATATTTTTATTATAAATTATCACATTTTGTGGACGATTTCAACTAGCAGTAGCTCATGGAACTATTAATCAATAGTAACATAAGTAGATCCCATTTATAACAATTCAAGTTTTCACTCTTCAATACAGTAGAAGAATCACGTTGACATCTATACAACACCGTTTATAAAAAGTTTTTATTAAAACTGAGTAAAAATAAATGCCCGTTTTCTTAAATAAGATTAACTAATTAATATAACTATTTCAAATTAGTCATTTTTTTAAACTAATATACGACCCCTAAAATCATCGTGATGCTGAATATTTAAACATTTCGAAAGAACTAGAGGGAGGAAGCACCTGAAATTTTACATAAACATATAAAAAGTCTTTTTGAATCAATTTTTATTAAAACATAACCGAGTTTGTATACATATTTTTTCGATTATTGATTTCATAATTAATATTTCATACAAACAATTACGTCCACAAAAATAAAAATCACGTAAATGTGTATGGGTTGTTTAGTAGTAACGTCATACAAATAATCAGCGTGAGCAGATAATTATTACAGAAGATATGAACGGAAGTCTTGGAAACTAATTTAACATTAAGAGCGCAAAACTTTACATTCTCACAACTCAGAAACGCTTCACCTAAATGACTTGAAATTTGGTATCACAGGTAGAATCTTGCTCTAGATTCGAACAATGTTGTCAAACCTGGGTGTTACCATTAAAAATTTCAAAGTGTGTGCGCGTTTAGATATGAAGACGGCCCCTTATGCAAATTTTACGCACATTAATTTGTAGAGGATGTTATTCCTAATCGAATGGTATCTTTCAATTTTATCTACGACGAACGATGCTCGAGTAACAGAGGGTGGGGCGTTTTTTTTTTCGCAGCTGTACCTATTCAATATAACTTATTACAGCGATATTTTCGTTCAATGTGTGTGATGACGTCTCAAAAAAACCAACGTACACGAAAGTGATAGCGATAAAGTCTCCAAACCCACAAAGCAAACGACGGCGTTACCAGACCTATCATATAGCTTAAAAGGCGGGGCTAAAAAATACTACGTTTTCCCTATAAAATATTTATTTAGATTTGAGAATTCAATGAAACGGAATTCAGAAGTAATCGAGAACGCTTCTGGACTTCAATTTGCACTAAAAGCTAGAAATGAATAAAACAATAAAAAAGTGAAGGTGTGTTAGTGAAGAAATGAGCATTGTCACGATATGTGACAAAGTCGGAATAAGCTAAATAGTTCCACCTATATGATTAAATATGTAAACAGTTTTCAACTTCAGAGTGTAAATACAGATCCAGAAGGGTATGTACCTATTCAATATAACTTATTACAGCGAAGTTTTCGTTCAATGTGTGTGATGACGTCTTAAAAAAACCAACGTACACAGAAAATGACTGCGATAAAGTCTCCAAACACACAAAGCAAACAAGGGCGTTACCAGACCTGTCATATATCTTGAAAGGCGGGGCTAAAAAGTACTACGTTTTTCCTATAAAATATTCATTTAGATTTGAGAATTCAATGAAACGGAATTCAGAAGTAATCAAGAACGCTTCTGGACTTCAATTTGCACTAAAAGCTAGAAATGAATAAAACAATAAAAAAATGAAGGTGTGTTAGTGAAGAAATGAGCATTGTCACGATACGTGACAAAGTCTATAAGACTATAAGCTAAATAGTTCCACCTATATGATTAAATATGTAAGCAGTTTTCAACTTCAGAGTGTAAATACAGATCCAGAAGGGTATGTACCTATTCAATATAACTTATTACAGCGAAGTTTTCGTTCAAAGTGTGTGATGACGTTTTAAAAAACCAACGTACACGAAAGTGACTGCGATAAAGTCTCCAAACCCACAAAGCAAACAAGGGCGTTACCAGACCTGTCATATAGCTTGAAAGGCGGGGCTAAAAAGTACAACGTTTTTCCTATAAAATATTCATTTAGATTTGAGAATTCATTGAAACGGCGCAGAAGTGATCGAGATTCAGAAGTAATCGAGAACGCTTCTGGACTTCAATTTGCACTAAAAGCTAGAGATAAATAAACCAACAAAAACTGAAGCTGTGTTAGTGAAGAAATGAGCAGTTCATAACATTTTCAGGCACTAATATGTCCTTCATCAGTGATGAAGGGTATAATAGTGCCCGAAAGCGCTATGGCCGTGTGATTTTATACGTCGTAAAAAAGGAGATTTTAATAAAATACTTTTAAACCTATTTTTTTGTTGTCTTTGATTTTAAAGTATGATTTATTTTAACTATGTATAATTAAGGAATTTGTCTTTCACTGTTGAAAGCAGTAACAAAGGTGGGTTGTTAACAAAACGCAGTTGCTTCTTATGAGTTTTATAGGAGCAGAAGCCATAATACGATGACGGAGAGAGTTTAACACCCACTATTTGGCTACCCAGTCAGTGTATAACAAAATGCCAAAGATCTCAAAAGAAGCTTGTATATTTCCTTCAAAATGCATTAAAATATACCACACGGACATTTCATGAAAAATTAGTTGCATTTTTGAGAAGTTATGATATGACGTCTGCAGCGCAACGGTGGTTGCCTTACAGCCAACGCAGTTTCAATCCGACTACTCTCATCAAAGATGGACGTTTATACAATAAAATACAGATCACATGTTTTTGTTTTGTTTTTTCAAAATATGTTGGTTCTTAAATCAGTTATCGCTGGTTAATGTGTCACAAATTTTCATTTTGGACTACAGGTACGGGTCAGGTGTAAAAATCTCCTTCAGATGGTAGATGGGAAAATCGGGAGTGACTTTGAATTATTCAAAAGAGCGCACTATACATACGTAGCATGTGCAGGACGTAACATTAAAAACATAGTATATAATATTTCGAAATAGGGAGTTGTATAGTAATGGCGTTCTGTTCTGGTATCGTATTATAATTAAGTTTTTTAAGGGGTATTCTTTTGTTTCTTTCATCAAATTAGTTGTAATTAATGTTAAAACTGTCGATCAAGTACACAAAAAGAAAAGTAATTAACACAAAAATCAATACAAAACTGTTAATCAAAATTTTTCTTAAATAAAAACAAATCTTATTTAAAAGTTTAATATGAGTAAACACCTCTTTTTTATAAACTTTAGAAACATCTTATACTTTCTTAAAAAATTAATATTCAACGAATATTTAACACAACACAAATATGGAAAAAAAATTAATCCTGGAGATATTTGATGAATAAATGAAAAAGCATAACAAATAACCGTAAGATGGATATGCAAGAAAACATCCCACTTATGCTGCATTGGTAAACGCATCAAAATAAACAATCTAATGTGGGCGGTGTATGACGTTTCCTACAGACTCACCATATTTTTATTTCGCTATTTATATTCATTAAATTAAATTTTACTGCATAAAATAATGTTAAAATCAATATTTACTTCAAATTACATGCAGTTTTTAAATAATATATTTTAGAAACTATTTTGCGCATTTTTAATAAAGACATCTTATCAATTTTTTTAGAAACAAAAATATCTTTAGAACTGTTAACTTAAGGGATTGAAAGGATTTTTTTTAGTTGTCATCGAAATTTATGTATAACACAGGACTTTATTTACATCCTTATATATATAATGCTGCATTTTGCGAGAGAGATTCTTTATTACAATTTGCTGCGTCATTGTTCAGAGCAGCTTTCTTGATTAACCAATATTCAACGACTGCTTCCGTAACTACTTGAAATCGTATTTAATAAGTACTATAAATTTAAAATATTTATGGTAGATAAATATAGACGGTTTTTTCCATTTATACATAAACTTATATACGTAATATATAGTATAATTTTTATTAAATACTTTTTGAAATAATGATTGCTATCTGTGCTCTTTATTAAGAGTTGCACAGTTAAAAGTACTTAATAGCAGCAACAGTGTGATTTTTATAGTAAATTAGGTGGCTACGTATTTCTGAAAACTTCTCAGATGTTTTTGTTTATTACTTTTACCCTAAAGTAAAACGAAATGGAAACTGGGCGTTTTCTACCGATCTAAGAAACAACAAAAATTTGACATTTTCTAACACGCCCTCTCCCCAGGGATTGTCAAAATATTTTTTTTTCCTCATAATTTTAATGCGTCCAATTTTTTAAATTCTACCCAAATATTTTTGGGAGGTATATATAAATATATATATATAATATTCCCTTCACAGGTTGTATCTGCTGTTTATTATATTGGCATCAACAAATCTCAGCTTCGTATTGTTAGAAATACCTTATATTGCAATACCTTATATTACAATACCTTACAAGTAAAATATACTTTGTGCGAAGGATAAGGAAGACAAGAGCAAAGTAAATAAACACAAATAACACGACAATGCAGCATACAGCTGTTTCGAGGATATGCTGGATTCCCTTTGTCAGTGCCACAGAACCAGCAAACCCGAAATCCAAAAGAGGAATGGGTGGTCAACCTATTCCTCGTTTGCAGTTTGTTATTCTCTTGCATTAACGAAGATAATCCAGCGTATCCTTGAAACAGCTGTATGCTGCATTATCGTGTTATTTACATTGCTCTTGTCTTTTTTATAATACAGGGTGTTCCATAAATTCCGAATTAGTTTAAAAATTCCTAAAAATTAAAGGAATTGGTATATTTGAATGCGGTTGGCGACAAAGTTAGTCTCATGAAGGGAGATTTTTCGGGTAGAGAAAAACAAATTAGTTCAAAATTTTGTCAATAGAGGGCGCTGCACGCAAGCAATCACAGAATTTCGTGGAAAACTACGTTTATTTGCATGCAGTCAAATGTTTACGAGCAAGCACATCACAGCACTAAAGTACTTGTTCTATGTGTCCGCCATCACCACAAATGATAGTTTGCAAGCGAGTGACAACACCGTTAACTGCAGCATGTACCATATCCGGATGGATGCAGGAGATTACGTGGCAAATGGCATCCTTTAACTGCACTAAAGAAGATGGGTTATTACACTCGGGACTTAACGTAACCCCAGAGCCAAAAATCTAGGGGTGTTAAGTCCGGTGAGCGAGGGGGCCATTCGATTGTACAGTGACGACTGATTAATCGTTCTTCAGTAAAGGTTCTGCTCAGGAACTTCTTCACTTTGTTTGCGATATGAGGAAGTGCCCGTCTTTCATGAATGTTACTGTTTCAAGGACATTATGTTCGAATAAGCACGGTATCACTTTCTCCGTTAGCATTTGCAAGTAGCGTGTTCCATTAATTGAGCACGTCTGCCAACCTGCTTTTGCACAGGTCTGTTCAAAGAAAAAAGGGCCCACAATAATGGACGCAATGAATCCACACCAAACAGTAACACGTGGGGAATGTACGGGCTCCACTGTAGGCATATGGGTTTTCCTTTGCCCAGATTCTACAATTATGGGTATTGACTGTTCCATGCAATGAAAAATGAGCCTCGTCTGTCCCCAAGATATTGAGCAGCCATTGTGGATCTTCGTCGATTTTTGACAAAGCCCAATTTGCGAATTGCACTCGCTTAGCTGTGTCATTTGGTAAGAGCTGGTGCAGTGATTTCAACTTGTAGGGGTACAATTTTAATACACCATGAAGGATGCTGAATACCGATGTCTTCGGTATACCACTTATTCTTGCAGAGCACGTCGGGCTAAGCAATTTGCAGCCGACTTTTGTGATTTTCGTATTTGGTGACGCACTTTGTACTCGCCATTTCTTTTTGTGCTTTTCGAACTTGGTTCGCCACGTGTGTTTTCCCCACGTGGTTGTGCTTTTTCGGACTTTTGGATTGATTTCACCCTCCCTCGACTATGGATTTGGACAGTGCTCAATTAGAATACACGCGGACTATTGCTGGTGAGTTGGATGGGGAATATTCTCGACCTCTTAAGGATGCCATGACTACCTATTGAGACTCCGTGCCACAGGATGGATCGATATTCACGTGGACTCAGGATGTGAAGCAAGCGATGAACTTCTGCAGACTCGTGATTTACGTGTTGACTCTGCACATCGAGAAGATGGTCAGGAATGGATTGATTGGACAGGACAAGGACCAAGTCTCCCGGATAATAGGTTCGTTTTCTTTTGTAAACTCTTTTTTGTTGACCCATGATATTGAGACATTTGACATGATAACATGGACTGTAGCATTGCAACTGATAACCCTAATGATGTAAATGTAAATGATCATTCCAGTAAAGCAAAAGATCCTAACCAAAAAACTTATGCTGAAATTGTAAGCCAAAATGTTGAATATAAAATGGTGCAAAAATGGAAAACGGCTGAAAATAGACTTAGGGATAAAAGTAATGATGTTGAGAAAAAAGACCCAAAAGCGGAATGCTTCTTCATCAAGTTTAATGAAAACTACCAGGCGCTCCTCAGAAAACTAAATGAGATTATGGAAAGTAAAGTATCTGGCAAACTTACAGGAGAGATGTTAAAGTTGATACCAAAGGACGCTGACGCCTATAGGGCTGTTCAGCGCCACTTAACCAGCGAGAAAATCCCCTTTCACAGCTTAAATCTTAAAACGGAAAGGCCAAAAAAGGTAGCATTGAAGGGGATACCAACCAGTTATGACATTGAGACTCTAAAAGTTACTCTAACAACGGAGGGGTTAGATGTAGTGCGGGTTTCTCAATTCAGAAACACTAAAACTAGATTGCCGCTGCCGGTCTTCCTACTCAGCCTTAGGCCCACGGATAACTGGCAGAGAGTATACTCAATAACAAAATTAGGTTACATGGCTGTGAAGGTAGAGGCCTTTAGAGCACGGGGCTTTAAGATCTGCTACCGGTGCCAACAGTTCAACCACTCCTCTGACAACTGTTCGATGCCACCTAAGTGTCTTAAGTGTGCAGAGAACCACTTGACAAGAGACTGCCAGAGACCTAGGACAGAGAAGGCAACCTGTGCAAACTGCAAATGTGACCACCCGGCAAACTTCCGGCTCTGCCCGAAGAACCCTTGGAATAGAGAAAAGGCACCGGCGCATGCCCCCCATCCCTCCCAAAATAAGATACCCCCTTGGAGGCAAAAGGCCCTCGGTCTAAGCACCCAGGCACCCCGTCAGGACTCCTCGCACATTGTGCCACAGATAACCAGAATTCAACCTTCAGCACCTACCAGATCGGTGCAAGAGCAGGTCCCCAAACCATCGACTTCCAGAGAATTGACTCCGGAAGAAATAAAGCTGGCTACTATAGCCATTAAAAGGAGAAATGAAGCGGAAAAAGCCAGACAGGCAAAACTAGCTCAGGAATCTAAAGTAAATCCAAAAACTAAATCAACTAAAGAAATCAAAACGCTGGAAGCTAAAACCAAAGGCGTGAGGGAAGAAGAGCTCGCGCAAACCCAGCTGTTAGAAAAAACAGTTGACAAAAGAAAAGATTATCGAGATCCAAAAGGATACTCAAAACCAAGTTCAAACCGTGGTTGTGGCTGAGGATATGGAAGCTGAGACTGAACCGACTGTTAAATCCGATGATAAAAAGATGGATGAAATCCTGAACCTCATCAGAGGATTTATCAGTATGTTCAATTTAGACGACTTAAAACATCTGTTGATGCAGTTCGCAGAGTTAATACAAAAAAAGAGCGATCCAATGTCAATGGTTTTTGAGGCCTTCAAAATAATCGCGGATTTTAAAAATAACAGTGAGAATCAAACCCGCCATGGATAGGTCCCAAAAAGAATCCTTTAAAATAATATTTTGGAATGCGAATGGCATATCTCCAAGAATAAATGAACTTAGGAACTATGTAAACGAAAATGACGTGGACGCCTTGTTAATTCAGGAAACTAAAGTTAGAGAAAATAAAAAACTAAATATAGCCAACTATAATAGCTATCATAACTTTAGCCCAAATACAGCTGCTAGACGGCCCCATGGAGGAACAGCAGACACTAGAGCTCGTGAGTTAGACCAACTGAACTACGATGCGTCTGCCAGATTTGGCGCGTTATCGCTCGCTTGGCGATTTTTTTTTTAAACGGGAGGGGAACAAAATGTTGAGGACTGTACTTTTATAATTTTTGAAACTATAGAAATGATCAGGATTTAAAAATACATTAATCTGCAACATAAATATATTCATTAGTTTAAGTAAATTTAAATAAACATAGTTATATATTTAATTCAAATAATCTTAAAATAGATTAAAAAATAGACACATTGCATTGTCTCACTATAAAACATAATGCACAAAAAATTACAAGCTAACATACTCAAAAGACTGAAATGTTATATAATATTTTCAGTCTAAAAAGTATACTAGCGTGCTGATCGCTAATTACTTGATCCTTAATTTGTTCTGGGATACTGATAATAGACTTTTTTTTTAAATATAAAAATATTCATATAGTAAATATAAAACTTACATAAATGCACTATCGAAGTTGTGGAACTCAATCATTAATTACCCGAGGGGGGGGGGGGGAATTTTCCACCATAAGGCACTTAATAAAAATTTTACATAATTATATACACATACAATATCACATTCAACTAAGAAAAAGCTATCCAAATATCAGTTATTCACATTTTATGAAAATACGGAAAATATTTTTTAACTAATTATACCACTACCTCTTAAAATTTAGTTTAATCCGGCAGTAATAACATAGCACTAATTTCGTATGATGAACACATGTATACTTATATGAACACGTGTATACTTATGAACACGTGTATACTTATGAACACGTGTATACTTATAATGAACGTGATAACTAAAATTATTTAAATTTTAATAAAAATAAATTACATACCCTGTAACGCAACCAGTTTTCTTTTATCAATCCATTTCTATGAAATGATCTAAATACTTAACAAATAATCCTTTTTCATGTTACTCAAACCACACTAGTCTGTTGTTCTAAGCTTTCGTCGAGTAAAATAGGGTTATGACATTGAAAATCGTCTTGGGCTCAAACCAGACCATCGCCAAGCGCCCAGACCATCGCCAAGAGCGCGCCAACCCTCGTTTTGGTCTATCTCTAATGGCCGCCGCGAAAACGAAACTATCGAGAGTGGCAGGTCTGTGCGGATCATCTACCGGTACTAGTGACATTTGATCTGAACACACCTCTTCCAGCCTTTCTGGGACAAGAGAGGGTGAACTGGAACGTATTCAAAAGAGCACTGTTCGAGCCGCACTTAACAGTACCTGACATAATGAGCACGGAGGATATTGACTCTGCCACGCACACACTCACAACAGAAATCAAGAGAGCAATTGCCTTTGCTACAACACATCGTGAGTCACCTAAAACACCCACACTTTCTCACCTTATCAGACAATTAGTAAGACAGAGGAACAGAATTAGAAAGGCATGGCAAGCTAATAGAGACCTTACCCTTAAAAGGGAGCTTAACAGACTCACGTTTAAAGTCAGGGAAAAAATCGTCGTGGAAAAGCAGCAACAGTATAAAGAGTTAATCGAATCGCTTAACCCAGAAGACGTGTCACTCTGGGTATTCGCCAAAATACTTAGGAAACCGCAAAATAAACTCCCGCCATTATTAGATGGTAATAATGCCGCGTACTCAGATGAAGAAAAAGCCGAGGCGCTCGCAAAGCATTACGAAAAGCAATTCAAACCAAACCACGATTTAATGTGTCTGGACACCCTAAAAACGGTCATGCAAACACTAAAAAACTTTAGAAACTCCCCGGTCACGGCTGAGATTAACCTAGCCACACCGCAAGAGATAGTCGAAATTATCAAAATCTTAAAGAGCCGTAAGAGCCCAGGACACGGCAAAATCAGGAACGTAGCGGTCAAAAACCTACCCTTAAATATAATTTTTTCATGACCATTTTAATAAATAAAATACTAAAATTAAACTATTTCCCTAAAGAATGGAAGGACGCGATAATTATACCGATCTATAAGGCAGGAGACGATGCCACAATTCCAGCCAACTACAGACCAATTAGCCTACTGCCAACACTTAGTAAAATTACTGAGAAAATAATTCTTAAGAGACTGAACACGCACCTTAGTGAGAATGAAATTATCATTCCGGAGCAGTTTGGATTTCGGCCAAAACACTCCACCACTCATCAATTGCTGAGAGTGGTAGAGTACATATCTTCTGGACTAAATACCAAGACACCCACAACTGCAATTTTCCTGGATATACAAAAAGCCTTTGATAAAGTGTGGCACAGTGGTTTAGCATACAAATTGATCACCCTAAAAGTCCCTGACGCACTAGTCAAACTTTTAATTTCTTACTTAAATAACAGACACTTTCAAGTCAGAGTTAAAGATAGCTTATCTACACCCAAGCTCATAAAAAGTAGTGTACCGCAAGGATACATCCTGGGCCCGACACTTTTTAACATATACCTGAATGACATCCCCAGGACTCAAACACCGAGCTGGCACTCTATGCAGACGACAGTGCGATACTTGCAAAACACACTTATCTCACAGTAATGCACAGACAGCTACAACAACACTTAGACATACTCCAAACATGGCTGGAAAAATGGCGAATAAAATTAAACCCCAATAAATGTCATTAGATTTACTTCTCTAGGAAGCATAAACCTCCGCCGCCTCTGTATATAAACAACCAAGCACTACGCGCGGAAAAATCAACTAAATACCTGGGTGTAACGATAGACTCCCACCTAACTTAGAAATTGCACATAACAAACATAATCAAAAAAGCGTATAATGCCACAGGAGCTTTATACCCAATGATAGGAAACGGAAATCTTAATTATCAAAACAAACTTCTAATATACAAATCGGTCATCCGCCCGGGAATGCTGTATGCAGCACCTGTATTGGGATATGCCTGTAAAACTACCATACACTTCTTACAAACAAGACAAAATAAAATCCTAAGGTGTATCAGGAAAGCCCCTAGATATTTAAGGAACTCGGTGATTAGAAAAGACTTTAAAATAAAAACCGTGAGAGCCCAAATTAAAAAGCTAGCGCTAAAATTCTACGACAACCTGCCTTCAGTTCCAAATGAACTTCTATTCAGTCTACCTAACTATGATCATCGCAAGGCCAAATCTCGTAAGAGACCTCGTGCAGCACTTAACCTTGAATAACCGGATTTAGGTAAACCCCTTGACTAGCAACTGAAATTAATTAAATATCGCGATCAATATTTCTCAAATTTAAAAAGTATTCTTAATCCTTAAACTGCCAAACTGCTAGGTAACCCTCAAATCTGCATCAACCCCCCGAACTGACTAATTCCAAATGTGCAATAAACTGCCACACTAGGAGCCAAGTCAAAAATAAAATAGTAAATAAAAAAAAAATTCGAGCCTCCATATCATGGGTCAATGAAATAATGTCACAACATGAAGATACGAACCATATATTGAGATTGGAGATTAAAGGCGCTCCGCGCCTGGTGCTCTGTCCTGTACGAAACTACTTCTTATTCTTGCCAGTTCTCGTGCTCTACTTGCTGCACTCGTTGACTCTTCCCTTAGAGTGTGAATTTGGGAAGCCACAGTGGAGGTACGGACCTCTGACAAACATGGTCGACCACTACGAGGGCGATTACACAAACTTCCAGTTTCTTCGAAACGTCGTACCGTGTCCGAAACCTTCGTAAAGTTTCAGCCGACGATTCGTGGCTGAGGTAAAACAACTTAACCAATAGTGCTTTATCCACCAATGTCAACATTACAATGAAAGCCAGTAACAGGAAAATTCAAAAATGAGCTTTAAATCATACACCCAGCAGTTTATAGGACTCTGATTTGCATAATTCCTGTGATTGTTTGCGTGCAGCGCCCTCTATTGACAAAATTTTGAACTAATTATTTTTTTCTACCAAAAAAATCCTCCTTCATGAGACTAGCTTTGACGCAAACCGCATTCAAATATACCAATTCCTTCAATTTTTGGGAATTTTTAAACTAATTCGGAATTTATGGAACACCTTATATTATTTGTGTTAAGCCTGTCAGCGCTAACAGAATTTACAACGACTATTAATTGAAATTACATATTAATTAAAAGCTCGGGTAGCTTGATTTTTGCGACAAATTTAATGGCCTTGCCTACAAATATGGCGCAATGTTACTAACTTAATGCAATATGGGAAAACTTCTGGAAGCAAAGTGATTGAAATAGAATTTCATGAGTTAACTGGGTTTTTTCGTTATATTTTCAAAATGGACATATCAGTTTGCCATTATTCATTTAGCAGCAGTTGACGTGAATCGAAACAAAGTGAATTGCGAAAATGTCAGTTTTGGGGGAATGTCATCGTTTGTTTCTTTTAATGAGGTTGTTGATTTATTGCAGACTGCTATTTTGTGACTTTTAGAAAGCAAGAGGGTCATTGACTGTATTTTGTTCCTGTTACGTATATCACTGTTTTGAAATAAAATGTGAGTTATCCAGAAATTTGGACTATTTCTTGTATCCCGGTAATATTCCGACTGTGCCGCTATAAACCTATCATGTTGCGTATGGGCCCGAAGAAATAAAAACGCCTACTGACTCTGCCCATCTAACTAAGATAGTTCTGAGAAACAATAGCTTGAACAAAAAACTATTGTTATATTTATAAAACAGACCGACTATTAAGAAATAAAGCATTTTTATGAAGTAAATCTCATTTATTTGATAACTACTTATTGTTTGCATTTTCATCAAAAGTGTTACAATTGCAATTATTTTTCATGTCTAATGACACTAACAGTTCTAAATTACAGTAAAAGCTGAAGTAATGGAAGTGCGATGCAGCACATTCATTAATTATTATCCCTAGTTGAGCACGCAGACGTAAATGAAGTCATACTTAGAATTCTGACTATCTTGAAATTAATTTCGCTTATAAACGTTTTTGTACATAGAAAAGATTCTTAAGTACCTTGGCTCTTGAGCTTTCATCAAATTTCATAGGGTCCTAACTATACAGAAGTAGCACAATGATTACAACAGAGTTACTTTTTTCCGTACTATTTATGCTCCAATATTGGAGACATTCTAAATTGCATTCGTAGCTCTCCGTTAGACACACTATTTTCGTCACTCAGAGCACCTTCCACGCACTGGCAGAAAATCTTGTAAGCCAGTCTTTCTTATGCCGGGTCGTCCGCATCCCTTGAAACTCTTCCCATGCCTGGCAACTTAATAATATTTGATCAGGATTGTTTTTTTTTTTGTTTTTTTTTGCAATTGACCGTTATTACTCGCGCAATCCCATTGGCTGATTGATATGAATTTCTTCGCTAAAAGTTTCATTCATCTTTTTTTTTTTTTTGGTTTGAAGGGCATCCACGTGTACGTCCTTAATTTGAAGTCACTAGTGTCTATTTATGTCGCTCTCCCCGAATATCGTCCCTGTCATTGTTGAATTATACTTTATGTTTGTGTGTGCTGCTCAATACTATATATACACTCGTGGTTTCTCTTCAACAAGTGTATTTAGTTCCTTCTTGCGTATTTATGACTTAACACTTACAATCATGTCATCACACTTTATACCTTTGGCTGGAAAAAATAAAATCGAGCTCAAACTTGCCACAATCTAAAGTCTTCAAAGTTCAAAACTGAAATCGTTCGATATCACACAATTCATTACCTTCTCACGCAACTAGCGTATACCTCGGTGAAAGTAAATTTGTCCACTAGTTTGGATATCAAAATCTGGACAGAGTTCTTAGAGCATGTCATTCGTGAATAATACTTTATGTATGCGTCTGCTGCTCAGTACTGTATATACACACTCGTGGTTTCTCTTACTCTTGGTTTCTCTTACTTACTTTTTAGTCCTTTAGTATTTATGACTAAACACATACAATCGTATCTTCACACACACGATACAGCCGGTCGTCCATCTCGTTGCTCTAAGTCCTCTGGACGAGCCGGACGGCCTGGGTCTTTCACACACACGATACAGGAGGCCGCATCGTAATAATATGTACAGAAAATGATTGAAAAATGTGTTTCAGCTGACCTCAATTTTTATTGATTTGCCCGCCCCTTCGGTGATTGCTCTCCCTAATTTATTCAAATTCCGAATTAAGCGAAAAGATTGGATTTGTGTCCATGCCGCGTAGTTACGTTATATTATCTAAATATGAGGAGTGTGCAATTACGTTACGGAGCTGAGTTCAAAGCACGATGAAGAAAGTGCTCAAATGATCCTCTGTCATCATTTGTGGACCATGGCGCCATGTTGTAGGGCAGAAGAAGTTTTATTGTAACGAGTACGAAATTCTTGTAACTTCGATTTAACCCAAGAAGAAATGAGACATAGCTAATAACGCTTTAGCCATCTAGTAAAGTCAAAAAAATAATCGTTATATACTATAAACATCACTTATCACTGCAATGATTAACGTTCTGTATAACTTTAAATGCTATTGAGATACCATTATATTTTCATTGGTGTGTTTACTCGTCGATTTATTTCTTCAAATACACCACACCAAGGTGAGACAAGTAACTCACTGTACACTCTTTAAAAATTAGATATTAGTGTTAGTTTTTATTTTGTAGAAATCCCGTATTATTTGTAGATTATAAAACAAAACACATTTGGAATGAATTTCTTCAAGCGCATTTCATGCTTCTTTCACGGTAGTGCACATCTTAATATCATCTAAATATGTATAATCGAAAGCAAGAAACAAAACAGTTAAAGCTCAATTTTTCTCTATCTTTTCGTTAATCGTCATTCAATGTCTTCCTAGAATCCCTTTTGAACCAAGACTACTGTGGTACGAATAGACCAGGAATGATAATTATCACTCAATAGATTAGGGATTCTAAATTCGGCATTCATGCCAGCTATTTTTCTTTATTTTAAAGTTCTGATTAAAATCTGTAATATTCAATAACTTCTAAGTGCGCCTGCTTATGTAATTTACTATAGAACAAAAAAAGTCTAAGCATTTGCGAAAACGAAATTTCGTCTTCTTCTCGTTTCCAAGGTAAACCACCTGGTTCCAAAATCTGTTAGATTTGGCATATATGATGGATTTATGGTAAATAATAAAAATTGCATTGTTATACATTTGTTTTCATTTGAATATATATAGCTCTGTTTAATACAGACATATATTAGACAGAGCTATATATAAACAGAGCTATATCTACATATATGAAAACAAATACATAACATAACATCACACAAATGCATACATAACAAGGAACTACATAGCATCAAAAAAATAAAACATCAGGCTGTTGCCATTCTGACAACACAATAAAAATGTTGCCATTACAAACATAAAATTAATGTAACAATAATGACATAGGCATACTAATAACATATTTCTTACAGTTAGGCTCATCATAAGTTTAATTTTTTAAGATATTAAATTATCACCGACATGGTGACGTTTATCAATATGTTAAGCGAAACTTGTCGCCAAATTAATTTCAAATTGTCAATTTGTCGCCAATCGTAGCAGACAGACAGATTTGCATTTTCTTGTGTATCTCACGTTTATAAATCGATATTACCATTAAAGATTACTCATTTCATTAAACATATAAGATTCAAGGAGAATTGTTCAATTCTTGTTTTCAAAAATTTTAAAACTTACGATTTCAATTTTTACTTTGAATTGCATTTATTTTTTCTACTTCTTTCGGTGTTAAAGCAGCACCAATCCGTTTTCCTCTTCAAATACACAGTCATGCACACAAAGCCAAAACTTTTGGCGTATGTTGGAAAAATAAATAAGTTAGGAAATCTTCAAAGATGAGTAAGTAAATAAAATTTTATCCCCTTAAACACATTTTCGTATTTTATTCAGCAGCTTTACTTAGCCGCAAAGCATTTACAAAGAAAACCTCTTGTCCATACCGTCTCACGTCATTTATATGCTTCTCCACTTATTCATAAAAATATATGTTCAAGAGTCAAAATGTTTTTTCTTTATATGTATGATGTTCAATTTTAGTTCAAATATTCAAAAGCTTTAAAAAATTCGTTCAAATATTCAAAAGCTTTAAAAAAATCGGTATATTCTTGTGTATTAAAAACTCAGTTATTATACATTATAAAACGAACCAGGTAATCTATGTCGTATTCTCTGAATTAGCAAATGTATTATCAGGATGCAAGACGAGTTTCAAGATCTGAATAATTCCATCTATAATCAAAGAATTAATGAACATAAATTGATATTAAATGCGATAATTCACTGATCCTCAAATAATTTGTTGTTGAATAAACTCGTTAAAATATCCCTTCTGGTTTCAGTTCTCGAACTTCCTAAAAATCGACACGTGTACGAAGCGTTGTCAAATGTGTAACCACGGACGTAAATTTGTCACTAGGTTTGCGTGATAACACAATCGGCCAACTTTAACTGGAAATTTGTTTCACCAAAGTGACAGTTGGTTCAAATCTTGTAAAAGTTTTCCTCTCAAAACTGATGAAAATGAAAAATATAAGATAACTGCAACTATATGAACATATTTAATGGCAGGGGATAAGCCTTTTTCTTTAGCATAAGCAGACAAAGATATGAACAATGAAGTGGTATGCAGTTATTTCCAGGAGAGACAAAAACAAGAGATTTCCAGGTGGAAGAAATGAAGAGATGATTATCGTTGAAAAGTAAATTCGATTAAGAAAAAGTAAAAAAATATTTAAGAAAATTCAATTCAGAAATATCATAAAGCATAAAAATAATATTAGACTCATAAATTTAAATATATGACTAAAGTTTTAAAACTATTCTGAAATCGAAAATTTTGACACGTGTTGTTCAAAATATTAACTCACTTGTAAAGTGTGCTACTTAAAACAAAATTGTTATACTTTTTTAAAGTAATTAATAACATTACTAGGGAGTTATCTTGACCATTCTCGAAATATTTTGCTTTTCGAAAAAAACAATCATGTCCAAATCATAAAATATGTGTTTTCGTGAGACTCTTAGATTAACAAAAGATTATGCAAAACAATATTCTCTGTATTATGGTAAGAGAATGGAATAAAAACATGTGCACCAACTTACAAACTTGTTTCTCTATTTATTAAATACGAAAATTGATAATTTCAAAACTAGTTATACATGCAATTTAAGAGTTAAATAAAAGAAAAGTGGCATCCATTTTAAATAGAATGCGCATATTGCGGCTGTAAATAATTCTTTATTAATACAGTTCAACAATAAGACGAGATAACACTAATTAAACTCTGCGTGTATCCCAAAACGCATAGAGAATAAAACTTGACGATTTGTGATTTCATTATATTTGGAGTATTTTATACACACAAAAAATTTATTGATAACCTCTCAGATTGTTCCTGAACTCAATTCAGTGTGTAATTTATACCGCAATAAACACAGAAACATTTAAAACATATGTTACTCAATAGAATATTTTATTAAAGTATGTAAAGAGTCAAATAATTATTTCAGTTTCAACAGTTTAACGAATTATTTCAAAATGCTGGAAGTCCTGCTGTCTTGTAATCAGTAATTCTTGTTTATTATCTTAAGATAAGAAGTTAAGTAAGAAGTTAATAAGAAGTTATCGAAAGATAAGAAGTTAAAATTCCATATTAAGAAAAAGCCAATATCGTTTGAAACAATCATTCAGGTGGCGTTGGAGTAAGATAAGTAGTCCTGCCTTGCATATATTTCAATGACGAAAGGCCTAAAATATTTATTTAAACTCTCAATTTTGTAAAAATAAATTATTAGCTCAATGCAATTTGGAACTGAAACAATACAGAATATTCTTACGCATTCAAAATTATTTTACATTTGAATTTATTTTTATCTCCCTATATTCTGTACTCTATCCTACAACTATAAAAAAAAATCTGATGTGGACAGCACATGACTTTCCTTATATAATACAATTAATTTACTACTTTTAGAGTAAAAAAATAGATTATTATTATAGTAGATATTTATATTCTTTCCAAGATATTGAATTTTTGTCAATGAGTCGTCATTTTCATTGATTTAGAGTCATTTTTATCCATTTGGCGAGTTTTCCGTTAATTTAGCAACAATGAAGAAAGTCGCCAAGTTGGAGATATTCCACCAAATTCGTCGCCAAAATCTCGCCAAGCGTTCTGAAGAAGAAATAAGTTATTCTTACAGCAGATAAATGAATATTGGCGTTCAAACACAAAAGTATTACTCAAAGTATCTTTATCATGAATGGAACGAGCTAGATCCACGAGAATGATGTCACAAATTTATCGCACGGTATTACATATGAAAAGTGAGCATGTTTCTCAATAGGAAATATTTTTTTATTTTATATAATTTTTGATAATGTTTTTGAAAAATGTTCACTATCTCGAGAAAGGATCATGTCAGAGTCCTAAAATTTATGTCAATCGTTTTCTAATTAAACATTACATAAGAAATGGAAATGTCTATTTGCGTAACTTTATTACAGATTTTGATTTTTTGACGATTTTTTTCAACATTTCACTCGTAAATTTAGGGGGATTCTGAATATTCGATTGCGTATAAAAACAATAGACTTCCAGTGTTTATGGATTGTAATTTGCATATTGCAAATTTCATTCTAATCGGTCCATTCGTTCGTCAGTTATCGTCTCCACAGACTCACTGACACACACACACACACACACACACACACACACACACACACACACACACACACACACACACATACACACACACACAGACATCACTTCAAAAATGTTCGATTCGTGATCATGGATGCTTTAAACGTGCTCCCCCGTCGAAAACTCGAATTTGAATTTTCGACCCCGTCACAATACTTTCCTTGTACATTATTGTATATAAGGAAAGTAATACTAGTTCATTATACTCATAATTTTGGTACCCTTAATTTAAATATAATAAAGAAAAATCTGATGTGGGCAACACATGACTTTCCTTATATAATGTAATGAATTTACTGCTTTTACAGTTTAAAAAGATGTTATTCTTATAGTAGAAACTTATATTCTTTCCAAGATATTGAATTTTCTTCAATTAGTCCTCATTTTTATCAATTTGGCGAGATTTTTGTTAATTTGGCAACAATTAAAAATGTCGCCAAGTTGGCGACATTCCGCCAAATTCGTCGCCAAAATCTCGCCAAGCGCTATGGACGAAGAAATAAGTTATTCTTACAGCAGATAAATGACTATTGGCGTTCAAATACAAAAGTATTACTCAAAGTATATGTTTTCATGAATGAAACGAGCTAGATCCACGAGAATGATGTCACCCAATTTATCGCATGGTATAACATATGAAAAGTGAACATGTTTCTTAATAGGAATTATATTTTTTTTTATTTTATATAACTTTTGATATTTTTTTTGAAAAATGTGCAATATCTCGAGAACGGTTCATGCTAGCGTTCTAAAATTTATGTCAATCGTTTTCTAATGAAAAATTACGTAAGAAATGTCTATTTGCGTAACTTTATTAGCGGTTTTGATTTTTTGACGAATTTTTCAAAATTTCACTCGAAAATTTAGGGGGGTTTTGAACATTCAATTTCGTATAAAAACAATAGGCTTCCGGTGTTTATGGATTGTGATTTTTGTACCAAATTTCGTTCCAATCGGTCAATTCGTTCGTCAGTTATCGTCTCCACAGACTCACTGACACACACACACACACACACACACACACACGCACTTTCACACAAACACACATACTTTCACACACACATACACCCGGCCGTCCAAATAGCTGCTCTTAGTCCTCTGGACGAGTCGGACGGTCTGGGTCTTCAACACACACATACACAGACATCACTTCAAAAATGTTTCATTCATGATCAGGGACGCTTGAAACGTGCTCTCCCATCGAAAACTCGAATTCGAATTTTCGACCCCGTCACAATACTTTCCTCATACATTATGTATATAAGGAAAGTAATATACATACTAATCACTACGCCTTTTTGTTGTGTCAACTAACAATAGCAACTACTTTACCAACACTAGGGACACATAAATATAATTCACAATGCACGATGGCATTTTCAAGAGTTTCTTCTATGGTAGTTTTATTTCCTTTCTAACATTAGGAGGTAGAACGGCTTTGTACTTGTATTTTAGAAAACTAGCAATTTGTCAATGGAAGAAATATATACAATGATCCTTAGTAGCATTTAGTATTGGTCCAATCAATATTGTATATCTTGGCCTTACATTGAAAATATTTCCAATATAATCCCAATATTGGAAAAATATTGAAATTACATTGGCTAATTTTTCGTTACATTACGCCAATATCGCCAATATTGGTGTTACATTCGAAATATTGTTCGAATTTCTTAAGCCAATATTGGGCAGATTCCGTCAAAATATCCACTTTTTCATATTGGTCCAATATTGGAGCCAATAATAAGCCAATATTGGGCCAGTACTGGATAGCTACTAGGGATAACACAAGAATTGAATATTTTTGTTGTCTGTAAATAAAGTAAGCAAAATGAAAAAAGAAATCGTTATTTGCACCTCACCATAACTATTTATCATTAAATGTACTAATTGCATATAATTTAAGAATCATATTGTTCAGTTGCCATTTGCACAAAGACATTAGAAGTGAGTTTAAAAATAACTATTTGCAAACGAAAACTCAGAAAAAATCTGATGTGGGCAACACATGGCTTTCCTTATATAACGCAATGAATTTACTAATTTACAGTAAAAAAATAGGTTTTCTTATAGTAGATACTTATATTCTTTCCAAAATATTGAATTTTCGACAATTAGTTGTCATTTTCATTGATTTAGCGTCATTTTTATCCATTTGGCGAGATTTTCGTAAATTTGGCAACATTTCAGAAAGTCACCCAAGTTAGAGACATTCCACCAAATTCGTCGCCAAAATCTCACCAAGCGTTATAGACGGAGAAATAAGTTGTTCTTATAGCAGATAAATGACTATTGGCGTTCAAATGCAAAAGTATTACTCAAAGTACTACCTTTTCTCATGAATAGAACGAGCTAGATCCACGAGAATGATGTCATCCAATTTATCGCATGATATTACGCATGAAAAGTGAACATGTTTCTCAACAGTTAATATTTTTTTTAGTTATGGGATTTTTTGAAACATTTATTTGAAAAATGTGCAATATCTCAAGAACGGTTCATGCTAGTGTTCTAAAGTTTATGCCAATCGTTTTCTAAGGAAAAATTACATAAGAAATGTCTATTTGCGTAACTTTATTAAAGGTTTTGATTTTTTAATGATTTTTTCAAAATTTCAGTCGAAAATTTAGGGGGATTCTGAACATTCGATTGCGTTTAAAAACAATAGGCTTCTAGTATTCACGGATTGTGATTTTTGTCCCAAATTTCATTTAAATCGCTCCATTCGTTCGTGAGATATCGTTTCCACTGTCTCACTGACACACACACACATACATACACACAGACATCACCTCAAAAATGTTTGATTCGTGATCAGGGATGCTTGAAACGTGCTCTCCGGTCAAAAACTAGAATTCGAATTTTCGACCCCGTCACAATATTTTCCTTATACATTAGGTATATAAGGAAAGTGATAACGACTTTAACACTCCACTGCTTAGAGAATGCTACAAAAGCATGGATGTCTAATATATAGAATTTTTTAAATATTTAATTGCAATAAATAAAATCTAAAATACGATTCATAATAACGTAACGTCATTGTGGCAGAATCAGATAAATATTTTTGAGGTTGTGACAACTGTCAAATGATTACGTTAAGTTGTTAAATGATAAGTTAACTTGTTAAATGATAAGTTAACTTGTTAAATGATAACTTTATAAAATTGTTATGTACCAGAAAGCCAAGTAGAACTTTCCACAAATAACTAAAGTATAAAAGAGGATGAGACTTGCATAAATTTAAAAAGAATTATCCATGAATGATATGCAATGTCATTATTAAAATAAATTCTCTCACCACGATTTAAGTAATACATTATTTATTAATCAACAATGCAAATTGTGATTTGTGGTTCTATTTCTTCTATAGTCAATTGTCTAACGTGTTTTTGCTTTTGCAGGTCCTCCAGAAACCCTCCGGGGACTTAGAAGACTGAATCTTTGAACATTTATAGGATGGACTGTGAGGTCTAAATAACCTTTCAATTATTATTTCTCTCAGTTTGCATTATAGTTTATGTTCTTTAAACTAACCATCTTAACTGGTTCGGTTGTTAGACAAATCACCAACCTAATTAGCACTTTCTGCGTTCTTAGGGTAAAATAGAAATATGTTTCGGATCATGAGAGTTTCAGGGTGTTCTTTGAATGAAAAGAGTATCTTCTTGAGTAGTGGCTGCGTGTGTAGTGGGTTCTTGAGTAGAGTGTTCTTGAGTAGAGGTTCTTGCAATGAAAGAAGGGTTCTTGAGTAGACGATGAAGGATTCGAGTAGTGAGTGGAAGGAAACCCCATTCGATACAACGATGACTAGGAAGAGTTTAGTATTCGGGGTGTAGCGCAATACAGGGCGAAGTAACAGAATGCCGGGGTAAGCATAGAAGCTTTGTAAATGCATATCCATGTAAGCATTATCACCAGCCTAGTGTATTGTAGTAGCTATATATTTGTCATTTATTCTGAGCGAGTGTAATAACAATTAGTATATATGCTGTTCGTTGCTTTAAACAGCAAGCTGCTGTAAATTCTGTGAAGTCCCCAATAAGCTGAATTATATTTAAAACAGCGTCGTTCTGTGTTATTGTCCTTGAACTAAATGGTTGAAATATCAAGTACTCTAAGTTTGAGTTAAATCACTTTTGACAGATTAAGTAAAAATCTTCTGAAAAGGCATCTAAGGATAAAGAGACAATTTAGTCTTTACACGACTACGGGGCAGAACCTAATAGAGCCGGATTTTCTATTTCCCCGGAAAAGGAGAAAATGGCGGGACTTGAAAAGTCTTTCGAGACAATCCAGAAGCTCTTTCCACAAGAACCTAGAAGGCTGAATATTTGCATACTTGTAGCATGGATAGACCACGGGACAAAATCTAATTGAGCAAGATTTCTTATTTCGCTCAGTAAGTAATGAAAAGATGGTCAAAAAGTCTTTCCAATAGGACAAAAAGTCTTTCCTAAAGACCCCAATGATGTGGAGGACAAAATATTTACACACTTATAGAATCGAACACGGGACAGAGTATTTTAATTTTTAATTCAGATGACAATTATCAACGATAGACGCCATATATTGTTAAACACAATAAAACTTAAATTATCAAATTCAAACATTTTGTTATTAAGCGTTTTAGGTTTATCTGTCTTTAAGTACGCTTAATTACTAGTTACATGTAAACGGAAGATAAGGAACGCGAGATAAGGTTATCAATTAGAAATTTCATAGTCATCTCTGTTACAGAATATAGTATGTAAATAACAATCTGAAAACACCTAAATTTTGTTTTCTGTCAGCGAAATGCTTTTTTAACACCTTCCAACATAGTTGAAAAGTGTTTATGACTTTGCTCATTCCATCTGTCTATCCGTTCGCACGATAACTGTCGTAAAAATGACTTTATAAAACTGAAATTTTAGTATGTTGTTGAGACGGTCTGTGGGACATATGAGAATGTAAATGAACAATATCATTCGCATTAGTTTGGGATTGCACCCAGGTTGCAGAAGTGAAATACAGTGAACACTATAGGACCTAATTTTTCAAACATTTTTTAAGCGAATTCACAAATTGATTCGAAAATTTTAGGAAATATTCAAATTATCGCATAAAATATATAAGCATAAATTTCAGCAAAATATGTTCGGTAGTTCCTAAATAAAAATTAAGATAATAAGTACACCCACATTATAGGAAGAGATCACGTGACCCATTTCAAAATAAAATATGCCATCCATCTATTTTTCTCCAGACGTGATTTTTAAACTTCTTTTAAATTTATTTATATTTAGTGTTGCATCCGTCCTAAAATCGCTTTATTTTTGCGTATTTTCAGTGCATCTATATTCTGCGCCAAAGCAATGACACTATTTTTGAGTTTAAATGATCATTCAACTTTGATTATTTCTACAACGAAGCCCAATTTTAATGGATGCAGAAGGTAAACAGCTGATTATAAGATGAGTTGTATAAGAATTGCTAAATTTCTTTTACTCAAAAATATTTAGCTCTGGAGTCTGGAATAAAAGTGATATGAGTGATATATTCATTGCTTTTATATAGAAAGCCAGACGATTTATATGTCGATGACGTCATTTGAATAAAGTTCATTTTATTTTTCGAAGAAGTTTTAAGTTTTCAAGTAAAATAAATTATTGTAGTTCTGTAATAATTAAAAAATATCACCGCTGAATGTATCGCATTTTAGATGTTTAAATAAAATTGCATTTCAGTTGGAAAGTGTTTCATAATCAGTGCTTTATGCATGATTGGTCTTTCTTGTTAAATATTTATTTTACACTGAAGCCTGTGAAAAATTCTGAAGCGATGGAAACTCAACATTTTGTTGTTGTTGTTGAGACCCAGACCGTCCGACCAACCAGAAAGGTGTAAGGTAACTGTGTGGACGGCCGGGAAGTGCCACCCAATTTAGACCGGAACCCAGTGGGGGTACTCAACATTTTGTGTAAAGTTTGATCGACATCCATATATTCAAGGAAAAATTCGAATTAACAACCAGAGGTCTAAAGGTAAAATCTGAGAAAAGAATGGAAAACACCAAATTTCGAATTTGGGCTTGTGAAATAATTTTTTAAATATATTTGACATTGAAAGTCTTTAGAAAAAAGGGATGATTAATTTAAATGAATAATCCTGATTAATTTATTAATTATTCCTGATTGATTTAAATGAACAAATAAAATTTTACAATTTTACATAGGAATAGAACCATATTTTAAGAGCAAAATCCTGATTTCAGAAATATTCCATTATAAAGAATTTCCGAAATACCAGTTCGTTCTATTTGAAGTTACGATTTTAAGCTTCCATTGTTTCAAACAATGGTTTGTCACCGAATTTGGCCACAAAAATCCCCAATTATTTCGCTTATCACACATTTCATCGTCATTTCATGGAAAATGCTTAAAGAAAAATGACAAAACATATACAAATTACTTTCGGGATAATTTATGTACGCAATTTGTTATAAAATATGTAAACATTTTTTTTATATTTCGTTGTAAGCCAGCTCAGTAGCTGAGAGATATGAGGCAAGCGTTTACTCATGGTCTCTCGACTGCCTGGTTGTGGGTTCGAATCCCACCTGCGAGCATGTATGTTGTGGTGTCCATTTAGGCTGTAATATGATCCGCCCCCTCCTCAGTGATTCGCCAGTACAACGTCATGTGACGACAAAATGGCTCAAGATCCGACCGCTGAAGTGGGTGAATGATTAGGTAATTAAACAAACATACATTTGTATTTAGATTAGTTTATATCTCAGCTTGGAAATTCTCAAATCTGGCCAAACTGTCCCTGTGTTCAGGATGAGTACGGGAACGTTAAAAATCTGGGTCCTTAAGTCTTTCTGAGAGATTGGTGGTAGGGAAGGAGGATACGGTCCCTGTGGATACCGAACCCATTGGGTTCCGCTCTAAATAGATGGCACAGTCCCGACCGTCCAAGCGGATACCTTACACCTTCGGGTAGATCGGACAGTCTGGGTCAAAGAAGTTTGGAAATTTGACTTTGAAATGTGATTTGGGGAGTTCGAAACCATACCTACATAGGTGTGGAAGTATCTAGTTTAATTATAAAACTAATACTCAAGTTTTAATACGAAATTCTGATTATACAATTTTTAGAATAAAATATAGAAACATTTCAATTCTTCTTAATGTCGAATTTTTCATTGCAATTTTGACAAAAATATGTTCACAAATATGCCTTTCAACTTATAAAAATGTAAAGGAGATTTTTTTCTTAAAGGCGAAGAAGATATTTTATATTTTTTAGAGAACCTCCTTCTCCTTTCTTAAACTAAGAAAAAGTAGAAAAATAATCTTATGAATATTTAGATGAATACATTTTTCCAATCTACTTAAGGCTATTTACCCAAAGATTTACTCTGTTTCTTCACTGGAATAATCAACGGGTACTTCCATTTTATGGCATTTCCCTGTTGCCACAACCTAATATAATTTTACAAAAGAAGGTCCAAATTGAAATTCGAATCTATAACATTTCAGAAACACTCCTTAAACATGTAATCTATTTTCATTCTTTGGAATAAATAAATAGCATTTCTTGAAAACCTAATATCATACTTTTCTCAAATACATTTACAATGATGCAATTTATATCGATGTAAATACATTTGAGAAGATTATTATATTTCCTGGGAAACTTATTCCGAATAATTAACACGAAGTTTAATATTGTGATTATTTTCAATTCATTTGGTGCCTCTGGATGAAATTATTTTAACTAAAAGTAGTTTTAACTTGTGAAATCCTGCTACTACACCTACAAGTATTACTAACAATTCTGTTGATAATTTCTATAAAGACAACATTATCAGAGGTCCCGATAACAGCGTAAAAACAAAGACAGAATGTGAAGGGAGTGCAGGCGTGCACTAAATGTGCAATAGATTAGGGCTATCTGCAACACCCAACAATAAAATATTGTTACGACGTATCTTCTCAAAACGTGGGTATACTCTCAAAACACGAAGTAGAGTCCAAATTTCTGAAGCAACAATAAGCGTAAACAGGAAAAATCTGTAATTGGCAGCACATAACTTTCCTTATATAATTAAATGAATTAAATGAATACTTTTACAGTAAAAACATAAGGTATACGGTCCACGGTACTGTATTTTTATCGTTGAATTGTACATTTGGCGATTTTTCGGATGGCATCATGTAAAACTATGGCAAAATACCCAATTAACTTATATTTTGAACTCTTAATAAAAAATCTGATGTGGGCAACACATGACTTTCCTTATATAATGCAATGAATTTACTTCTTTTACAGTTAAAAAAATGTTATTCTTATAGTAGATACTTATATTCTTTCCAAGATATTGAATTCCCTTCAATTAGTCGTCATTTTCATTGATTTGACGTCATTTTTATCCATTTGGCGAGATTTTTGTAAATTTGGCAACAATTAAAAATGTCGCCAAGTTGGCGACATTCCGCCAAATTCGTCACCAAAATATCACCAAGCGTTATGGACGGAGAAATAAGTTATTCTTACAGCAGATAAATGACTATCGGCATTCAAATACAAAAGTATTATACAAAGTATATTTTTTCATGAATGGAACGAGCTAGTTCCACAAAAATGATGTCACCCAATTTATCGCATGGTATTACATATGAAAAGTGAACATGTTTCTCAATATAAAATAAAAAAAAAAATATTTCCTATGACTTTTTGATAATTTTTTTGAAAAATGTGCAATATCTCGAGAACGGTTCATGTTAGCGTTTTAAAATTTATGTCAATCGTTTTCTAATAAAAAATTACATAAGAAATACCTACTTGCGCAACTTTATTAGTGGTTTTGATTTTTTGACGATTTTTTCAAAATTTCCCTCGAAAATTTAGGGGGGTTCTGAACATTCGATTGCGTATAAAAACAATAGGCTTCCAGTGTTTACAGATTGTGATTTTTGTACCAAATTTCGTTCGAATCTATCCATTCGTTCGTCAGTTATCGTCTCCACAGGCTCACTGACACACACACACATACACACACACACACACATACTTTCACACACACACAGACATCACTTCAAAAATGTTTGATTCGTGATCAGGGATGCTTGAAACGTGCTCTCCCGTCGGAAACTCGAATTCGAATTTTCAACCCCGTCACAGTACTTTCCTAATACATTATACTATGTATATAGGAAAAGTAATAATATATAGTAATTAGCTCGATAATTATCATACAAGATCATAAAATAACTAACAGGTACAATAGAACAGCAATTAAGTATCAACTAATTAGCAAAATAACTGATTTTGTTTTCAAAACACTGACGTGCAACACAATTCAATTTGACTCGTATTCCATCAACTCTGTCCAACTGAAAGATAGCTTACTTAAGGGGTTGTGTAGAAATTAAAAATCAAGTGGAAACATTTAAATAGGAAACTATAAACGAGTTAGGCTTAATTTCCATGGCAAAATAAGAATAAGTAAATATATAGTAATGAAAATGTAAAAAGAAATAACTCTAAGTGTGTATTTGTTACAGAAAGCAAATGACTGAAATTGGAAATTTAGAAATGAACTAACTCTTCCAGAACATGAATTAACCCAAAAATATTGCCGTTTCTGAATAGGCCGATAACAAATTACTACGAGAATAAACACCACATAATTTGCAACCAGGCAAAATGACAAATACTGAATCAGTCAGTTGCTATCATAAGAATAAAAGTGGTTAGTTATCATGAGTAACATCATGGGTACAAGGATACAACTTGTAAGATCCAATTTGTGTATGAAAACACCAGAATGAACTTAAATGTGACTGAAAAGAATCTAGCTAAAATCAGTTGTATATATTGTATATAATAAAAGTTAAAAAGTGTAGAAACACATAAGAAAGAAATTGCGTAAGGTAACAAAAAAATGAATAGCAGATGAAAGGATAGAAATTCTCCATGTAGAACCTACTCTTTACGAGAATTTGTACATTAATATTAATGTATATGGATATTTAAAGATCACATGTTTAAAAATTAATCCCCAGAAGTCCATTAAATAATTTAAAAAGGGTAAGTCAAATGTCACACCTGATTCTATAACACTTTAAAGTTATCGTACTCATCATTCTTAGAAATAAATATTTAATTCCATACTCAGAAATATACGAAACATCATTTAAATAAATATCTAATAATCTTTAATTATGAGTTAAGTGTTTTCAATTAAAATGTCTGACGTTTGTAAATGGGATTTATTCAGAAGATTATGAAATTCCTTTAAAATATCTCTTATCGAACAATTTTAATTTAAATTGCTGAATGCAGTTATTGTTCTTCGATGAAATGTTTATGGATATTTTAATTGAAAATGGATTTTCATAACGAATATTTACTTCAAATCGTTGTAATGAGATTTACTGTATAATGGCTGCAAGTGTTTGATCTTTCCCATTATAGCAATAAAATGTACTGTAGAGTACTTAAAGGGCTGTTCTTTTCTAAAATTTATGTATTTACATTTTGTTTTAAGTGTTTTAAAAGGCATATCTAGATAAGCTCTTCTTTCTTTTCATTTTAGAGACATTTATTTTCACATTTTCTATTTTAGCTCTTCCTTCTATTTAAGCGAGTATAAGCATCTGATAAATGTATTCTATAAATTCGATTCCAGAGAAAATTTAATAATACCATGCTGTATTTTGTATTTATGCTATAAAGTAAGCTTCAAATATAGAAATAATAATCGGGCAATCGCGTAATAGTTTTACCGTCGTTTGACCTAGCCGAAGATTAGTGACTCAATTCCCCCTGAGACATTTACAGTTAAAACCCATCAACTAAACCCTGCAGAAATAGATGACTGAGGCCTCCGTAGTTGTAGCTTTTCCCAGAACTCTAAGAGCGTTTACAATTCACGGAATTACGGCGATAGGAATGGTACCCTCTATTAAGAAAGCAAACGAGTGAGAAGGTCATTTTGATCAGAAGTTGCATTTCGATCTGAAATCTAAAGTTGGAAAATGCAGGTTCACTTCCAATATACAAAGAAAATAATCGTATCAGTATTTCAATGGATATAGCCTCGTCTGATCAAAAATCGTTGGTCCAATTCCCCGCTGAGATATAATTCATTTACAAAATTTTTGTAACTTATCTTTTCCTGCAATATAAACATTTATAGTGTATATAGGAAAGGAATTTAAGACTAAAAACTGAGTTACTAATTTATCTGTATGTTTTAAGCATGCTAGAGTGATAAATTTGCAAATTTTAGCGTAGCGCCTATGCAACTACCTTAGCAATATATTACACGATTCAGGAAATTATAGCTGATTTTATAAAACAAAGTTGTTTTCTAGCTCAAGCGTAACACTGGAGTTCATCAGCTTTTATATAAGTCACATCCATTCAAGTGCCTTAAACGTACTGCTTTATTCAGATGAACCGCCTTCTGATTAATTAGGAAAACCGGGTAAGAGAGTATTACTGAATTTTTAAAAATTACCAACTAGCAACGGTACGCATCTGATACACACACATAAGCACCTATCTACACATGCCTGAACGCATAGATAAACATACACAAACCCATACATATTCATACACAAACACACATACATACACACATATATACGCGCATATTCATGCACACACACTCACACATATATACACGCATCACACATATGTACACACATATATATATACACATATACATGTACAAACACTCACACATACATACACACATTCAGGGTGTCCCAAAAACATTGACCTCAGCTTTTATTCCTTAAATATTATTCTTAGACCTATATAATAAATTACAAAGTTGAGTAAAAAAGGTACAGAATTTTATGAAATCAATTAAAATTGTCGAGAGAATTAAATTTTAAGAAATACAAAATTTAAATTTTTATACGGCCCCCGGACAAAAGCATTTGCAATGAGTAAAATGTACCCCACAGACGACGTTGATAATCTGTTGGCTCCTGTCCTTGCACACTATGAATATTACACACGCATGCCATTTATTCAGTCTCAGTATTCTCCACACTGTTGCACGTGGTACGTTCACTTCTGAAGCAGCGGTACTGACAGTACTATGTGGATGACTGCAAAAGTAAGTCAAAATATCAATTTCTACATCAGTTGACTGAAGTCTGGGCTTACCTAGTCCACCTACACGATGTGTATGCTTCCTCTTTCACGCACTCGTTGCACCAATCGGGAAATAAATCTCCCAGAAGGATGTCGAGAATTGGAAAAAGTACGTTGAAATTCCCGTGCAGTTTCGTTAGCATTGCGATTGCATAAAACTGTACAGAATAAGCATTTCAAAAAGTTCTTCGTTGCTATATTTCGACATACTGTCGGTACAGACTAAATACACTCTCAAAATGTAGCAGCCATGTGAAAGACTTCCAGGAGTCGCTCAGACTGCCAGGCTACGCGCGCTACGCTTGCTTAAGCGTGGCGATTGATCAATGGCAGAGCAAAAACAACTTTCTCATGTGATGAAGAGTCTGTTACGATTGTGTGACGCACCGGTCAGAGGCAGATATTTGCATATGCATACATTTCTAAGCTGTTTTAATGTTCATTTTGATTGTGCCATTTCAAAATTTTATTCTGTAATTAATCATGTAAAATTTTAAAGTATTTTGCAATATGCATATTTTTGAAAAATTATAAATAAATTTAAAGATAAGAGACAGATATTATTTACCTATGATGCATTTCTGCGTTGCATCATTTGTACTCTTACTGTAAACATTTACATTTTCATTTGTGATTAATTCTTCACCAACTTTGTTTAAACATAGCTCTAGGACTTTTTATGCTAAAATGCTGAAATTTTGTACATCACCTTATTAAGGGCGCGGTAGTTCAGTGGTTAGAGCGCGGGAATTGCACTCGGTAGTCTCGGATTCGATTCCTTCCGCTGTCAAAACTGCCGCCGTGTTCACGCGGAGTACAATCACGTTAAACATGTGGGTCCGTAAGTCCTTCCGAGAGGTTGGTGGTAGGGGAAGAAGGGAACGGTCCCTGTGGATGCATCCCCCACTGGGTTCCGGTCTAAATTGGGTGGCTCTTCCCGGCCATCCAAACAGTTGGTTGCCTTACACCTTTCTGGTAGATCGGAAGATCTGGGTTTCAACAGCATCACCTTATTAGCTTATGGGGCACATTTTACTCATTGGAAATGTTTTTGTACGGGGGCCGTATAAAAATTTAAATTTTCTATTTCTTAAAATTTAATCCCCTGAAAATTTTTATCGATTTCATAAAATTTTGTACCTTTTTTACGCAACTTTGTAATGTATTATATATGTCTAAGATCAATATTTAAGGAATAAAAGCTGAGGTCAATGTTTTTGGGACACCCTGTATATACACACATATACATGCACAAACAATCACACACATACGCACATATATACACACATATACATGCACAAAGCTCGCACATACATACATACTTACATATACATGTACAAACACTCACACATACATACATACACACATGTACTCACGCACATATACATCAAATTCCAGGTTAAGAATATGTATATGCTGGCTCTGTAACATACACTTGTGCATGAATGAAGATTTTGTTCTTGGTAGTAACTACGAAAACTCTCTGGTAATTTATGTACACATTATTATCGTCAGAATGGTGATAATTTCCCTAAATATATTTTGAAGATTCAACTATTATAAACATCACACTAAAAACATCATATACGACTGTTTATTTTTTTGTTTTGTTTTGTTTTATGTGAATATTAAAATTTATTCAAAATAATTTTCACTATTCGAAAGAAAATAAAAAGTTTTGCAAATCCAAAATTTTATTTAAATAACATTTGAATTTCTACGCTGAAATATCGATATTTGTATTAATTTATATAATAAACAAGGGACTAGATTAGTAAAGAATTTGAGGCAATAAAAGAGGTTGAGTTCTACATTTTGATTCTAAAATAAATTGAAGTCCTAAAAATTTATTCCCGAATAGGCGTAAGAAATGACAATCTACTAAATTTTTTTGAAAATCCGTCTTCAATATCCGAGCTTAAAAATTATCGCAAATGTAACGTTATATTAACTGACAATGTTAATACATTATATTTTTTCATTAGAGTTTGTATTATATCTTAATATGTCATGGTTTGTACCATTTATAAAAATTCTAAATATTTTTCAATTTTATACATTTAATTACTAGGTAGATGTAAAATTTTGAACTGTGAAATCCATAGAAAGAATCTAAAAAATCACTTATTCTTTAAGCTTCAAATAACTTCACTGAAATAAATATGTAAACCAGAGTATCACATAGCTACTTATCCGTCCTCAACGTGTTGCACCTACGTACATGCCGACCGCTACAGAAGAAGGTGCCGGCTAATGCTATGTACACATTTCAGTAAAACGGAATGACTGCCGTTTGGTCTGCCCATTCACCATTCATTCTGCTTTAATGTGAGCGCAAGGAATCAACTTGGCAGTTCAGAGTTTGATCCCGAGTCAAAGCGTTGCAGACTCGCATTATACCGTTGAGATCAAGACGTCTCCAGCTCAAGGTATTTAATACTGTCTTATGAATGTTTTCTACAGTACATTAAAAATACGACAGAATTATTATAAAACATATTTTCTTTATAAATAAAAAGTATTGCTTATATATACATAATAAAGGTATTTTTCCTTTGATTTCTCAAATTTTCAGACTCGTTTCTATGACTATTTGTTATCTATAACTATTTCTATTTATTAATCGTTAAATAATAATTTAATCCTGATAAGACCAGTAAGCATACAGATTGTCGATTTCCAAATGCAAAGACTTGAAACTTAAAAGACTTAAAAGAAGAATTTCTTTGGGCGTAATATCAAACATTTGTGGTTTCATTTCTCTCACGAGTTCTGTCTCATAAGAAATCAATAATTTTATCTTTAAAGCATTTTATACTGAGAGGAAAAAGCATATTTTTTTGCTAAAGACATATAACAGTTACTCTCGGGATAAAAATATCCCAAACCAAGACTCACATTTTTCCGTAAGGCTAATTGTAAAACAAAATCCTCAGGATAAACAAAAAAACGGACTTTTGAAATATCTTTGTTTCAATGTGTTTCGAAAGTTCTACACAAGAAATCCTAGACAAAGTAAAACAAATAGGGCTTAGTAACAAGCTAATATTTAAAGAGTTCTTAGCAAACTTTTTCAGCTTGTTTTCTGAAGATATTTATATTAGTGTGCTTTTGGAAATCGGAGTTTATGACAATGTTTTTTTCAGTGCAATAGCATGGTTTTGAAATATATTTTATTCAGCAGTTAAGCACCATAAAAAGATTAATTTAGTAGAAAAGGACATTTATTTATACAAGAAAATTTTTAAGCTATATACAATAACTATTAAAAGAATAATTTAAAAGGCAAAATTAATTACACATAACAGAATGTAATTTCTTTAATTGCAAAGAAATATAGTTAAATTTATCAGTAGCGTCTTATAAATTACACAAGCATAAGATAATATAATCCGCAATATAAGGAAATATACTTCGAATATCAGGAAATATATACCCTGAACATAAGGAATTATACTTCGAATATATAGAAAATATACTCTGAAAATGATAGGTAAATGATAAAACATGCAGAATTTCTATCAAAGCTATTAACATATTTTATTTGATGGATTAAATATACATTGAATATACATACATAAAAAACACAAGCAAAAAATGTGTAAAATGAAGAAATCCTGTAAATAAAGGATGTATAAACAACGCACTAAAATCACATCAAAAACATGATAGGTAATTATTATCCGCCCAAAATGAAGTTATCTGGCCTCTTTTCAATCCAAACAAAACGAGAAACTTATGCAAAACCACTATGTGTATTCGACTACTTCCAATGAACCAGATGTCTCTCTATTAATGAACCTGGTGAAAGGTAAGGCTTAACTTAATTTACTTCTGAGCATTATTAATGCATTGTACTAAATTTTCTTACTTTACGATTTACTTAATATGGTGAAAAGATTGCCATACCTTTCCTATTTAAACGGCCTTTCTGAAATTAAAAATATATTTTCTTAAACTAAACATTCGTTGTGAATTCGGCTAGTCACAGATACCACCACCACAGAGGATGTTCAAATCTTGAAATAAAAATTGGCTAATATAAAGAGTTAAAATAAATAAATAACATAATAATAAAAATCATAACAAATAAGTTAAAATATAAAATACACACAGATTTTAATTCTTTTGAGCTAACCTGTCGGTACATTTTTACTTTCCCTGCAATACATGGTAATGTATAGGGAAAGTATTGGAATCATGCCGAAAATCGCAACTCGAGTTTTCGACGGATCTACACGTTTCGAGACCTCTAGAATACGAAAAAACTATTTTTAGCGTGACGTCTGTGTGTGTGTCTGTCTGTCTGTCTGTGCAGATTTTGTATCCACTCTAACTAAAAAACTAATCGACCGAATTTCACAAAATTTGGTAGGTAAGTTACTTGTGAGCGAGTCTGGTGCTGATTAGTTTCGGGTACGATTCGGGATAAAAGAACCCGCCTTTTTTGCGAAATGGCCCGCAAAAGCTTGTATCCACTCTAATTGAAAAACTAATGGACCGGATTTCACAAAATCCGGTAGATGAGTCACTTGTGGGATACCCTGGTGCTGATTAGATTTTGGTATGATTCGGAAAAAAATGACCTACCTTTTTTTGCAAAATGGCCCGCAAAAATCGTCCAAATCTAAACTAAAGAACTGGGTATACTCAAATATATCCATTAAATGCTGATTTAATACGTAATTTTTAAAGACGAAAAGAATAAGACCAATCCCATTACACTAGGACTAGCCGTTCTCGAGATATTTTAGTTTTTCGTACTTTCCCTACGCCACCTTTGAAAATAAGCCAGGTTACCGAATGAGAACGAAAATTGAATTAAAAGTGAAATAAATTTAATTAAAATAAAGAGAACGTTAATATAAGTCTGCAGGGAAAGTCATGTGCTGCTCACATCAGATTTTTTCTAATACTTGCGGCATTTTCTTCAAATTACTCTGGAGTACTCATAGTTTGCAGAGGATCGTGATCGTATACCAGACGAACTGTTGTCGACTGAATTATCTAGGAGTTAACTGCGAATTAATTTCGAATTTTCTTAATCCTATAATTCACATTGGATATGTAGGCATATTTCTTGACTAGAAGTAATCTGTGCAAAGATCATACAAAATACAATAATAATTATAAGAGTTTATTTTACTCAACTGAAAATTGTTTTTAACACTTTACAACACAGTCGAACAGGCTTTATGATTTTGTTCATTCTGTCTGTCTGTCCGTTCGCACGATAACTGCCGTAAAAATGATTTTATCAAAATGAAATTTTAGTTTGTTGCTGAGACGGTCTGTGGGACATATGGGAATGTAAATAAATAATATCACCCAATTAGTTTCGGATTGAACCAGGGTCTGGAATATAGGTGATATGTTGATTTTACATAGAGAAGCAGACGCTTTTATAGCATTGCCTTTTTTGGCGAAGTTTTAAACATGAAGTTAGAAAGTACTTTTACCTCCATGGTTTTAAGTTTCCAAGTAAAATAAATTATTGTAGTGTTATGAAAGTTAAAAAAACATCACCGCTGAATGTATCTCATTTTAGAGATGTTTAAATAAAATTGCATTCCAGTTGGAAAGTGTTTTATAATCAATGCTTTATGTACGATTGATCTTTCTTGTTATTTTTAGCTGGATTCCAGAAAGACGATTTTTAAATTATTGATTTAGTAGGATATTCGCGCGCTCGAGGAGTCGCGCGAATAACATATATAACAAACATATCGCTCGAGGAGTTATTCTAGAGACTAGTGAAGTGCTACTGAGGTACTCGAGGATTATTAACCTTTTTCTTAAGGGTGAGACAGCGTCAGTCCCAAACGAAAAACCTCTCCAAAAGACAGGTATTCGACATACCCTATCCCAAACAGTTCGATTATGATAGGCGTGGGCATACTGAAAAGCAACATGGGACACAGCGGTCTATGCGCCCTGCTTCTTTTCTATCGTGGTCGCCACGCGGGTGCATTTCTGTCGGATATGCGACACATCTCCCAGTTGCCCCCCTCTTTTCAGCTCCACGATGTACAACAAACCTGCATTCCTAACAAAGAGGTTCCAAAAACAACATCGCCCTATCGCAGCGAATTAGGAACTAGGAAGATTACTTTCTTTTCATAAATTAGTGCAATCACAGAAAGTTGCATTACTTCACTATTTTCATTTAAATAACGTTATCGTATTGCACATTTTTAACACTTTACAGCAAAGTTGAAAAGTGTTTATGACTTTGTTCATTCTGTCTGTCTGTCTGTCTGTCCGTTAGCACGATAACTGCCGTAAAAATGACTTAATCAAAATGAAATTTTAGTATGCTGTTCAGACGGTCTATAGGACCTATGGGAATATAAATGAATAATATCACCCAATTAGTTTTGGATTGAATCCGGGTTGAAAAAATGGAATACATTGAGCCCTATGGGACCTAATTTTTCAAGCATTTTTTAAGCGGATTTAAAATTCACAAATTGCTTCGAAAATTTTAGGCAATATTCAAATTGTTCCATAAAATATATAAAAAAAAATTCAGCGAAATATATTCAGTAGTTTTTTAAATAAAAATTAAAATAATAATAACACCTCTTATATGAAGCGATCACGTGTCCATGATATGAAACGATCACATGACCCACTTCAAAATGATATATGGCATCCATCTTGTCTCAAAATCGTGATTTTTAAAGTTCTTTCTAATTCATATTGAGTGTTGTATCCATCCTAAAACTACTTTATTTTGGCCTAAATTCTGTGCATCTACATACTTTAACAACGCAATGACAATATATTTCAGTTTAAATGCTCATACAAATTTGATTATTTCTACTATTAAGCCTATTTTTCACCTATGTAAAATGTAAACAGCAAAATATGTAGAATGAGTTGTATTAGAATCGCTGTAATTCTTTAACACAAAATCATTTAGTCCATGGAGTCTGCATGGCTGATATGAATGAAATATTCATTGATTTTAGAAAGAAAAGGACGATAATTTTCGATGAAGTTTTACGCATAGAGTTTTACTTACTTGTAGCTCCATGGTCTTAATTTTTAAATAATATAAATTATTGTAGTATTGTGATGAATGACATGAATAAGGGAATTATTTATGAATGAAATGTTGCTTTTATAGAGAGAGCCAGGCGTGTTATTTTTTCTATGACGTCATTTGAACGGATTTCAGTTGTTTTCGATGAAGTTTTCAAATATAATAAATTATCGTAGTATTATGATAATTCTAAAATTATTACCGGGGAATGTATCACATTTTAGAGATGTTTAAACCAGGCAATTTATATTTTAATGCCGTCATTTGAATGAAGTTAATTTTTTTCGATGAAGGTTTAAGGTTTCAAATATAATAAATTAATGTAGTATTGTGATAAGTTTTAAAATATTACCGAGGAATGTATTGCATTTTAGACATGTTTAAATAAAATTGCATTGAAGTTGGAAAGTGTTTCATAATCAATGCTTTAAGCATGATTGATCTTTCTTGTTAAATGTGATACGTATTTTTAAAACGCCCAAACTAGTCGCCGAAAGCGACTACTGTTAATGCCACTGCGTTGTGACGTCGACGGCTAGTTTATTTCATTTTAGCAACTTTTGTATTCTGAAATGACATTTGTCTACAACAGAACTACAGTGTAAACTACAGCTTATACTACAGTGTAAATTGCAGTTTATACTACAGTGTAAACTACAGCTTATGCTACAGTGTAAACTGATTAAATATTCAATAAGTAAAAACACGTTATGCTAAGGATAAAAGAAACTTGAGCAACGTATTTAAGAACACATAAAATAATAATGCAACATACAGCTGTTTCGAAGATAAGCTGGATGCCCTTCGTTGAGAGAACAAGCAAACCCGAAGTGAAAAAGATGAAATGACCCATTTCGTCTTTTTGACTTCGGGTTTGTTGGTTCTCTTGCACTGGCTAAGGGGATACAGCGTATCCTCGAAACATATGTATGCTGCATTTTAGTCTCATTTCTGCTTAAATACGTTGCTCAATTTTTTCCTGGTTAAATATTGTCGTCTTTCCGAAAAAACATTTTATTTTTAATTCTACAACCAACTTAATTTGTTGCGACAAGCTATGAACAAAGATGCAATATAAATTATCTCACAGTAAAATAAATTTTAAAATGTTTATATCTTCCAATTAAAAAGAGAAAAGAAAATTATAACATATTTCGTACTTTCTTTATAATTCTGTCTAGATGAGATAAACAAATATTTTTATGAAACAGTCGTTCGTTATTGTCCACTAATTTAATGTATGTGATAATTGGCTTAAGATACCATACTAAATTAACACATTCAATTAGCACTTTTCAGAATGGTGCTAATTAAATATATTCAATATGTGTACTTAATAAAGGAATTAAAACTAAATAACTTACTTTACTAGTATGAACAGATTTTTATTCATTGAGCATATTCCATAACTAGTCGTTTCCACTTGCGCTTCGCATATTTTAAATGGATGGTGGCCATTAAATGCGACACCTACACACCTAATAAAAGTTGTTGATACAGTTTCTGAATATATAAAATCCTTTCAAGGTTGATTGATTAGGGTATTTTGGCACAAGATCCAAAGAGGATATGCTGCGCCGGACATATGGTACCGAAATACATATATTAGCAAAGAATAAAAACAAGTGCATAAGTTAAAAGAGTGATAATGTGTAAATTAAACATGACAATGGAATATGTTTAACATTGCAAACAAGATGAAAATTGGCTAAAAGATTATAAAAGGTACGTTAAAAATGATGGAAAAACCGATGTCCAACAAGAATGGGAAAAGTCCCAAATGAGGATTTTCTACAATTAATTCTGCCAAAGTTATAGACGTATTAAAATGCTTAAACTGAAACTGTTTATATTTTGTACAAGTAATTCAAATATGTTTGACACTTGCTGAAGTTTGACAACCATTAGGAAAAATTGAACTCTTTTGCAATGGTTGTCAAAATCCTTTCAAAATTAAGCAAAAAAATGGCGAGCATTTTATAATTCTGTTAACATGGTAAATGGAAAAGCATATTGTATCTTATTTTGGCGAGCAACAAAATTATTTAATTGTTTCATTTCTACTTTTCCTGCAATACATGGTAATGCAGAGGGGAAAGGATGGGAATTGTTTGGAAAATCGCAGCAAGAGTTTTTAACGGATCTACACGTTTCAAGCACTACAGAACCCTAAGAAAATATTTTTAACGTGATTTCGGTGCGTCTGTCTGGACAATATTTGTATCCACTTTAGCTCAAGAACTAATTCACTGAATTTACCAAAATTTGGTAGGTATTATAGGATACCATAGTGCAGAAGAAATTTTGATGCGATTCAAAAAATAAAAACTTGCATTTTTGGACGAAATGGCCCGCAAAAATGATTCTAATCTAAATTAAAACACAACACATGCTCAAATGTATCGATTAAATGCTTATTTTATACGTAATTTTTGACGACGAAAAGAATAAGACCCACCCTCATAACTCAAAAGCTAACCGTTCTCGAGATATTTTAGTTTTTTGTATTTTTGCAACGTTGTAAAGATTAACAATTTCTATTCTCGATTTCTTATTTTTGAGGAAGTGTCTTCCCCGGGAAAAGAAGAGGCTAAATTTAAATAGTAGCCTCGCAGATTACGGACGGCAGATGGAGCTGGCAACCAGGTTCTTAAAAATACCAAGTGCTAAGCACGAGTTGGTGCGTGGCTGCGGCCGACGGTAGAAAGGATGAACCATGTACAACCTGATTTATTATTTGTAAATTACGTTAATGGGCGTTTATTTTATGATTTTTTACAGTTTTAAGAATAAACTTCAAAAGATGACCAAGTGTTCATTCCGCCCCCTTTACACTTTCATTTTGGCATATATTGATTAAATTTTTTATTTTCTGTAAATTTGTTAACAAACGGGAAAATGTTTTTTCAGATCTGCCTGTGAAGACAATTTTGTATAGCGAAAACACAAATTTTTTAAACTTTTTTTTATGAGCATTAATTGAAATATTTTCATAGAATATTTTGAATAACAATGTCGTTTAGAATGCTATGGGAATTTGCAGTTGATTGCGAATTTTAAGTTCCGTTATATTGCATACTTCGCTGAACGAACGGGTATACTGCTAGTATACAGATATATGCATAGCATATAAATATAATCATCTAGTTGCATCTATTTTAATAGCATTTACATGAGAACTTTTCTAAACACGTTCCTTAATAATCCAATTAAACACGACTACAGCTGATACGATATCGTATCATAATGAGTTGCGAAAGAAATTCGAGCTCCAACTCGGACCCAATTTAAGATACTTAACGTTATAATTATGCCTGTTTGTTTAATTACATGGCTCCTAACGTCTAATGAGCGTAATTACATGAGTCTCAACAAAGAGTTAAAATCGGATGGCAGCAGTCTCATTGCAGGGATTTTACTTCCAGAGAATTAAATTTTCGAGTGTTACGCCAGATGACATATCCTACTGCAGCCGGTAAGTGGCATTTTCAGTCAATTAAAACACTTCAATTTATAAATTAAAAGTAACTTAGTTAATAGGCATTTATTAAATATAACATATGGATTAGAGATAAGAGAATGTTAACGCTGTAAAGCGACTGTTCTTAAAAATTAATAAGCAGGTATATTTAAGTAAAAAAAATATTTTTTCTTTCATTAAAGCATATTATATGTAAAGAGGAAGTACTATAAAGAGGTCACAAATTCGAATGAATACGATTTTGATAGATTAACACTTTCTGATAACCGCCGTTATGAATCTATCTTTTTCCAATGGTGTCTGTGAAAGTTTCGAATGAAATTCCGTGCGATTATTTCAATCGATTATTATCAGAGATCTATTGATTTATTTTCGGGGGACTTTGGTTAAGAAAAGACGTAATTTTTAAACTTGTTTTTTTTTAACATAATTATTTTCCAATACACACAAAAATTTTCATTAATCATGCTTATAACTGTTTCGTATGATTTCATATTAAATCACTTAAATACTTCAAAAAAAATACAATTAATTATTTCTTCCAGTGCAGCATATAGCATCGCTAGACAATTTTCTCTCTTATTGAAACAGAACAAGTACAGTTACCAATTAAAATGTACTGTGAAACAGAAAGTTTGCCACTATGGGTAATTATCCCTGATGAATGAAAAAGTCTGCTATGCCCCGTACTTTGCATTGAACGTATAAAATACAGCGTTCAGTCTTCAAAACCAGATCTAAAGTTGTAAAACTTATCATCTGAACTTGCCATTTTATCAATATACTGAAATTTTTAACCTGCAAGTGTTTTAATAGGAAGTTCTTCCAAATTTATTGTTGTAAGTTATCATCGAGTGCATTAAAATGTGCAAGAAGGTTGGTTTTAAATAGACAAGGGTCAGGCGTGACTGTATAGTAAAACTTGGAAATACTTAGTAAAGGACTCTAAAGAAATTTCGCGTTACATACTACACACCGTATTTATGCAACCTTAGCAAATCATGAAAAACTTAACACGGGCTGTCTGTAAATGTTGTCTTACAGAAGAATAGAACACGCTCTCAACAACTTCAAAATCACAGTATTTAGCTCTAATTTGACAGTTTGTAAGGGATCCACTGTTCCAACCGGAGACTGATGCTTGGATCTTCAAACTGGTCAGCCGATACTCTAACCGTTGAGAAACTGGGACTAGATATCGACTTCTTCTCGGAGAGTAGACCTTATAATCTCATATCTCTGAATTCACATCGGCGTGCAACTATCAATCTAAAAGAGCACCTACGTATTCTCTGCTATTTTAACCAGGCATATATCCTGCGTGATCATGATGTTGAAACTGGTCTCACAATTCTTAGGGTCCACTGAAAATTGGTAACTAGGTATTTTTCCACCTTCCATCAGTTCATCTAGCATGCAGGTTTAATTCGTTTCTGTGCCAATAAGCCTCACTGTCCGAGCCGAGAATCTTTGAACTGACCAGCCGATGCTTTAACCATTGAGCAACTGGGATAAAACCCCGAATTTCCTCTCGCCGCATTGATTTAGACTAGCACGTTAAGTGGGTGTTCTTTCAGCCGCTTGTTTCATTTTCTATGGAAAATAGTCTAACGTATAGTTTGTGTAAGTTTTAGACATAATTTTATTTCCGTTGTTGTTTGCCAAGCACAGATGCTGAATGAAAAATGGTTTATGTTTACTTTTAAATCGGTAAAATAATAAAAAGTATTTTTTGTATTTATCGAAAAGTGGTGAATGCATTTTATAAAAAATATTAGAAATACGTCTAAATATTATACCGATTTTGTAAAAACGCACAAACTTTCCTAATCTCCGCATCTATTCTCGGCAAAATGCATCGGGTAAAAATTGTAAAAAACTGAACGAACTAGAAGTTAGAGACTGATTTCCATAGGTTAACATGGGGAAAATGAATCTCGCGGTAGAGGAAAAATATCCTCAAAAGATACAAAATCGGGAAATAACACAAACCAAATATTCTATATTTTCCTACATTATGGCTTTTTTTTTTCTTAAATTAATTGGGTGTGACACACTATTAATATCGCAACTATCATACAATTATCACAACTTTCTCCATTACCATAATATATGTGTGATTATCCATGTAACATCGGGAAACCGACAAAAAATGAAATCGAAGACACATTCTTTCCATCTTCCCCTTCATTTATCATATCTTTCTAATTAAACATTTGTTCTGGAACCGCCCTTGAGAAAGAAAAAAGTGACGGACAGAACCAAACATGGAGCCCACGGCATCCCCATATTCATAACCAGACAATGAAATATTCATGATTGCCGGAGATGAAATCGAAAAATATACATTATTTATTTAACTGAGGCATGAGCAATAGGTTTTTTTTTTGCCCCCAACTGATTAAAAAGGTTCAACGTCTGTGTGAAACTTAACAACACGTTCTATGTGAATCGAAATGGTAAGAAATAGAATCAATTGGGGATCTGCGAGAATTTTCTGGGGCTTCCCGTCGAATAACGCAGAATGGTGAAATTTTTATTAATTATTCATGGTTTTGAAATGAATGGTAAAATGTGCGAAGGGGAACGCTAGAGAAGTTTTCGATCTGGAACAAAGATGGATGTACGGAAGGAGGAAAGAAATGAAATAATTTGAAGTTTTCGAAAGTATTGTTACGAATATGTAAAACGTTTCACTACCAATAATACATAGTGGATATTTGCTTCTATGCAAGGCCTTTGCTCTATTATCAAGGAGTGAACAATTTTACAGGCCTTCATTCCTATTACGTAATGTAGAGTTGTTACATTTTGAATTTCGCAGTTGCCAGATTTGGTGATTTATCGTCAATTTGGCGACGTTTACGACTTTTTGAATGTACTACTGTAAACTTGGAGCTACTCCTTGGAAACACGAGCTTTTTTAAAGAGTTCTACGAAGAGTATATAAAAAGGAGTCATCGCTCAGTTGGAGATTAGTTGTGATAAATCTAAATTGAATTGTGAGATACGCCAGTGTTTTGAGAATTGTATCTGCTATTTTGCATTTAGCTGAACATTTAATTATATTTCCTATCTTGTTAGTAGAGATTCAGTAATGTTTTTGGCATGTTATAGTAAAGTTTTTATGAAAAATCAAATATTGTTACAAACATATATGCCGGTACGGCCCTCTTTGAGCCCCCAGAAGGGAAAAACTCCATTATATGTTTATATGTAGCCATTCCTATTACGTGAATGTAGGGTTGTCAGATTTGGCGACCTATTGCCAAACTGGGGATTTTTGGCGCTCCGTTTTGAATATGCTAGAATTTTCGCAAAATATCGAATATTATTGGAGAAACGATCCCTTTCTAAACATTTCGACGTAGTGTATATGTTGTTTCTTATCCTACTTGACCGACAGCAACATCAGATCAAGTCCATGAACCCGTGAGTCTTTAAAAGATGAAGAACTACTCCAGGACTGGAGTACAGCTGACTCCTCTGGCATCCAATACATGCCAAGGCATGAGCAGGAGAGGCCTGAGCCAAATTGCATTTCGGGCAGAGGGGATAAACCTTAGAACCCAACACATGCCGAAGAGCACGAAGATGGCCGCTGCGGAGTCTGGCTAGAGCCGTCTGTTCTCCCCTACTGCCTGCCCCAATCAAAGCAGCACCAGGAAGGGGCTACAATTATACCACTCATGCACTGGGGCCTTTCTCCAAGTGGAGTTGATTTCAAGTTTGACTCGAGAGGCAAGTTCCGAGAAAGAAAGACAGCCACCGTCAATAGACTCCTAAGGCTGCCCTCCCTGGCCAGACCATCCGCATCCTCATTACCGTAAATGTCTACGTGACATGGTACCCATTGAAAATATATCCTATTATGGGCACACAAGTAACCCGAATGCTGAACAATATTCACTGTCGTTCCGTCACCATGTCTCCACCATTTAGTTAGGCACTGAATAGAACTACGGCTATCACTCAGAATCCAGATGTCTGTATTGACTCCCTCGTTGGCACAATAACTCAAGGCCTCCTCAATGGCTATGAGTTCCGCCCGAAAAACTGAGCAGCAGTTGGGGTTTCTCCTACATGTCCTAATGTCATTCCCCTGCTTGATGTATACCCCGCTACCGGAGATGGCGCCATCACCCCTACTTCCATCAGTATAAATTTGCAATGCGTCACCGGGAATTTTATAAATAGTTTCCAAAGCGAGCTGTTTAAGGTAATCTGGATGCTGCGTACCTTTGTGAATGTATGAGCAGAGTTCAGTCCTGAAAAAGTCCCGATCACGAAACGACGCAGTAACCTCCATACAGCAGGCCAGAGAGACATGTTCAACTTCGCTTTACAGCCAACCCTCACTTTCAGCGCGGCTAAGTGGACTCTCTCTCTAAGACGACGATTGTTGCTCCAGCCACGCACATAGCTAGAGGTTCTGTGCTGATCTCCATAACTGATGAGCTTTGCAAAATATTTGGCCAGGAGAAACCTACTCCGAAGCCTGAGGGGTTGGAGGCCAGCTTCATACAGTACTATATCCCTCGGACAGCTATTGTGGAGACCAGTTATAGCTCTGGCAGCAGAAAGCTGAACCCTTTCCAGTTTATCTAGGTTGCTAACAAGTAGTGTATATAAAAGGAGTTATCGCCTAGTTGGAGTGCAGTTGACGTCATACGAGCTAAATTGAATTGTGAGATACGTCAGTGTTTTGAGAATAGTATCGGCTATTTTGTTAATGAACTGAGCATTTAATTACGGTTTTATTGTACCTGATAGTCGTTTAATGATCTTGTAAAATTGTTATAGAGTTATTCGCTGTATATTGTTCCTGTTAACGCTTATTGGTGCTTTTCAATAAAAGTAATTTCCAAGAATTTGGACTCATTCCTGTATCCTGAGAGTACACAAACGCTTCCAGAAGATACGTAGTAACAACATTCCGTCGAATGTCCATTCAGTATGAGGGTATAACAGACAGAAAAATAATTTTAATGAAATTTTATGAAAAGATGAAAAATAAAAGCATATACATAATTTTTGGAAAAACCATAAAGCTCCTGCCCCTCTCCCAATAACTTCCTAAGGAAAGTCTGAGTGTGGGTCTATCTAGACCACGCCCCATCGAATAAAATAACTGCAGTACCTCTAACATGGAAGCAATAGGTTAGGAAAGCGAACTCGGTACCAAAACAAGATGGACGAAAGCACCAATTACGCTCAACTCTTTACTTTAGCATCTGTTGTATAAAATAATATTAGAAAACTATTCATTTATCTGGGTTTTTTTATTTTAAAGCAATAAATACTCACACTGTGGTTAAGAATGAAATAATGTGATTTAAATTGACTCCAATTCAAAAAAAATCTGATGTGGGCAACACATGACTTTCCTTATATAATGCAATGAATTTGCAACTTTAACAGTAAAAACAATAGGTTATTCTTATAGTAGATATATTCTTTCCAAGATATTGAATTTTCGTCAATTAGTCGTCATTTTCATTGATTTACCCTCATTTCTATCCATTTGGCTAGTTTTTCGTTAATTTAGCAACATTTAAACAAGTTGGCGACATTCCATCAAATTCGTCGCTAAAATCTCGCCAAGCGTTATGTATGGAGAAATAAGTTATTCTTACAGCAGATAAATGACTATTGGCGTTCAAATGCAAAAGTATTATTCAAAGTATCTTTTCTCATGAATGGAACGAGCTAAATCCACGAGAATGAAGTCACCAAATTTATCGCATGATATTGCATATGAAAAGTGAACATGTTTCTCAATAGGTAATACTTTTTTTTCATTTTAATCTTTTTGAAAAATGTGCAATATCTTGAGAACGGTTCATGTTAGCGTTCTAAAATTTATGTCAATCGTTTTCTAATGAAAAATTACATTAGAAATGTCTATTGGCGTAACTTTATTAAAGGTTTTGATTTTTTAATGATTTTTTCAAAACTTCACTCAAAAATTTAGGGGGGGGGGGGGGGGTCTGAACATTCGATTGCGTATAAAAACAATGGCTTCCAGTATTCATGGATTGTGATTTTTGTACCAAATTTCGTTCGAATCGGTCCATTCGTTCGTCAGTTATCGTCTCCAAAGACTCAGTGACGCACACACACACACATACTTTCACACACACACAGACATCACCTCAAAAATGTTCGATTCGTGATTAGGGATGCTTGAAACGTGCTCTCCGTCGAAAATTTGAATTTGAATTTTCGACACCGTCACAAAAAAAATTTAAAAAAAAAAAATTTAGAGCCAAAAAAGTTGCTAAATAAAACAACTTAAAGGATAAAACTGTGTAAATTAAAAATTAAAAAAAAAATAAATTATTAAAACTGCTGCAGGTAATCCGAGAAGTAAATGATTTTCACAAAAGCTCCGATCTACATACAACACAAATCTTAGTGACGAAATAGAAGGCTCATTATTATCCGAAGGCTAATTGTCTTACAAAATTTTCTGACTAAACAAAAAACAGACTGAAAGCCTTTGTTTACATGTTTTTGTAAATATCCACACTAGAAAATCCTAAACAAAGTAAAACAAAAAGGGATTAGTGACAGGCTAATGTTGAAAGAGTTCTTTGCGGGTTTTTTTCCAAACTTACTTTCTAAAGATTTTTAAATCAGTATTCTTTCAATAAGCAAAAGGTGTGGTGATATTCATTGCGGTGGCATTGGAGCATATATTTATTCTTGGTTTTTTTTTATTATTTTAAGAATTAAAACAATGTAGAACAAAGGACTATTTATTTCTTCAAAATATTATGTTATGTATAGCAGATATAGAAAAATCGGCGATAGCTCCAGTTCGATGGAGCCAAAATGATTTGGCGTGAATAAAATCATTTTACATAATAAAAGAATATGTGTGTCTGTCTTTGTATATATGTCGTCTGTACCGGAAAATCTAAATTTCAGACAACCACGAAATTTTTTCGCTAAACTCTCCAATTTTGTCTCTAAATTCGTTACATTGGACACCAAAGTTGCTAAGCATGGCAGACAGACATTGGCATATCGTATGTATACTCGAAACTTCAATCCATCATAATCCTAAAATCTAATGTTTGACCTCATTCTGACACTTTCCAATTACATATACTTGTATCATAGATAAATTGAAATCTGCGCACCATTACCGATGGAACATCAACAACTGACATGCGGAATTCCCTGATTCATTCCAATCTCCACCTTCAAATTAATCACATCTCCCTAATTAAACATTTGCTCTGAATCCACCCTTTAAAAAAATGTGATGAGATGAATCAAACATCAAGTCAATGGAATTTCGCGTATATTCATAACCAGGAAATGAAATATTTATGAATACGAGATGAAATCGAGAACATTGCATTATTCATTCAACTACCGAACGAGCAACGATATTTTTCCAACTGATTAAAAAGATTCGATTTCTGCGTGAAACTTTCCAAAGCATCCGTTGTACTCCAAAATGGAAACAAATGCATCGGAAAGAGAATGGAAAAAAAAGTTTGTAAAAGACTCATGTTTCAGGGCGGATGGGGGAGAAGCAGAAATCAAATTAATTATTCATAGTTTCCAGGAGAATGGTAAAATGAGTCAAAAGAGCATTGAAAATTTTCAGCGTAGGCTGAAGATGGGAGTAAGAATTAATGCGGAATATTTTGTGCAGTGAAAAGTTTTCGGTAAAATTCTTCTGAAAGAGTTATCAGTATTTAATTAAAATATTTTTTGCATTGCATTTTACATTTAATCGAACAATTTCAGTGTCTGTATTTGTTTGAAAGTATTGTAAAATAAGTTATTTGGGTGGTATAGTCATAGGTCTAGAATTTTTAATTTGGAGGTGAATTCCCTGTCGGGGAGTTCAGTTAGCCACTATAATTTCTGTTGCAATGTAAAATTTCCAATATTCATTTAAAAACTATTAGCACGCTATACTTAGCTCCCGCAAACTCTCGTCTTTTTGAGCTAATGGATGCAGGTAAGTCGGTGATAGTTTTTGTGCTTGATGGGCATTGTAAATTGTTTACGCACTAAAGTGGTAAAAGTATATCACAAACCTAGATGAATGGGACAACTTTAAAACTTTGAATACTTCCTTACATAAAGCAGGCATGGACGTATTGAAAGTTTATTTTCACAATCAGTAGTTTTCTATATTGTAAAACAGCTTTAGCTATTCAATGTGCCACTTGCGGATCCCTATACGCCATTGATACCAGAGGTAAACATCAGTTAAAACGGTTGGTCAGGACTGATCGGCGCATTACTGTGGATCAAGTTGCCATCCAAATGAATCATTGAAAATCTATGGGACCGCCTGCATCTACACATCAGGATCTACCAAAACATCTACACAAATTTCGAAGAGCCCTGTAGTCCGAATGGTCAGAGATATCCGTAGTAACCTTACAACAACTTAGTGATTCACTCCTATTGCTACTTACCAAAGGATATAGATGCTAGGTATGTAATTATAATAATGTGACTGAGCCCTGTATATTATTAACACAATCAGCTGAGTTCTTACAGAAATTCATTGGCGTCATTTATCCGTTGAAAATATTAAAAAATATTTTTTTTAAATTTGTAAAAATTGTAAAAATAAAATTGTCAACAAAAATACGAAAGAAAACACATTTATTACCCAATTTCAGTTGGATGTACCTGTTTTAAAATTCTCAATTTGCTACTTTATGTTCATTATGCTTTTGGGGACAGTTTTTTATCTAAATACATTTTGCTTGGCAATTTACGTTTCTAAATTATATTAATGTATAAATAAAATTTCTGTTAAATTGTTTGTTTTGGAATTGTATTTCTTCAAGTGCAACGGCCTGAATTTCAATAAACGACAATCCGGCGGGTAGAACTGATTTTTCAGCCTCCAGAGAACTGGGGCTTTCTCCTGATCGTCCATAATGTTGCTTCAAACCCTCAAGCAAGCCGGACGGTATAGGTTGTGAAGAAATGCATATGTTTTATTATGATTCTGTTTTAGAAACATACATAATACTGCACTTTATGAGAATATCTATTGGAGCTTCCCACTACGAATATTTTGATTAACCTTTTGCTTACGAGTGGGACAGCGTCCATCCCAAGCGAAGAACATATCAAAATGACAGGTATCTGACATGCCCTATCCCAAACAGTTCGATCCCCCTCTGCAGGCATTGGCGTCCATGCCTGCAAAGGGGGATCAAACTGTTTGGGTAGGGTATGTCAAATACCTGTCCTTTTGAGAGGTTCCTCGTTAGGGATGGACGCTGTCCCACCAGTAAGCAAAATGTTGGAGCTGCTTTTTAAAGGCGAATTTTTTTTTAATTTTTGCTAAGTATCATGTAAGTAATTTGATTTCCCCATTACCATACCCAAATATCTAACTCTGAACTATAACCCCAAAAGAATTGAGAAACTGATTTCTTACAGTTTGTATTTCCTTACTTTCCTATTAAAAAATTCCTTCAGGGATCATAATTGAAAAAAAGAATGGCGGCTGATAAAAAACATCGAGAAAATAGAACACACAAATTCATAATCAGATACTAAAATATTCAAGAATAATAGAGACGAAATCCAATCATAAATTATTCATTCGACTTCCTCATGAACCATGAAATTTTTCCAACTTAGTAAAAGGGTTAGATATCTGCGTGAAACGTACAACACAACGGCTATGCTTGAAAGGGTAACAAATGTATCGCAAAGAGATTAGAGAAAAGTTTTTAGTGTTCATGTTCTGTATGGTATGAATCTATGAATCTGAAATTATATTAATTATGATTCCGAATACTGTGAAATTAGAAGAAAAGTCACTCAACTTTGTCGACCTAGAACGAAGACGTAGAACAAAACACTAATTAGTCAAATTAATATGACCGTTAGACTATTTTATATGGGATGACACAAAAGTGATATTTTAATAATGTTTGAAATAATTTTAACCATTTTAACCCCTAGTACCGTGAAAATTAAACCGAAAAAATGATGAAGATGTTAAAGAAAGGAACTGATAAAATCAAAGAAATAAAATTAATAATGTCTGGAACAAAATGCCAGAATTTTGTGGGTCGAGATAGCATTAAATAAGTACATACATTTAACTTTAGAGAACCATAGTAGTAAAGCTAAGAACTATCTTCTGACTATAAAAAGTGACTTCATAGTAACTGCCCTCTGCTGGTAAAATGAGTGCAGGACTTGAGAAGCAAAGAGAAATATTGTTGTGTTGTTGTGACTTATCCCCCGTGATCAGGAGCGCCTAGCACCACGTCCACTAGACCCCTGGTCCCATAGCGAAAGAGATAATATGCAGCTTCACTTTTATTGAGGCTCCCAAAGGGCAGAAGCTGACTTTGTCTCGACTACACAACATCCATGCCCACTGGCGAGATTCGAACCCACAACCCGGCAATCCAGCGATCAGCCGGAAACGCATGCCCCTGACAGCTCAACCACCGGATCGGCCAAGAAAAATATTAAGTATATGAAGGAGATATATTGTAAGTGGGATTGTAACTACACTGATTGAATTAATGATTGCAAGTGTGGCCTGTATGAAAGAGACCATACCAGTAGGTTCAATCTAGTTCTAGATTTTTTGTTAACAAAGTCTAAAAATTTTCGTGAAAATCTATTAATATGTGTGGCAGCTATCGCATAGACAAGAAATCGACACAAGAAATGACAGGCAGACGACAGGCAGTCAAACGGACATCACTCTAAAATTAATCAATGCGTGTTCAGGAGATCCTAAAACATATATTGGTATCAAAATCTCAAAAGCGAAAATTTTCGTGAAAGCAATTCTCTCTCCATTCTATTCAGTATGAAAATATACTATATAGTATGAGAGTAAAAGTTAAGACGAATTTAAATTGTCAATGGTTCTTACGTAATTTTAAAAGCACGCCATTTCAAATTTATTGGTATATTCCCTATAAGCCATCCTCAATGTTACTTCTGTGTTGTTACGGCACATGCAACGATCACATTCCCTGCAATATTAACAGACTGCCTTCCTCACCAAAATGGCCTCTAGCCTCACAGCCAAGATTCCAAATTACATTATTATCCAAACATAGCGTCTTCAATGGTACAGTAACGATCGTGTACAGAATAAGCACGTATTAATTTAATTGAATGCGAAATGATGTCATTACTGATGAATATCTTATGAAGAAGTTCAATTCGAACAAAAGTCTGCTCTTCGTCATTCATTCAATTAGTTGTCTCATTTTTTTTTTCAATTATATTATAAACGTTATTTCATATTTCTAAAAATCCTTGTGGTATAAAAGGGACTGCGACCTTATTTAGTAATTTTATAATATTGTTGACCTGCACCTCATGTTCAATTTAACAGCAACATTTTTACCTATTCCATCACAATACCAACGAATTGCAAGTCGCAAATGCTTTGGTGTGCAATGTGAAATGATTTTATTTCACAAACACTACTTTATGGTAAAAAAACTCCTCACTGAGTGCAAATAAGCTAATGTGAGCAGCACATGACTTTCCCTACAGACTCAAATTTATTTTCACTTTATTTCTTTAATAATTTATTAAAGAAATAATGAATAATTTTCATAATTTAAAAGGCGGACTAGCAAAAATGCGAAAAAACTAAAATATCTCGAAAACGGTTAGTCCTAGAGTAATGGGGTTCGTCCTATTCTTTTCATCGTCAAAAATTGTGTATACCACAAGCATTTATCCATTTGAGCATACGTAATCTTTTATTTTAGATTTTGACGATTTTTGCAGGCCAGGTTGACTTGTACCAAAAACTAATCAGCACCTGAATAATCTACCAAATTTTGTAAAATTGGATCAATTAGTTTTTTAGCTAGATTAGATACATACAATTTTTACCTGCCATTTCGCAAAAAATGCAGGTTCTTTTTTCCGAATCATACCAAAATCGTGTCAGCATCAGGGTCACCCACAAGTGTCTTATAACATTTTATGTAATTTTGTATTTGAGTTATTGAGCTAGAGTGGATATATACATTGCACACACAGACATCACGCTAATAATACTTCTTGTATTCTAAAGGTCCTAAACGTGTAGATCCACCAAAGACTCGAGTTGCGATTTTTGAAGCGATTCCAACACTTTCCCTATACATTCTCTATACATTACGTTGTTGTTGTTGAGACCCAGACCGTCCGACCTACCAGAAAGGTGTAAGGTAACTGTTTGGACGGCCGGGAACTGCTACCCAATTTAGACCAGAACCCAGTGGGGGAGGCATCCACAGGGACTGTACCCTCCTTCCCTTACCACCAACCTCTCGGAAGGATTTACGGACCCACATGTTTAACATGATCGTACTCCGCATGAACACGGCGGCAGTTGTGGCAGCGTGAAAATCCAGCGCGCAAACCACCGGGCTACCGCGCCCGAAATGTGCCAACAGCACGCGGTGTTCCCAGGTGGTCGCCCACCCAAGTACTAACCGCGTCCGATGCTGCCTGACTTCGGTGATCTAACGAGAACCGGTGTACATTACGTATATAAATTACGTAAATTACGTATATACATTACGTATATACATTACGTATATAAATTAAGTAAAAATACGAAACCTCCTTCCAAAAACGTTAACCCGCAGGATCAGGGCTGTACTTTCAAGTCCTGCTAAAAACCCTAACCCTCCACGTAATTACACATAGTCCTTTTTAGTTGCAGTCCGTTTTTTGACTGAAACATCTTAGGACGCGAATTAGAGTAAATCCTGAAAGAAATGGAACTTATATATAACGGAAATATGTAACAGGAGTGACATTATATTGTTTCGAACACGTAACAGAAAACCATTGTTATAATTTAAAGGTCTGGGTCGAGTGACCTTGGCGACAAATTCTCTTACCTTGGTGGCAGATTTGGTTACACTGACACCAAAACTAAAAGGCTAAAACTTCACGAGTTACGTGCTTTTTCCAATTCTTAGAGGATATGGTATATATGTCTGCCATCGTTTAGTTCGATTGTTCAACAGAAGTATCTGCTGAACTCAATATATAACCGAACGTACAATGTTTCTTCCGATTGTATATACTCCTCTTTAACTTGTATTATAAAACAACACGGATAGAAAATGTAAAATATTTAAATTTTAAATATGCGACATCGATGCATGAGCATCTGCGCCATACGCCAATACGCGGTCATCGTCTGCACCGACCGGACGTTCGCTAAAAAAAACAAAAAATATCTAAAATTTTCTGTAGGTATCCTATACCATTATCCTACGCAACACACATGAACCTTTTCCCATTTGAATTATACAAAGATCCCGTTGAAATCCGTTTGAATTATACGAATCCCGTTTGAATTATACAATCTATAATGAGTAACAGAGTTATTGTCAGTTCTATGTGTCTATTGTTAGCAGTCTATTGTTAGGTGTCTATTGTTAGCCGTCTGGAGTTAGATGTCTGTTGGTAGACTGCTAAAAAGTGACTACTAATATAACCACTGTCTTCTAGCGCCATCACTATTCGTGTTTCCAGATTGTGGAATGTTACTTGCTAGCGTAACTGGTTTTACTTGCATAATATATGTAAAGGGAATATATTGTACTTTTAAGGAAATCTACATGTTTTGAGTGCAATTCGATACAAATCAACTCAACCTATCATTTAATCTTCAGCGTATTAATCTTCGATGCATGCATATTTGTGAATGTGTGAGCAAGATATATATCGAACAAATTAAACTGACTGTAATAAATCTGGTACAAATCAATTGTTAAATATCAGAAACCTGTTGATTTCAAAGAAATTAGAAAACGCTCTGAATTTTAAAAACATGTATCTTCGAAAATCGAAAAATATATTTGTTAAAAATTTTTACAGAAACTGTTACAAAAAATTTATATGCAACTCTTAATAATCGCATCACATCATTTCCCAAACCGCACATGTACTATTCTCAAGATATTGCATGTTTTTGCCCTCAATGGGAATAAAATAAAAGTGCACTATCATAAAATGTGTGAACGCTTTGTAAGTACTTTTAACTAGAAATAAATGGAAACTATCATTTAGAAATTACCTTGAGTCTTCTTGAAGGTATTGGAAGTTCCATAGGGAAGAGCAATATCAATAAATAATACAACGATCTTCTTGGAATTGGATATATTTATTTTAAACGCTGACAGTAATCCGACTGATTCCAACAAAGATCTGTTTTTAGTTAGTATTTTACCTCAATATCTAATGTGTTGATTTATAGAAATAAAGTACGTGTTTGGTACATCAGAGTATTTCAGTTGCGTGATGAAAATAACAATATATGTTTACTAGCAACATATTAACACATTTATAAAATTAAGCCATCCAAATCATTTTACTCATATCTATATTTAGCAAGCAATATTTACAAGGCAGAAGTTCGTATAATACTATCTATATTTCACAAAAGGGGCAACAAAGTAAAACAAATCTGATATATATAGAATTCGTTTAAGGTTCCATTTAACCACTCTCAATTAAATTCAAATACGGGGGCGATTTCACTTAATCTCGACACCAATACGCCAGTTTAAGCACTGAAAGCACAAATCCCACACAAAATCACATCCGCTCTCATGCTGTCAAGATTAAATCTCGTTGTATGTAGCTTTAGACTACTTCCACGCAGTAAGTTGAACACCGAAAGTGACACTTAAAAGGATAACAGATTACAAAGCTTAAAGTGTCAACTGGTATCACTGTGGCCATAAACGGTTTTGAAGATCGTGATGTAGTGCTGTGATTTAATGGTAGAAGATGCTATCGAGTCAGCGTGGAGTGGATGCCCAAACAATGATATTTTATAGTATTTGACAAAACTGTGGGGATTACCTGGTTGTTTAAAATTTAATGTTAATATAAAAATGCCAGTCGGATACATGAAAACTGATAAATACTCTTAAAAATGGCACTTACTGTCAAAAATAGTAGCCTTACTCAAAACTTAGCTTAGTTCGGTTCTGTCCTGTTGTCTGTACAATAAGTGTGCAAAGTTTCAGCCTTTTAGGTCGCTCATATGTGTTTAGAGGGTCCTGGGAATCTTTTCGACCCATAATTTTATTCTCTCCCCAGTGAAGAAATCAGAAATCAAATTTCGTGAGGTTTTATACCGTGGTTGAAACTAAACTTGTGCAAAGATTATCGGGGGAAAGGGACTTTTAGAGAATCTGGAAAAAAAATTTTTAAATGCTCCAATTTCTCCAGCTCCAAGGTAAAATCGGAAATTTAACTCGTTAGACTATATTCCGTAGCCAATTCTATAAATGTGTAAAAAATCAGTCATCTAGGCCATTGCCATTTTCTGGAGGGTTTGGAAAGACATTTTATAAAAACATTCATTTTTTCCACTACAGGAAAAGAAGTCGAAAATCAGTTTTAGTTTGGTTCTATCCCGTGATGGGTACTATAATTATTTAAGGATTCAACCTTCTAGGTCACCTAGGTCTTTTGTAGGGTCTATAATAACAAAAGTACGTTAGACACTTACTATATAAATAGTATATCCGACACATGAATTTTCCTACAATTTACATTTTTTAAGTAGAATAATAAGTACAATTATAATCGACCAATGATTCGATTTTGTAATAAATAGCCAGCAAATCATATGACGTTTCATCTAGAAATGCGACATCGTTTTGCCACTAAGTACGATATTTTGTTCCTTCAAGTAAAAACCCTACTAAAATGCGAGTTGCCGCGTTACTGTTTATTGGACGGGACAACTAGAGATTTGTTCAGCACTTTGTACCTACGTTCCAAATTAATCTGGGCATTTGATCCTCTGGTTGCAGGTACCGATTGTCTAGGTTACATAGTACCTCAAATATTTCAATAAATTTCAGTAGTTTAGAACAAACAGAAGCTTAAAATGGGCAATTTTTTTTATCCATACTGGTTTTTCTTCCTTTTCCCCTTTGACGGGGCTACAGTCTGAACTACAAAAATGTTATGCATTGATTTTTCTACGCAATTTTTATTAATATCATACGAAGGATTTCTGTGCGTTAAAAAGTTTGGTCAAATTTTATTTAAAACAATTAGATAAAAATTTAGCAACCTTGGCAAGGAATGGGTTGTCGACCCATTTTACGATTTTTTAAATCTCGTCAATTTACTAACTGTCACCAGATTCCCGGGCTTCAGTCAACGATGCGCCTCTGGAGGGTCTAAAAATATAAAAACAAATAAGACATCTTAGACAATTACATGAAATGATTGTTACATTTATTCGACAGATATATCGTGTCCATCGACATACACAGACACAAACATTAATAGTAAAATACTTGATTTGTGTTCATATTTTTTGGTGTGTGTGTGTGTGTGCGCGCTCGCGCTTAAAACTTGTAAAAAAACAAAATTCTCAGTCCAGTTTTGGTCCCTTTAGTAGATTTCTACGAAAAAAATTCTGAACAATGCAATGTCAGTAATAATTAATTTGCATGAACAAAAAGTGAGATATTATTTACGAAAGTGTTTAAAAACATATAAAAAAGCAAAAGTGATATTCATATATTTTTATCCATAATAATGCGTATGTGCATATTATGATATATAGTAACAAAATTGAAATTTCGCAGAATTTCCTATTCCTTTATGCTAAAATGACTAAAATTTCACTACGATCTGGCGTCCATTCAAGCTAGAAATGCTTGACAATCAACATCTTGATGGTTCTATATGTAAAAATTGGTAAATTTTATAATAAATTAGACGAAATATTCCCATTTCTATCTATGCATCATAAAAATCAATGAATGCCTGTAATTGAATTTAAAACTGACCAAATACCCGTCCTCTTTAGTTTTAAGAAATTGAATTGTTATTATTACTACCTAAAGTGATATCCGGTAAATTAAAAACAAGAAAGATCAATCATGCTTAAAGCATTGATTATGAAACACTTTCCAATTTTAATGCAATTTTATTTAAACAAGTCTAAAATACAATACATACCTCGGTAATATTTTAAAACTTATCACAATACTACATTAATTTATTATATTTGAAAACTTAAACCTTCATCGAAAAAAATGAACTTCATTCAAATGACGGCATTGAAATATAAATTGCCTGGTTTAAACATCTCTAAAATGTTATACATTACTCGGTAATAATTTTAGAATTATCATAATACTACGATAATTTATTATATTTGAAAACTTCATCGAAAACAACTGAAATTCATTCAAATGACGTCATAGAAAAAATAACACACCTGGCTCTCTCTATAAAAGAAGCATTTCATTCATAAATAATTTCCCATTCATGTCATTCATCACAATACTATAATAATTTATTTTATTTAAAATTTAAGACCATGGAGCTGCAAGTAATTAAACTCTATGCGTAAAACTTCATCGAAAAAAATCGTCCTTCTCTTTGTAAAATCAATAAATATTTCATTCATATCAGCTCCATGAACTAAATGATTTTGTGTTAAAGAAATACAGCAATTGTAATACAACTCATTCTACATATTTTGCTGTTTACATTTTACATAGGTGAAAAATAGGCTTCGTTGTAGAAATAATCAAATTTGGTTGAGCATTTAAACTCAAATATATTGTTATTGCGTTGTTTCAGTATGTAGATGCACAGAATTTATGCAAAAAATAAAGTGGTTTTAGGACGGATACAACACTCAATATGAATTAAAAAGAACTTTAAAAATCACGATTTTGAGACAAGATGGATGCCGTATATCATTTTGAAGTGGGTCACGTGATCTTTTCATACCATGGTCACGTGATCGCTTCATATACGAGGTGTTATTATTATATTAATTTTTATTTAAAAAACTACTAAATATATTTCGCTGAATTTTTTTTTATATATTTTATGGAACAATTTGAATATTACCTAAAATTTTCGAAGCAATTTGTGAATTTTAAATCCGCTTAAAAAATGTTTGAAAAATTGGGTCCCATAGGGCTCAATGTATTTCATTTTTTCAACTTGGGTTCAATCCAAAACAAATTGAGTGATATTATTCATTTATATTCCTATAGGTCCTACAGACCGTCTGAACAACATACTACAATTTCATTTTGATTAAGTCATTTTTACGGCAGTTATCGTGCTAACGGACAGACAGACAAACAGACAGACAGACAGACAGAATGAACAAAGTCATAAACACTTTTCAACTTTGTTGTAAAGTGTTAAAAAAATAAAGAATATAAAAGGCTGTCAAATATATTACTAAAATCAGTAGCTGCCGTTAAAAATGCCAAACCAAATAGAGATAGATAATTACAATAACATAAAACTTCGTAAACTCAGCATAAACACAAATATATACGGGTCAACTAATTTCGAACTGGTTAACCAGGCGGAAAGAAACCTTTTTAGTAACTTCGTTCCAATTAGTAAGTTCGACGACTCAGTTCAAATAGCACTCCTGACTGCTATTCAAATAAATGAAAATGTACTAATAATGTTATCATCTACATTAACTTTTATAGTTTTTCTGGGAAAAAGATTCCATATATTCAATATCTGAATTTTTGTTCTTCAATATCAATCTATGAAGATTCTATTATTTATTATCATTTTATTCTATTGCTGATTTCAATTTATGTCCTGAGAAACTCAGACCGTTGCGCTCTCCACGAATGGCAATGAGCAGCTTAAAAGCCCAAACTTCTCAACTTTTATTTCGAAGAATCGCATACTCATGATTCGCCAGATCTATAAGAAGGGCAGACTTTAAAATTACGGCTCTGCTATTCTGCCGAGTTCACGCGTGTGTGTGTTCTGATCCTCCATCGAGAGTTATAGCCTACAATCATGTGTGTATATATATTGTGTAGTAGTTTGATCATCATAGGTTCAGATTGAAGGTCGGTTTAGTGATAAGTTAGATTGGAAGTTCATTGTAGATTAGTATGCCTCAGGTAGAATTTGTAATGCTAGCGTTGTAAATAACTTGTATATAGCTTTGTAAAATATTTGTAATATATATATATATATATATATATCTGTGTGTGTCTTGAGTCCCTAGCGAAGCTAGCTGTAAATAAATTTGTTTATTTGTTAAATGTCGTAATTCCTTCGTTAAACTCTAGTCATTAGTTTATTGGAAGTTTAATTTAGAGTGAAATAAATTGTAATGGTTCATACAAAAGTCATGATCTTGGGATGAAGCAAAATAGTTCTTTATAAATCGGTACATTTAATTTTATACAAATCGGTAAGATCCAGATATAGACTCTTAAGCTTGAAATTCTTTTATAATTCCTACCCTTGTTCAGTGTGTAACTAAGCTATCTCGACTTTCACCACACACACTCCTATTAAATCCTTATATTAACCATCATCAACTAATAAATCCACGAAATAAGAACTTTTTAAAATTTTCCGAACTTTTACAAGCACAGCTTGGTAAATCTTAGAAATAGATAATTTTGATTTCTAATGCTTTATATTCTCTCTACTTATCTACTATCTCCTCGAATTTAAAATTGAATCATAAAATATAGAAACGATTAGAGTTTTCTAGTATTTTGTACACAAATTGAAGGGTTTCTATTATTTTTCAAAACCACTAAAATTTTAATTCTTTCAGAATGGCAACGATGACAAATTGTGAAGGAAAATGGCATAAAAAAAGTTTTATAAAATCTGACAATGTTCGTATCATAAAGTTTTGTGCATAAGTCTACTTCAGAGATTATTTCCAATGGAACTATTCAAACGGATTTCGCTTTTCTTCTTACTGGAAAAACTCTTACATATCACAAATAAACATTGAGAGAAACATCGACTATTCATTTACCAGTCGTCATAACCCAGTTATTGTTTTCCCCAGGGTTGCAATAATGATACCAGTATCAAGCACTTTAAACGCTAAACATCAGTTTGCTGTTAAACACCAGTAAATTATGTTGATGGCAATTTCCAGTGAGCTTCCCAAAATTAATATTCAAGTCGCGGGAGATTTAATGAAGTATTTCCCCGCACTCCACGAAGATAGTGTTCATCTGAAATGCACCATGAAGATGTTAATTAGATAGTAAATACGTGAATAATTTAATTACCTCAACTGACATATTTCTCTTAAAGGGTTATTTTTAAATGAAAAAGTAAATGGGTGCTATCATAATTGTAATGCAGACGATGTGCATGCTTGATGTACTTCATAAATGCAATACAAAATAAATTTTTGATTCTCTGAATATGGAACAGGTATATATTACAGGTATATGGAACAGTTATATGGAACAGGTATTCATTAAGAAAAAAATTTCAATTTTATTATTATTATTATTATTTTGCTTTTGTGCAAGGTAATTGCAAATTGTGTTTGGAATTCATTAAAGAATATTACATAGAAATATTTTTAAGAAATCTAATGAAACTTGCGCTATTTACACCAAAATCCCTTCAAAATAATAGTTTCATTGGAAAGTTACCTTCCCGGTCGTCCAAATTGTTACTCAAGTCCTCAGGACGAGTCGGACGGCCTGGGGTTCCCACACCTTAGCAGCTGGGCGCGGTAGCCCATTGGTTAGCGCGCTGGAGTTGCACTCGGTAGGCCCGGGTTCGATTCCAGCCACTACCAAAACTGCCGCCGTGTTCACGCGGAGTACGATTGCGTTAAACATGTGGGTCCGTAAGTCCTTCCGAGAGGTTGGTGGTAGGGGAAGGAGGGTACGGTCCCTGTGGATGCCTCCCTCACTGGGTTCCGGTCTAAATTGGGTGGCACTTCCCGGCCGTCCATACAGTTGCCTTACACCTTTCTGGTAGGTCGGACGGTCTGGGTCTCAACAACAACAACACGTTAGCAGCTTAACATGTGGGTCCGAAAGTCCTTCCGAGAGGTTGGTGGTAGGGGAAGGAGGTTACGGTCCCTGTGGATGCCTCCCCCACTGGGTTCCGATCTAAATTGGGTGGCACTTCCCGACCGTCCAAACGGTTACTTTACACCTTTCTGGTAGGTCGGACGGTCTGGGTTTCAACAACAACACCTTAGCAGCTGGATGAGTCGGACGGTCTGGGTTTTCAACACCTTAGCCGGCAACCATAAAGATGTTGGAAGCATTCCTACAATCAGTTTTCTTAAACTTCCCTCAACGCCTTTTGTCGCATTTTAAATAACGTCCTCCGTACAACGTAGTCGTCATGAGTTAGTTGAATATGAAGAAGTTCACGTGCTGCTTCGCGCTGGATACTGATCAACAAAAATCCTGATGTGGGCAGCATATGACTTTTGTTATATAATGCAATGAATTTACAACAGTTACAGTAAAAAAATGGGTTATTCTTATCGTAGATGCTTATATTCTTTCCACGACATTGAATTTTCATCTATTTGTTGTCATTTTCATTGATTTAGCGTCATTTTTATCCATTTGGCGAGACTTTCGCTAATTTGGCAACATTTAAAAAAGTCGCCAAGTTGACGACATTCCGACAAATTCGGCGCCAAAATCTCGCTAAGAGTTATGGACGGAGAAATAAGTTATTCTTATAGCAGATAAATAACTATTGGCGTTCAAATACAAAAGCATTACTCAAAGTATCTTTCCTCATGGATGGAACGAGCTAGATCCACGAGAGTGGTATCATTAAATTTATCGCATGATATTACATATGAAAAGTGAACATGTTTCTCAACAGTTAATATTTTTTTTTAATTTATGGGATTTTTTGATAAATTTATTTGAAAAATGTGCAATATCTCGAGAACGGTTCATGCTAGCGTTCTAACATTTATGTCAATCATTTTCTAATGAAAAATTACATAAGAAATAACTATTTACTGAACTTTATTAAATGTTTTAATTTATTTTCAAAATTTCACTCGAAAATTTAGGGGGGGTTCTGAACATCCTATTACGTATAAAAACGATAGGCTTCCAGTATTTATGGATTGTAATTTTTATACCAAATTTTGTTCGAATCGCTCCATTCGTTCGTCAGTTATCTTCTCCACAGACTCACTGATACACACACACACAGACATCATTTCAAAAACGCCTGATTTGTGTTCAGGTATGCTTGAAACTTGCTTTCCCGTCGAAAACTCGAATTCGAATTTTCGACCCCGTCACAATACTTTCCGTATACATTATATGTATATAAGGAAAGTAATAAGGAGCAATTGACTGGCCCACTGCCCTGGAGAAACTAATTACTTCTTCAATGTGGAGATTATTTCATCGCCATGCCGCCTTATTCTAGCTTGAGCATTTAAAATCTCTTATGAAAATTTTTAAACAAAAAAAAATTTTAATTTGTGTGTTAATAAGTTACGAAACTTTTCAACTTGGATATAACAGCACAGAGCTACTTAGATAATATATTATATAGATTGATGACTGGACAGTTGATGCACTGCCATTGGAGATGACCTCATCAATCTCTTTTCGATACAGCGAGTCAACAGTCCAAAAGCATTATTCGTAAAGTTATATTTCTAAATACTACTTCTGACCACCTCTTACACTGAAATTTTATCTTACTTTCAAACATGTAGCAAAACTATACCTAAAAAAAGAAATAATTATCCAAGGATCGTGAAACTCGGCGTGGAGATACATACCCCCGGTCAAGATACGTAATGGGTTAAAAATTAGTCGCCAATCTGTGATCAGAGTAATTCCAGAGGAAGATTCGTAGGTAGACTTTAGTGAACTGGAAAAATCCTTTCTCCTACTTCCTCAGAAATTTGATGCTGAATCTATAAATCATCTTCTAACCTCTATTTGTAGCAGAACCTGAGGCTTCAAAGAAATTTAGCAAAAACAATAATATGCTAAAATGTTTTCTTTCAATAGAATTCATGAAAAGTCAATGTTTTTCTAGCTTTTGATATTATGGTAAACCATTTTATGTATTTATCGAAAACCAGTATCCCACAGAACATTTTAAAATCATTATATTACGCTAATAAAATCAGACTTAGATAACTTTCGCAAAGGCTTTAGATGCATCTTTATCTGATTATTTTAGCAATTATTATCCAAATATTGTTTACGCGATGGGTACAACAATTGTAATATTATAAATTACTTCATTCACTAAGTATGAGTTTGCTGGTTAACACAAGTAAATTACATTCAAAGTAATTTCCAGTGAGATGCCCACATTTGATATTCAAGTCCTAGGAGCTTTAATGAAAATCCTCCTCATTCCGCGAAGATAGTATTCATCTAAAATATACCACGAAGACATTAATTAAATGATACATACGTGAATTAAAAATTTGAAGTTTTGTGTTTCTCTTCGTGGAACATATTTGTGAAAAATATATTTACCCTTGGGAGAAACAGACTGCAACATAGTTAAGAGAGAAACATGATGCAACAGAGTTGAAAGAGAAACATGATGCAACAAAGTTAAGAGTGAAACTTTATGCAACATAGTTAAAAGAGAAACGTGATGCAATATAGTTAAAAGATAAATATGATGCAACATAGTTAAAAGAGAAACATGATGTAATACAATTAAAAGTGAAACATAAAGCAACACAGTTTAAGGGGAAATATGATGCAACTATAACATAAAGAGAAGCATGATGAAAAGAAAAACATGATGAGACAATGAGACGAGAGAAACATGCTGAGTTTTAATAGATCTACACAATGCAAAAGTGCAATTATGTATATTTATGCCTATTTTATTTAAATTGGCTCCCAATTTTCTTTAATTATCCCAGTAATGGTGAAGGAGACACGTCTGTCGTTAGTTAAATAACCCGGAAACACAGACAGAACAGTCCAAATTCGTCCCCCCCCCCCATTTAGACCGAGTCCAATAAGGATTTTCGGACCTACAAATTTAACACGTCTATACTCTACGTAGACATGGGGATAGTTTGAGCTGTAAGAATAGAATGAGGGTCTTCCTCGATCAATCCCCTCGCCATAGCCACTGGGCTATCCTGGCCAGTCCGAATTTTGTGGTTGGTATCTAATGAAATCTCTATTTAAATTCGATATATTATTTTTCATAAAAGACCGTCAGCAATTCAAAAAAATAATATATTTTTAATAATTTGTTAAAAAAACTGCCAAAAAATCAGGCAAAATATTTTGTACTGAAAGAGTTCTCCAATTTAACAAAACGTGTTAATAGTGGGATCAGCTTCATTGTTGTAAATGCAATTGTAAAATATCAAAATAAAATTTAGCGTGACAGGCATAGAAATAAAGCCAAAAATCCGCTATAATTTTATATGTAATGTATCATTATAAAACAAAGTGCATGGACTCTAACATAAGCATTTCATGAGATATTGCAAGTTTTTCAAATAAATTTATAAAAACAGTTACTTAACGGGTCTATCATTCCAATCCATGATCAGTGGTAACCTGAATGCGTAGCATAGATACCGGTCACTTTTAACACAAGGTATATACCGGTCATTTTTATTGAATTACTTTTTAAAAACCAAATGCGTAATGTGTAGTCACGTCATATATCATTTCTTTCCATTTCTCAAGTCAAGTTAATTTCATGTACGAGTTTTGACACGAATTAGATAAGAATTAATTTTCTTTTTTTTTCTGAAAATGCGCTTACCTCATTTGAGTATAAAGCTATCCTATTTCACGAAATGTATTTTTATTTATGAAATGTCAAATTACTCTAGCATATTAAAGTTGGTGTTAAAGGGAAAAAACGTTTTTCTCGGACCCCTCTTTGTACCTTCATTTTGGAGGGTTTTTAAATAAATATTTAAAAATCTATCAAATTTTTCGAATTTTGGGGATCATCTCCTGTTTGATAGTTATATTTAAAAATAAACTACCAGCCTCTGAGCCAAGTACAGACTTTAGAATAGTGATCACATACCTGCATGCATGCATACCTACATGTTACTGTTACACCAAATTGAAACAAATAATATTATGCTTAAAAGATGATAATTCCCTATTTTATATTATCCTTCAACACCGACAAAAGGAATTTATTAAACTAGGGAACGGTAGACGTTGAAATTTTTTTTATTTATTTATTGACTTAGAAACATGAAAATTTGTATAAATATTCCTCTTACCATTACTATATAAAATACCATTAAATATTTCAATTTTGTTATAATTTTGTATTTTTTGAATTTAATTTTTTTTTAACGAAAATTTAAAAATGCTCCTTGCGTGCCATTTGTTTACATTTTTGATTAATTTTACATTATGATCACTCAAAAATACATTATGAACAAATTTGGGTATTCATTTTTAAATCCCTTAGAAAGTCAATTTTTAAAAAATATTTTTCTGCATTGAAACTTAATTTTCATCATTTAATTAGATTCTTATTCACATTTAATTACCTTAATACAATCCAATTATAAAATGCATACACTGTTTCATTAAAAGTATGAAAGGTGTCTTCTTGCCAAATTTCATGAATCTCAAACAAAAATTAAGACGCATGGAGCATTTTAAAAATGTAAAATCTTTGAAAATTCCGTTTTGAAAACGATGCATTCAACCTTTTGCTTAAGGGTGGGACAGCGTCCATCTTCGTAGCAGGTGCAATGTTTCTATCGACGATTTCCATGGACGCCAATGTCTGTAAAGGGGGATCGAACTGTTTGGGATAGGGTATGTCAAATATCTGTCTCTTTTGGAGGTTCTTCGTTTGCGATGGACGCTGGCCCACCCGTAAGCAAAAGGTTAAATATGTAAAATAATGTTATATATTTAAAAAAAACTTTTTAGTCAATTTTTGCTCATTTCAACGTCCACCGTCCCCTTAAACTAAAATCAGCCACTAATTTACGTTCACGAAAGCGCTGCTTTGTATTAAACATAGTGTTAACTTTGAAATAATGCTTTAATATAATAATTACAGCATAGCATGTGATAAAAAAATGTATTTTACAATTTGCTTTACGGGTGCAGAGATAAATTTTTTAAATAGGGGTTTGAAGCATTAAAGATGCAATTTTGAATTTAATTAAATTTAGTTTAATAAAATTAAACATTAAATTTGAATTAAATTAAATTAAATTTCCGATATATAATTACAAAGTTTTAGTTGCGTTGTTATTAAAATTAAATGTTTACAGCTGCTATCTAAAATTTGCTGAAAGACAAAATGTTATTTTTGGAGTCATAAATAAAAATAATTTTATTCGTAAAATATTTATTTTCAAGCATCTTCAAAATTATTATCCATTACTAAAAATTGCAAAATACGAATTTGATGCATTCATTAACTTTGAGATTGGAAGCAGATGATATGATGACGCTGATACGAAATTCAGCATTCTCTTGCCACTAGAGACATTATTAATTGAAAATTTTTCTCATCGTAATCAATAAAATGCGTCGCCTTATAATAGTTAAGCATGCAGCGGTAAATCAGATATAATTCAAAAAGTTCTGTTTGATTGATTTCAAATTTTCCAAGAGGGTAGTCAATTAAGTAATGTATTCATGAGTATAATAAAAACAAAGTAAAATATAATTATGTACATTTTTACCCTCTAAGTACTTATTCCACACTTAGTAAATTCTGACAGGGTATACAGGGTTGTCCAAAATAATGGAAACACCTGGGTAAATGAGGTCTAACGCACCTAGAAATGTGTCGGGGCACCTTTGGCAGTTACAAATCCTTGATTTCTCCTTGGAATGGATGCATACAAGACCTAAATGGTTGCAAGTGATATTTGACACCGTTCTTCCTACAAAAACTGCTGCAATTCGGTGAGTGATGCTGGAGGATAACGGGATCTGATCCTCTTTTCCAAGACAGACCACAGTAGCTCCATGATGTTTAAGTTTGGTGATTTTGCAGGCCATGGAAGATGTGTAACGTCAGTATCTTGTTCCTCAAATCATAATTGAACAGTTCCCGCTCTGTTATTGTGGGTCTTATCATCCTGAGAGATGCAATTCCCTGCAGGCAACAATGTCTGCATCATAGAATGGACATGGTCCCCCAAAATGGTTACATATTCGCTGCCAGTTATCATTTCTCATGAGGTGATAATGGGACCAGCTGAAAACCCGGATATCACTGTCCAAAGCATCACCAAACCGCCACCATGCTTTACGGTAGGAACGAGACAGTCGGACTTGTAAGCTTCTGCCGGTGTTCTCCACACGTAGACACGGCCAGAGGTGGGAGAATAATGTGACGGTTAATTCAGTAAAAAACAGTACATGTATCCAGGTATCCGTAGTCCACATTTTGCGATCCTGGCACCACTGTAGTCTCCATTTTGCATTTCTCTGTGACACAAGGGGTTTCACAATAACAGCTCTACCATGAATTCCTTGCTTATGCAATTCCCTTCATACCGTATGGGTGGAAACTGGATTCTGTAGATGCATATTAAGCTCAGTGGTTACCTTTGTTCTTTCTGTTTGTGGTGACAATCCTCTTTCATGTCTCGGTCAGTGAGTTTCGTTCTCCGTCGTCCTCAATTCTGTCTCGCCGACAATATTTTGCCTCGAACTTTGTATGCTGTCATGACTCTGGCTACAGCAACTCTAGATAAACCCACTAACTTTGCAACGGCGGTGACAGAAGCACCGACTAGACAGGCGCCTAAATTCTGTTCTGTTTGGAACTTTGTCAGATCGCTCATTTTATCTTCAACGTCAACGCAATTGTGCAAAAAAGCACCTCCAATGCAATCAAACGCAACCTTCGGAATATCAACACACCTGTTAGACAAAGAAAACTGGGAAGTGAAGGGTCCACTTCGCTCTATTACCAGCATAAGCAAGCTTATCACTCATAAGTGTGGTGTTTTCATTATTTTGGCCAACCCCTATATATCACAACTGTACCTTTTAATTGGTGTAGATTCGAAACGTGGGCCACTGGTTTGATTTGGATAGGAATCCTACTAAGAACAGATTGGAACGGTCTCTTCCATGTATGACCATTCAGAACATCTCCTTCAGATGCTCAATACCCTCTCAGCTTCTCAAGCCATTCTCCCCACCATGGCTATTTATCTTTTATGGCACAGGACAGTCACTATATTTTTATTACCCAGGCCATCCAACTCACCTTAAAGATGGACAGAAGTTACAACGGACAGACAAGAGCAGTCACTATAAAGATCCGCCTTCTTCTATTTATTCACCCTTACTACTTCTTGCACAATTCAATTGGTTAGCGTGCATAGGACTGCCTGACAATGGACCCCTAGTTGTCCGTCACATGACATCTGAGCTGCTTCATTTTCGGGGAATCTGGAGATACTTCGTTGTACTGCTTGTATCATGAATTTATATACCTATTTAATGTCTATTTCGAATTCTTAAAGCCTAGTTTTTAATTCCAGATATTTGTATTCTTATTTCTTCAAACTCTTCCAATAACGTGAATCTGTCATTTCCTGTATTTAATACATTCACAATTTTCCAGATTAATTTTCACAATATTAGTTGCTCGCTGGATTTGCACGCTTCCACAACTGCCGCCGTGTTCATGCGGAGTACGATCACGTTAAACATGTGGGTCCGTAAGTCCTTTCGAGAGGTTGGTGGTAGGGGAAGGAGGGTATGGTCCTTGTGGATGCCTCCCCCACTGGGTTTCGGTGTAAATTGGGTGGCACTTCCCGGCCGTCCAAACAGTTACCTTACACCTTTCTGGTAGTTCGGACGGTCTGGGTCTCAACAACAACAATATTAGTTGCTTTTAAAAGTATTTCACTCCAGGCCCTTCAAAAAGGAAAAACAAACCTCGCCCAAAAGATCAATACCCTCCGGTCCTTAATAGAGGCAAAGAAGAAGCTATGCACCCTTCAATGGATCCCGGCATACGTCGACATCAAGGGGAACGAAGAGGCCGACTCTCTGGCCAAGGAGGCGAGGACCATCGAACCAGCCCCCCTGATTGAAACATCTTCCGACGCCAATTCCGTTGCAAAACAAAAGCTCTGCGCTAACACCCGACGAAAATCATCCCTTCCCGAGCTTAACTACGACAGAGAAGTAACAACAACAATTGCCAGACTGAGGACGATGCACCTCAGAGGCATGAAGATTTTCCTAGATGGGTGAAGATCATACCCTGAATGCAGGCACTGTCCGGGTATGCAGCTTGATCCCGAGCACCTCTTTAACTGCCCTTCCATCATTGCAGCTCTCTTTCAAGATCGACTTGAACTGTTCCAGGGAGACCCTTTATACGGACAAAGCTGTAGATGTGGCCTGCGCAGTGCTCCACACTTTTAGACCCATTTAGCTTTACTCTCCCCACCTCCCTCCCAACCCTTTCCAGTTATTTTCACTGGTCACACGACAAAAACAACAACAAAAGTATTTCAAACATTATAAAAATACCAGTTCCGTGCCATTATTATGGACAGTAGGTTTTACATAATTTGCCTTAAATATTGAACAATTATTTGAAGAACAATAACAATTAAATAACTTAAGTTCAAAATATTTGAGGATTAATTTAAAAGCATTTTTATTCTACATCCACATGCATTTTTAACACAGAAGAATATTTAGGGTAAATGCGTGAAAATAACTAACACATTTTTAAACTAAAGTACTTTTCTATCAAAAAATATTTTCGATTCAAAGAACTTATAATTTCTTCTGAGAAAATGCAATCTTGCAAACTTCGATCAAGACAATAAATTTGAATATTCATTTATATATATATGGGTACGAGGTTACTTCTAAAATATAAATGTGCTTTTTCGCTCGAGGGTATATCGGATGATGGGAAAGGTTCTTTAGAAAACTATCTACCAAAGGAATCTAATCTTCGTAACTGTGATACAAAGTCTAGAGGCAGGATTTTTTTTTCATTTGATAAAGATTAAAGGAATATTTTAGAAAGCGAAATTAGATTTTGTTTCAAGATAAAAGTATTTTGATAGATATTGCCAAACTAGTAATTATTTTCTCTCGAATTTACAACATATTTCCTACTCATGGACAAGTAAACTTTCCTTCCTCCAACGGTAGTTTAAACGCGTAGTGGTAATATCTACAAATAGGGGTGATATGCAAACCAATAAATAACTTGAATCAGTAGTGGTAATATAGCAGTGAATACCAACCAGAGTTCTGATGCACACAATAGTATTTGGCGAGTAAAAGCTTGCTATAAAAAGCTACTATTTCCCACATTATTTTTGTAAATGTGTGAGAACGAATAGTGAGTAATTCTGTAACTCGTTTTATATTAATGTAAAACAACATTCCTTTGTTCATATACACTCTTTTACAAAAAAAGAATCACCATGAAGAAAGTGACTGTTTTTATTGAAATTAAATATGCGTACAACTCGTACACAGGTAATGAAATGATTACAAAATCAAGGCCGCAGGACCCATCAATGGTTAGCAATTGCACATTGAATTTTCAAATCAGTAATTGGAGAAACCCCTCTTGGCGGCAATGTATGCTTGTATACGTCTAGCTAAAGAGTGATAAAGTTTCCTAATGTCATCTTGCGATGCATTCTGCCAGGCATTCCTCAATTGTTGCTTTAGATCTGCTACATTTCGGTGTCCCAGAATCTGGCGACTTAGCATGTTTAATACATGCTCGATTGGCGAAAGGTCTGGTGACCTTGCTGGTCAAAGAATAATATCAACAGCACGAAGACAGCCCACACATATGCGAGCCTATGTGTCGTGGCATTATCTTGTTGGAAATGGTCCCAGAAGGACGTGTCATAAAGGGTGACGCATACGACCGCAGGATTTCATCAACATATCGTTCAGCCGTTAAAGTTGTATACAGGGTGACTAGGGTCAATCTGCTGTCGTAAGAGATAGCACCCCACACCATATCATCAGGGGTAATGGTTGTGTGCCTGTGTAAAACAAAAGCTGATTGGGACCGCTGGCCCTGGCGCCTCCACACACGTACCCTATGGTCATCTGTTGAAAGACTGAAGCGTGATTCATTCCTGAACACTATGCGATGCCAGTCTACTGGCGGCCATGACGCTCGGCTACGACACCACTCCAAACGACTCTGTCAATGTTGTGGGGTTATGGGAAGACGTCTTAAAGATCACTGTGTACGTAACCCCTCCTCAGCCAAGCGCCGTGAGATGGTGGAAGGTACCACGGATGGTATGGAAGAGGCTGTAGCACGTTGGATGGCGGACAATGATGCCGTTGGGCCAATTCGGGCCTGTCGCACAATCATCCGATCTTGCCTCGTATTCGTGCACCTTGGCTTCCAGAGCATTCATTCCGCGATGAGTTCCTTGCAACAAACATTACTACCAGCACCTTTGCACAGCAATGTCCGTTCGGTGCTGGTGGCGGCCTATTGCTAGGTATGACCAGCCAGCTTCATGCATTCCGACTATACGACCAGGTTCGCACTCATCTAACTGCTTATAGGGTCTTCGGAAACTTCTTAACGGTATTATTGGTTGTGTCTCCACGGAACTGTAACGCCGATAACGAGCAAAGATATACCGTCCACATTTTTAACCTGTTTTATAGGATGCTGGTTGTGCAATAGAAGCGCGCGCTGTGACCGAAGTTAACACTCATTGGCCTTGCAAATTTAATCATGTGCATACTTGGTATAAAGGAATTTGTATGCGGAATTTCGTCATGATTGGATTATTTTTTAGGTTGTTCGTTGCTTCGTTTCTTAGTTTTGTTTTTTCCAAAAGAGTGTATTTGTACCATTGTACCTTGTACTATTGTCACGCACATCAAAGTTTGATGTACGTGACAATGATACAAGGTAATTTCTTTTTCTCAAAACTGCAAAATTCGAGTGAAAAGTTTCGACATATTTGGTGCTTTGATTTTTTTTTAATTATAGAGTTTTGACAATTCAATAGAATGGCGGTTATCTCGTCCGAATTGGACCACAAAAGACATCGAAGATGAAATATATGGTAGTAACGTTTGCAGTCGCTTTAAAGGGCGAGCGAGCTGTCGGCGAGAGCAAATTAAAACATAACTGGCATATAGAACAGATGTCGATGCAAAGATATCGCAGATATAAAATTTACATTTTTTACACTTTTCTTCCAGAATTGTTTTATAATGCAATTTGAAGAGTATATACATATTAAGTTCCTTACTGGAAGTACAGTGGCACAGGCACAAAAACTAATTCGTATTGAGAAGGAATTAGTTTACAATAAGTAACATAGAAGCAATATAAACAGATTTTGTCAGTATTGAAACCATCTTTTAATGAGTGTCGCTTAATATATAGCATGCATTTGTACTTAAATAACTTACAGGCTTAAATTACTTTTAATCGAATAAAAATACATACTCCAAGTCTTTTTAAGCGAATAGACCAACAAAATGAATTTCAAAATATTTGACTTGTTTAGTTTCACTGTTTTTATTACGAGAATGAATTTTTAATTTGATTTTATTCAGAGAATATGAATACGCGTGTTTAAGAATGTCTTTCATATTTCAAAATAATGGAAGGTTTTCAACAAAAAAAACACTCTCAGTTTGGTCGAATTTATAATTTCCATAAATTAATCTTTAAATTATTCCATCCAATTTCATTCTCATAAACCTCCCTCGAGACTATTAATTTAAGTGTACGTGCATACAAGGGAACGAGGTTATTTTAAAAAACTTATGCTACTTAATTCGCTCGAGGCTATATTGGATGATCAAATAGGTTCTTAAGTAAACTATCTGCCAAAGAACAGCAATCTCTATAATAACAACTTTTAGAGCAAAATTGCCTTCTTTATTCGGGGCAGCAAAGATAGTTTAGCATGATACAATTATGTTCGTATTTGAAAACAGTCTGATGTGGACTGCACATGACTTTCACTACAGGCACGAATACATTTTATCTTTCTTTCTTTCACAATTCTTTAAATTGAGTTCAATTGCACACAATTACTTGGATAATTATTTTAAATGACACTGAATTCGCAGTTCAAGTTTACTTTTTCAATTGTCGACCAGACCTATTTTCAACTTCGACATGTTAAAAACTCGAAAAAGTAATATATCTCGATAACGGATGATCCTAGAGTTATGCCGATGACCTTATTCTTTTCGTTGTCAAAAATTGCATATAACACAGGAAATTAATCGATACATTTGAGCATACGTAGTCTTTAACTTTTAGATTTCGTCCATTTTTGAGGACCATTTCACAAAAACGTCATGTTCTTTTTCTCCGAATCATACTAACATCTAATCAGCACCAAGGGCACCCACAGTGGCTTATGTACTAAATTTTGTAAAATTCGGTCCATTAGTTTTTTAGCTAGAATGGATAAGTTCATTGTACAGACAGGCACACATACACACACACACAGACGTCACGCTGAAAATAGTTTTTTCGGATTCTAGAAACCTCGAAACGTGTACATTTGTCGAAAACTCGAGTTGCGATTTCGCTCGATTCCAATACTTTCCCTATACATTACAATGTATTGTAGGGAAAGTAAACATGACAAAAGTGTTTTGCTGGAAAAACAACATAATGCAAAGAATGAAATTGCTACTTTTCATTTTTTCATTTGAAGTGTTCTCAATTATTAACATGCAGTTTTAATTTCATTCATTAATTATAAGAAATATGCAGAATTTAAATGCAATTATTTTCATGGTTTTTGAATAAAGAATTTTTTTTGCTTCCAAAACATATATATATATATATATGATCCATTTTCTACATTCTTCAAGTCGGACCATGTGCATAATATCTATAATACAATATAGAGTAATGCACACAGAAACATAGAAATTCCGTATTACCGAACCAGGTATGGCCCTTAATAACGTATATGGTTTCGGAAATACTTTGCACTTTTTTCAATTCTTTTCTTTTTCATGTCAGAAATTTTGGGAGACTAGAAAGGTTTAGCACCATGTTGTTGTTGAGAACCCAGGCCGTTCGACCTGCCAGAAAGGTGTAAGGTAACTGTTTGGACGGCCGGGAAGTGTCATACAATTTAGACCGGAACCCAGTGGGGGATGCATCTACAGAGACCGTACCCTTCTTCCCCTACCACCAACCTATCGGAAGGATTTACGGACCCACATATTTAACGTGATCGTACTCCGCGTGAACACGGCGGCAGTTTTGGCAGTGGCGGGAATCGAACCCGGGCCTACCGACTGCAATTCCCGCGCGCTAACCACTGGACTACAGCGCCCTGGTCTAGTACCATGTGTAATTTTTTCAGTTTGAATCTTTTCATCTAATACAGTATTCATGCTTTTACGCCATGTATTTTAATGCATGGAACAAGGGGATTAGTACCTTAAGTGCCTGTATTACATATATAATTTATAATACATGATATAATAATTTAATCTTTGGGTGTTACAGAGCTATATTTACCAGTATTTCACAAAATGTAATGTCATTTTTAATTGCTTACCTTATATAGAGAACAGGAAAAGAGGGGTATTTAATACCCATTTAGTACCTGTTTTTTTTATTGTGAATGTTTCTCCAGCCTATCGTTGAGTCTATTTTAATTTCAAATATGCTCTTCAGACCATTTTCTTTTCTACATATACTCTACAGAACATTTTCAATGAAAGGTAAGTCACAAGTATTTATAATACAAGTAAATAAAATCCTTAATATATATCAAAATATTACAAAGTCAAAATATAATTTGAATTGCATTTAACTTCATTTCAGAGTAGTAAATTTGAAAAAGAACAGCGGTTGACGTTTTAATAAATTTACATGTTATTAATGTAAATTAAAACTTTAAAAGATTTAAATTCGAACAAATATTGTAGTTTTTAACAGGATTTTCATTATTCTAAATATTAGAATACTAAAACTGGGTGGTTCAAAAAATCAGAATAGTTATGAATTTTCCTGAATGGTCCAGAAAGTTGCGTATATTAAGCATAAAATTAGCTTCTGCGGGACTTTCGTTTTTTTTTTCTTTTTTTAAAGCTAAAGAATATTGCTAAGAAAAATCGTCTTAGAAGTGTAAGGTATTTGCATCGGAAGTGGAAAGAACGCGGTGTTGATGTGTGTAAATCTACAACACTAAGACGTCTCCATAAACTTGGATTTCATTCTGGCGTACCAAATGAAAAGCCTCTCATGACTAGTAAACAGGAAAGGGACAGAGTGAAGTGGTGCAAAATAAGGCTTTTATGGGGCGTGGATGATTGCAAAAAGGCATTGTTCAGTGATGAAAGTATATTCTATATATCATATGGTGATCCAGGTGTTCGTGTATGGCGAATGAAGCAAGAAACATACAAGGAATGCATGAAGCGATCAGTGAAAATTGCAGCCGGCGTAATGGTATGGGGTTCATGACTGCAAATGGTCCTGGAAGGCTAGGTGTCACTTACGAAAGGATTAACTCCCAGATAAAAATCAAGAAATCCAGGAGAATCTCATGATACCATCGTCGAAAGATTTGTGTGATGACGATTTTTTTTTTTCCAACATGATTTAGTATCTTGCCACAGATCATTTTCCATTACGGACTGGCTTACACAACACCAAATTAACGTACTTCCCTAGGTGGCTAATTCGTCGGATTTAAATCCAATCGAGACTTTGTGGTGAATAATGAAGAAAGAACTTCAAGAAATTGCGCCAAAAAACAAAGTTGATCTTATTTTCAGCACAAGATCGATAGGGTCGTGTCTGGGCAGAAAACATTGTGAGCCACTTGTAACTAACTTGCCAAATAGAGTTCGTGCTGTTATAAAATGTAAAGGTAATGCTACAAAATATTAAACAATCACTGCTTATGATTATTTTTTAAATATATAAGGGGTGATTTACAAAGCATTCTAATATCTTGAGTCAGGTAAATATTATTTTACTATTTTGATTTTTTCGAACTGTGAGTAATCATTTTCAGTTTTGTATCATTTCCGTTAATTTTTATGCAAAAATATTCAATAAATTATGCAGATTCTTACATTATGAAGTTTTCTCCTGTATTATTTTTTGTATAAGTGATACATAATAAGCTTTTTTCAAAATTCCATTTTTTCGATTATTCTAATTTTTTGACTCGGAGTTGTATATATATATATATATATATATATATATATATACACTCTTACAAAAAAACAAAGCACCCCTAATAATCCAATCATCTCGAAATTTCGCATGCAAATTTCTTTATACCAAGTATGCAAATGATTGGATTTGCAAGGCCAATGAGTGTCAACTTGGGTCATAGCGAGCATTTCTACTGCGCAACTGGCATCCTATAAAACAGGTTTAAAATGTGGACGGTTAATCTTTGCTCGTTATCGGCGTTGCAGTTCCGTGGAGACCCAACCAATAATGCCGTTACGACGTTGCCAAAGACCTAATAAGCAATTAGACGAGTTCGAACGTGATCGTATAGTTGGGATGCGTCAAGCTGGCTGGGCATACCATGAGAATAGGCTGCCACCTGCACCGAACGGACACTGCTGTACAAAGGTGCTTGCAACAATGGTTGCTGCAAGGAACTCATCGGCGGAATAAAGGCTCTAGAAGGCCATGGTGCAGGAAAGCGAAACAAGATCGGATGATCGTGCGACAGGCCCGAAATGGTCCAAAGGCATTATTATCCGCCATCCGACGTGCTACAGCCTTTTTCATACCACCCGTGGTACCTTCCACCATCTCACGGCGCTTGGCTAAGATGGGGTTACGCTCACGGCGGCCTTTTAAACGTCTGCCCACAACCCCACAATATCGACAGAGTCGTTTGGAGTGGTATCGTAGCCGAGCATCATGGCTGCCAGCAGACTGGCATCGCATAGTGTTTAGCGATGAATCACGCTTCAGTCTTTCAGCAGATGACCATCGGGTACGTGTGTGGAGGCACCAGGGGCAGCGGTCCCAATCAGCCGTTGTTTTACACAGGCACACAGCCATTACCCCTGGTGTGGTGGTATGGGATGTTATCTCATACGACAGCAGGTCGCCTCTAGTGATCCTGCGTACAACTTTAACAGCTCAACGATATGTTGATGAAATCCTACGGTCGTTTGCGTTACCTTCATGAAACGTCCTTCTGGGGCCATTTTCCAACAAGATAATGACACGACACATGCGATTCGGATATCTGCGGACTATGTCCGTGCTGTTGATACTGTTCCTTGTCCAGAAAGGTCATCAAACCTTTCTCCACTTGAGTATGTATGGAACATGCTAGACGGCTAGATTCAGGCACGCCGAAATGTAGAAGATCTGAAGCAACAATTGAAGAATGCCTGGCAGAATGTATCGCAGGATGACATTAGGAAACTTTATCACTCCTTACCCAGACGTATACAAGCATGAATTATCGCCAAGGGGAGTTTCATCAATTACTGATTTGAAAATTCAATGTACAATTGCTAACCATTGATGGGTCCTGCGGCCTTGATTTTGTAATCATTTCATTACCTGTGTATGAGCTGTACGCATATTTAATTTCAATAAAAACAGTTACTTTCTTCATGGTGCTTCGTTCTTATTTATTTATTTTTTTTTTGTAAAAGAGTGTAGATATACATGTATATATACTGTCGGTGAATTTATAATTTCTAAAATTATAAAATATTTTACATAAACTTACTTGAAAAATGTAATCTTACAAACATTGCTGAAGTCTATAAATTTGAATATTCATTTACATATAAGGTTCGAGGTTATTTAAGAAAAAAATATGCCCACCGTTGCTCGAGGCTATATTGGATGATCGAAATTCTTCTTTCTCAAAACTATCCAGCAAAGAAATCCAATCTAATCTCCATTTTATTGATAACGAGTAGGGGACAATATTATTTTTTATTCCCTGAAGATTAAAGAAATATTTTCTAGGAACCAAAGAGTATAAAATAATTCAATCATAAGAAGAGGAAATGTTTAACGCCTATATCATACACTTTTAGATAAGAATGTAAAGTATGCATTATTGATCAGTTTGGCTACTTTGACTTCCACAGCGTATATAGCGTATCCTCGAAACAGCTGTATACTGCATTGTTATTACTTCCCCGCAATACATGGTAATGTATAAAGAAAGTATTAGAATCATCCCGAAAATCTCAACTCGGGTCTTTGACGGATCTACACGTTTTGCGACCTCTAGAACACGAAATATCTATTTTTATCTGGACGTCTGTGTGTGTGTGTGTTTGTCTGTGCAAGTATGTATCCACTCTAACTCAAAAACTAATGGACCGAAATTCATAAAATTTGGTAGGTAAGTCACTTATGGGTGTGTTACCCTGGTGTTGATTAGATTTTGGTAAGATTCGGAAAAAAGGAACCTGCATTTTTTGCGAAATGGCCTGTAAAAAATGTATGTATTTAATCTAGCTAAAAACTAATTGACCCAATTTTACAAAATTTGGTAGATAAGTCAATTGCGAGTTACCCTTGTGTTGATTATATTTTGGTACGATTCATGATAAAAAGAACTCGCCTTTTCTTACAAAATGGCTCTCAAACATCGTCAAAATCTAAAATAAAAGACTTCGCATAATCAACTGTATCATTAAATGCTTGTTTTATGCTCCATTTTTGACGATGAAAAGAATAAGATCAACCCTATTACTTTAGGACTAGCCGTTCTCGAGACATTTTAATTTTTTCTCATTTTTCTAAGCCGGTTTTGAGAATACGTATAGTTACGCAATGAAAACGAAAATTGATATAGAAGTGCAAATTCAGCGTTATTTCAAATATATATATGTATTTTTTTTTTGTTATTAAATTCAAAATGTATTATGAAAGAAATAAAGAGAAAATTAATTTGAGTCTGTAGGAAAAGTCATGTGCTGTGCACATCAGATTTTTTTTACTTGTGCTTGAATATAATGCTCCAATTTTCATAAAGAAGATACAGAGTTTTTCAGAAAGGACTCCCTAACTTTGAAATGACATAACAGCGAAACAGTAATAGACAGAAAGATGAAACAAGAGGTATGTTGGATAGACAGGTCTGGAATTTTAAATACACAGGTTTGCAAAATTTACAAGATTGGCTAGCAGAGGGTGCTGCAGTTTCAGTGCAATGTCCTTTAAATAGTGGGTGAGATTGTTTTTCGTAAACAGGTGTCAAATCACATTACCATGGATTTGATATGGCCACCGTGTATAGCAGTAACATGACGCAAGCGATGGGCGAAGGTTAAAGCCACCTTCTACAATGTCTCTACTGAAATGGATGCACATGCCTCACAGATGAACTAACATTTGAGAATTCTTACTGTAAAAAGTGTCCTTCAAATGGTCCCAAAGAAAGAAGTCGCATGGATTGAGATCCGGGGAGTATGGAGACTGAGCGTTCTGTACTTCTGAGCATTTATAAGTTATTTAAGGCTCACTGTGCTTGCAGCGCCTTCTGTTAGCCAATCTTGTAACTAGTTTTGCAAACCGGTGTATTTAAAATTCCAGACCTGTCTATCCAACATACCACTTGTTTCATCTTTCTGTCTGTCACTGTTTAGCAGTTATGTCATTTTAAAGTTAGGGAGTCCTTTCTGAAAGACCCTATGGTTCCGTAATGTATATTCTAACAATTTGCATTTATAGAACTTAATTCACTTTTTGGAAAAACATATATTTTACGAAAAAAGAAATCTAAATTGAAAAAAAAATTTTTTTTTTCACATTGCTGAATATTCATTTATTATGAGCTTTAATTCAAAGTTCAATTAGTTCTACGAAGATGAATATTTTGCGTATTTTTAAAAATGACTTATATGCTTTAGTTTAAATAATGGATTTTTCTTTCTTGAAAATATTTTTTTGCCTAAAAAAATTTGTAAATTTTACAAAAATTCTCTTCATAATTCTTCATAGGAAGCAATTCAGCAATCTGTGGAATATAAATCTGAATATTCATTTATATATCGTAACGAGATTACTCTTAAAAATCGAGATCGCTCAAGGCTATATTGGATGACGGAGATATTTTGGGAAAATTATAATTTATAAAAAATATATTTAAAATATATAAAAAGTATATTACAGAATTCTGCAAATACTAGTTTACAGATCCGCATGAATTTTAAATTTCGTCACAAAAATTGTATAATTTTAGTTTATGTACCGCCTGGCAATTTAGTAAAATAATTTGATATTTTAACATGATGTCCATTTTTGGGGTATCAAGTTGAAATCGGAGTGAAACCTAAAAGACCTAAAAGCGGACAGACTTATGAATGTATTCCAAGTAATTTGTAGTCTACATGGATATACAGAGTGTCCAAAAAACATTGACCTCGGCTTTTATTCCTTAAATATTGATCCTAGACATATATAATAAATTACAAAGTTGGGTAAAAAAAAGGTACAGAATTTTATGAAATCGATTAAAATTTTCAAGGGAATTAAATTTTAAGAAATTCAAAATTTAAATTTTTATACGGCCACCGTACAAAAGCATTTCCAATGAGTAAAATGTGTCCCATACACTAATAAGGTGATGTACAAATTTTCAGCATTTTATCATAAAAAGTCCCAGAGATATGAAAAGACAAAAATGCTGACTTAAACCACTTTTCGATGCATCGACATGGGTTCTGAGAGGGGAAAAAATCATGTGGGCAGATCGCGTTTCAGGGGTCATACACAAATTACGAAAGAAAACAATGGTTACATAAATAAATAATAATTTTGCTATTTATTGGTACAAAAGTATCTACACTGTGTAGGAATAATAACTTTACACAAAGATTACAAAATCTTGTTCAAAATATTTTCCATCCATGCCAATACACAGCTGCATTCGCCTGGAAACACTTCTGTGTACTCGATCAAGTTCTTGTACGGTGATGTCACGACAACCATCTTGAATGCGTTGTTACATCTCTGCTTTATTTGAGGGAGGTGACAGATAAACAGTTGTGCGTAAACGACCCCACAAATAAAAATTCATAGGCATTAAATCAGACGATCTAGGGGGAAATTCGACTGGCCCATGTAAGTCAATCCACTTGTCTGGAAACTCGTTATTTAACCAGTGTTTTACAACTGTTGTATGGTGAGCTGGAGATCCATCCTATTGAAACCATACATATTGAAGTTCTATTAGAGGCAGTTCATCCATAAAATCAGGAATAACCGCATTCAGAATCGCATTAGCATATCTGTCATCCGTCAACGCACCATCATACAGTATGGGTCCAAGCAAACGGTTTCTGAAAATACAATAACATACATTCACAGAAAATTGCTTCTGATGATGAATATCACTTACCACGAATGGATTTCAGTCAGACCAGAAGGGCTTATTTTGAGGATTTATGCATCCATCTTGTTTAAAACAGCATTCGTCTTTCCAAATTACGATTTTCAGGAAAGGGGGATTTGCATCTTCCTGATTTAGAGCCCAATTACAAAAATCCAGACGACGTTGATAATCTGTTGGCTCCTGTCCTTGCGCACCATGAATGTTAAATGGATGCCATTTATTCCGTCTCAGTATTCTCCACACTGTTGCACGCGGTACGTTCATTTCTGAAGCAGCGGTACTAACACTACTATGTGGATAACTGCAAAATATCAATTTCTACATCAATTGAATGAAGTCTGGGCCTACCTAATCCACCTACACGATGTACGCTTCCTCTTCCAGGTACTCATTGCACCAATCGGGAAATAAATCTCCCAAAAGGATGTCGATAATTGGGAATAGTTCGTTGATATTCGTGTGCAGTTTCGTTAGCATTGCGACTGCATAAACTGTATAGCATAAGCATTTCAAAAAGTTCTTCGTTGCTGTATTGCTTCGTTGCTGTATCATACTGTCGGTACAGGCTAACTACACTCTCAAAATGTAGGAGAAATGTGAAATACTTGAGGGTTACTCAGACTACCGGGCTGCGCCGTCACCCCCGGTAGAAAAGGCCGAACTGCTTTCCCCCCCTGTACTTCGTGACGTATGAGCTGTAGGCCCAATTCTGGCCTTCGAATCCGAATTCCTCCGTCTCAACTTTTCTGGAAAGTTCTCCCCTAGTAGAGTAGTCCACACAAAGAAGTATCGTATGTGCAGTGCAGTACGTGGGCTCGCGCGTGTGGATGCATAACGGTCTTTTTATCGTATTTTTGAATGTCTTATATGTTAGTTCATGATTTTATAAACATTTTGACCAGCATACCTTCGACTACATACCTTATAACATTGGATTACTAATTACCTTATTACCGTAATGTGAAAAACTGAAAATGCTATTTAGAAGTAAGTGCTTACCATTTTTTGCTTATTATCATGTCATTTAAAATTGCATAGAATTTTAAATATATGGCAATCAAATTATTGCTATTCAATTAACGCTAACTGGATTCTAAATTGTTTTGTTGCTAATTATAACGTCAACAAACCTTTTAGAGTTTTCTTAGTTTGTTTTAAAATTTTATTGTTGTCACATTAATTAAGAAAACTGCCTAGACATTTGTAAAATTAAGCTTTGTTAAGTAATTGTGAAGTATTTAAAATCATTCAATGTTTAAAATGTATCTTTTATTAGGTTTAGCTTGTGTCATTCATTTCATTTACCTAGTATACTTAATATGTTGTCATAAATTATTCAGTTTCCTGTAAATATTTTAAAATTATTTTAATAATGTTGTTAGTTGTGTGATATTATTTAATAGACTAGCAGTATGCCCGTTCTTCATACTGACCATATAATACAAGAAACCTAAAATTCAGAATTTGATGTGAAGTTTTAATATTTAGAGTCTCAATTTTTGAAATTTTATAATAATTCTAATGAAATGAAAATAGGTGATCTCAACCGTGCTGAGATAATAAACAGACAGATAGATGTACAACATACAATTTTATGCATACTGTTAATAGCAGATATACCCGACATTGCCCATGATTTAATATATGTGCAAATTCCTGCAGTATTCTAAATGACATTCTTACTCAAAACATTCTATTAAAATATTTCATTTAATTCTCCTTTCTGTGTTTTCTATACAAAATTATCTTCAAGCAGATCTGAATAAAACATCCTCGTTTGAAAACAAATTATAAAATATATATGAAATTGGATCAATATAAACTAAAATAAAAGCGCTAAAATTGTATAAAAATGGTTATAAAATTTTGTTTTATATTGATTTCTTTATTATTTAAATCTTAAAAAATTTAATAATCGTCTGCCTAATAAACACATTTGATTTAATTGCATTGCTAAGCATCATGATATAATTTTCTTAATAAATTTGTGGAAAATATATCATCTGCATAATTCTATTTTTATGGAAGGTTTAATTGCGGGATTTTTATTCATATCTCGACAATCCCTGGTCCTAGAAACTTGAAACATGGACTAAATTTTAAGTAGGGCTATTTCAAAACTACCCACAGAATGTTCATGAAATTCGATGCAGCAGTTCTACCGTGATGATGAGATAGATAAACACACAGACAGATACATGTATTTTCAATTTTATTTATATAGATAAAAAAAATGTCATTCTCTTTTTAAGATATTGTCAATAGTAAGAAATCGTAGCAATAAAAATGCTACACTAAAGTTATGAAAGTAAAATAATGTAAAATGGAATATTTCACACATCAAATAACATATTTTAACTGTTTGATAAGTAAGTAATTGCATATAAAAGATATAGTATCTTAATATATTGCACGTATATTTTTTATTATTTGTTATGGCATGCTGAAATTTTAGAAGAATAGGTTAGGAAGTCATTTGTGTTTAGGTTGGGCACATTTTATTTTTTATGTAGCGAGTTATTATGTTATTGAAAATTGTTAAAATAACTTGGAAAAAAGCAAAGTAACTAACTTACAATTTCAAGTTACCATTGTATATTTCATTATATTATAGTTAATGTTATTTTAATAATACAAAGCTAATTTAATCTTTCTTACATTTTCACTTCAATGGAATTGTAAATGAAATATTAATACCAAAAAGTTTTATTATACAGCTTTATTAAATTTTCAAAGCCCCTGAGGTATTTCAAACTCTATAATTAAGCAAAATTGTTTACAATTTGTTAATGTCTGGTAGTAAAAAAGGGAATATAAGATGTGCTATATTAGAAAACCTGAACTTCTACAATTTATAGTGCATAGGTTAATGAATGACATTCAACTAGTATTTTATCTTAATTCTAAATCATTTTACAATTTATAACAACAACAAAAAATGAATAAAATAAAATGAAATAAAAATAAATAAACACGTAAGCATATTAAAAGTTAAATTCTGAGTTTCTTTTTAATGATTATCTTATGATATTTAAAGATATAGTATTCAGTAATCATTTTAGTTTCTGCATACTTTATCTGTAAGTACGCAAGAAGAATTATTCAAATAAAATGCCTGATTAAGTAATAAATATACAGGGTTCTTTTTCAAACTTGTATTAAAACACTAACTGAATGGAATCCTTTCATCTTTGCTCCTACAGTGAATGAGTCATTATAAATATTTTATTTTAAGGAAATGTACAGCAATATTAAGATTTTAAATCACCCATTTTAATGAACATTATCGAAAATACTTCCAAATTTCATGAATATTATTTGATTTACTGATAAATTATGATTCCTTTACATCGAACAGAGAATTAAAAGGGAAACAAATAGCAAAAGCTTCGATCGCGATCTGGAAGACCTACTCGCAGTGGGCCTACAAGCCAAGACGTCAAAAATTAGTGCTCCGGCCTCTGCTTTCGGAGGTGACGGCTGCGCGCGCTACGCTTACGTAAGCGAGGCGATTGATCAATGGCAGAGCAAAAACAACTTTCTCATGTGATGATGCGTCTGTTGCGATTATATGAAGCTTTTACTCTGTAATTAATCATGTAAAATTTTAAGACATTTTTCAGGAAGCATAGTTTTGAAAAATTGTAAATAAATCTAAAGATTAGAAGCAGATATTATTTGACTATGAGGCATTTCTGCGTTGCGTCATTTGCACTCTTCCTGTAAACATTTACATTTCAATTTGTGATTAATCCCTCACCAACTTTGTTGAAACATATCTCTGAGACTTTTTATGAGAAAATGCTGAAATTTTGTGCATTACTTTATTAGTATATGGGACACATTTTACTCATTGGGAACGTTTTTGTACTGGGGCCGTATAAAAATTTAAATTTTGTATTTCTTAAAACTTAATTCCCTTGAAAATGTTAATCGATTTCATAAAATTCTGTACATTTTTTTACGCAACTTTGTAATATATTATATATATCTAAGATCAATATTTAAGGAATAAAAGTCGAGGTCAGTGTTGTTGGGGCACCCTGTATATTTAATTTTTGATTGCATTTCTGTCTCCAGTGAGATAAGGATAATATTTCAATCCCTAGCATGTTTTCGAAACTACTATGCCGAATTTCAAAATTTCATTTAAGACGAAAATTCTCGCCCCACAAATTAGCTCAAATTTTTGCACAAATCGAGAACACATTTTAATTTAAATTCTGACAAATTACTAAATTTATGTGTCTCTAACGTATTCTTAGCATAATCCGTGTCTCCAGAGTGTTCTGTAATAATCAAGTATGTGCCTGTCCTCAGCGTGCGTTCTTGGAATAATCTGGGTATCCTCAGCATGTTTTTGAAACAATCTCGATTGTTGTTCAGCTATTCTTTTTAAACGAAAGATTCTGACCAGAATTTTCTTAAAGTTGATGTACAAATGTAGAATATATTCGAATTAGTATTATAAATAATTTGTATCAGAAAATGTATCAGCATTTTCTTCAATACGTCTACCTTTGCAGTGTTTACACCGTTTCACAAACACCAGCTGGTTCTCAAAATTCAAAATGTACTTCACCGATATTTTTGATATTTTTTAAACAGCTAGAAAAAAAATTTGTTCGTTAAATTCACAATTCTTTGAGAGGTTTTTTAATTATGTTTGACTTGATATGCCCTATGTTTTTCTATTAATGTGCATATCAATTGGTGTTATAGTTTCTCATCGATAACTGATATTGCACTTTTTGTGACTTTATCTGAAACATTATACAAGACTTTATGATTGAAATGCTATTCTTGAAAAAAAACCTCGTAGTGCCATAAATTCCTTTCTATGGGCTATTTCAATATTGAATCATTTTTAACACTTTCCAACATAGTTGAAAGGTGTTTATGACTTTGTTCATTCTGTCTGTATGTCCGTTCGCACTATAACTGCCGCAAAAATGATTTTAACAAAATGAAATTTTAGTATGCTGTTGAGACGGTATGTGGGACATATGGGAATGTAAATGAATAATAGCACCCAATTAGTTTGGGTTGAACACAGATTGAAAAAGTCAAATACATTGAACCCTATGGGACATAATTTTTCAAACATTTTTAAGCGAAGTTAAAATGTACAAATTGCTTCGAAAATTTTAGGAAATATTCAAATTATCCCATAAAATATATAAAAAAATTTCAGCAAAATATGTTCGGTAGTTTTTTAAATAAAAATTAAAATAATAATTACACCCATATTATATGGAGAGATTAAGTGACCCACTTCAAAATAAAATATGGCATCCATATTTTTTCTATAGTAACAATCCTTATTTTTAAAGTTCTTTTAAATTTATATCTAGTGTTGCATCCGTCCTAAAACCGCTTTATTTTTGCGTATTCTCTGTGCATCTATATTCTACGCCAACGCAATTACAATATTTTTAAGTTAAAATGATCAGCAAACTTTTATTATTTCTACAACGAAGCTTAATTTTAAGGGATGCAGAATGTAAACAAGTGATTGTAAGATGAGTTGTATAAGAATTGCTGAATTTTTTTCACACAGAAATATTTAGCTCTGGAGTCTGGAATAAAAGTGATACGAATGAAATATTCATTGCTTTTACAGAGAGTCAAACGATTTATATTTCGATGACGTCATTTGAATAAAGTTCATTTCTTTATGAAGTATTAGGTTTTCAAATATAATAAATTATTGTAGTACTGTGATAATTTAAAATAAATCAGCGCTAAATGTATCGCATTTTAGAGATGTTTAAATAAAATTGCATTTCAGTCAGAAAGTGTTTCATAATCAATACTTTATGCATGATGAATCTTTCTTGTACTCATTTACCATTATTGTGGCATATTAAAGAGTTCTTATATGTGAATCATGTATTAATTTACAATACGCAACATTGTAACAAGCTTAAAATACAAGTCCGTGCGAAATATAATACCAATTTAAACTTAATTGCTTTAGGTCACAGCAAAAGTGTTCTTATGTGACTAAACTAACAAAATACATTTCGAAACATTTGATTTGTTTAATTTGACAATTTTTATTATGGGAATGTATTTCTAATTTGTTTTTATTTAACGAATGCTCATACTTTAAATACATGTTTGAAAATAAATCTCATATTTTTAAAATAAAGTTTTCCTACGCAAAATATCTTATTTTCGAGGAATTTGTAATTTTTAAAAATTAATCTTTAAAGTATTCCATCGTATAAAATAATCTAGCAAACCTCTCTCGAGATTTATAAATTTAAATATACATGAGAACGAGGTTATATCTACATCACTCGCGGCTACATTGGATAATCGGATAAGTTCTTCAGAAAACCAAAGAACCCATAATCTATATTGTGCAATAAAAAATTCTGTGATAAAAAATGGGTGATCATATTTCGAGATAAAAAATTGTAGTGGAGTATAATTGTCTTCTTTATTCAATAAAAACATAGGGGATATTTCAGCAAATAAGATTTGTATGTTGTTATTTTCTGATAAAATTCTTCTGATTTATATGACCAAAACATCAATAATATTCTTACTTTTCCTATACTAATATATAGAAAAAGGATATATTTTGTCTTAGAATATTATGTGATCGAATCGTAAACATGGGAAAAGAATAGAAACTGTTACTTTTTCTTTAATTCAAATAAGAATTTTCGAGAAAACTATTTTGATACTAGAATAATTTTTATGGTTAGTTTCTTCGAAATAGCAGTTCCTTTTGAAGTGTTTTCATCGGAGAACGCGAAGTTATGATATCCTGATTGGGGTAAGTTTGTGATAAAATAATGTTTTTTATTTCCACTGTTGTAGTAGTTATTTAATAAGAATTGATAAAATGGTTCATCAATACTAATTACTATTGTGGAAACACGATTTCAACATCTATATTTATTTTGTTGATCGTACTGAACTTATAATAACGCCAACAAAAGAAATACACATTGTTATGTCTTATGCTTGGAATCGGCTAGTATAGTTTCTATCTATGTTAAACAAGAATGATCAATCATGCTTAAAGCATTGATTATGAAACACTTTCCAACTTCAATGCAATTTTATTTAAAAAAGTCGAAAATGCAATACATTCCTCGGTAATATTTTAAAACTTATCACAATCCTACATTGATTTATTATATTTGAAAACTTAAACCTTCATTGAAAAAAATGAACTTCATTCAAATGACGGCATTGAAATATAAATTGCCTGGTTTAAATATCTCTAAAATGCAATACATTCCACGGTAATATTTTTAAAACTATCATAATACTACGATAATTTATTATATTTGAAAACTTCATCGAAAAGAACTGAAATAAATTCAAATAACGTCATAGAAAAAATAACACGCCTGGATCTCTCTATAAAAGCAGGATTTCATTCATAACTTTCTCCATTTCATTCATCACAATAGTATAATAATTTATTTTATTTAAAAATTAAGACCATGGAGCTACAAGTAATTAAACTGTATGCTTAAAACTTCATCGAAAAAAATTGTCCTTCTGTTTATAAAATCAATTAATATTTCATTCATATCAGCTATGCAGACTCCATGGACTGAATTATTTTGTGTTAAAGAAATACAGTAATTCTAATACAACTCATTCTACATATTTTGCTGTTTACATTTTACATAGTTGAAAAGTAGGCTTAGTTGTAGAAATAATCAAATTTGAATGAGAATTTAAGCTCAAATATATTGTCATTGTGTAGTTTTAGTATGTAGATGCACAGAATTTAAGCAAAAATAAAGTAGTTTTAAGACGGATACAACACTCAATATGAATCAAAAAGAACTTTAAAAAATCACGATTTTGAAACAAGATGGATGCCATATATCATTTTGAAGTGGGTCATATGATCGTTTCATATCATGGTCACGTGATCGTTTCATACAAGATGTGTAATTATTATTTTAATTTTTATTTAAAAAACTACTGAATATATTTCGCTGAATTTTTTTTTATATATTTTATGGAACAATTTGACTATTATCTAAAATTTTCGAAGCAATTTGTGAATTTTAAATCCGCTTAAAAAATGTTTGAAAAATTAGGTCCCATAGGGCTTAATGTATTTCATTTTTTTAACCCGGGTTCAATCCAAAACTAATTGGGTGATATTATTCATTTATATTCCCATAGGTCCTACAGACCGTCTGAACAACATACTAAAATTTCATTTTGATTAAGTCATTTTTACGGCAGTTATCGTGCTAACGGACAGACAGGCAGACAGACAGACAGAATAAACAAAGTCATAAACACTTTTCAACTTTGTTGTAAAGTGTTAAAAAATCGTGCGAAGTTTTGTCTCTGCCTTGCGAATAGACGGCAAAATGTACAGTTGAGACATTTTGCATATAGACTAATATGAACCCGTACATGCGCAAGACGAGCCTATAATTTTGCTTTTAGGCTTAGTCAAATAATAAAATTTAGCATTGCCAGTACGGGGGAAAATATAATTGGTCGAGCTGAGTACCAACTTCTCTGTGATTGGTTGCAGGAAGAAACGTCATCAAAATGGCCGAGGAATGAATTTTCGTAATATCTTATTTTTGATTCTTATAAACAAAGCTATTTTGTAACTATGGGTGTCATCAACAATTACAATATGAATGTAATTATTCATGAATTTACAAATTATATGTCTTGTCGTAAATTTTTATAAACAAAAAGTAAGTAATTGCCGAAATTCATTTTTCATGATCGCGATTTTTAGAACGTTTAAAGACCAATAATAGGAAATTAGCATTTTTCTTTGTTTCCTTTTAAAGTGCATCTCATTATTGGAGTAAAATTTTAATTTTCAGACATTTTAATAATAAGTAAATTTTAAATGCAGTTTGAAAATTATGTTTATGCTTTTCAAATAAATATTTTTTTTGACACAAAATTTTTAGTTTCTTAAAATATATAATTACCTAAAATATTTTATATTTATTCAGTAATCTGAAAACAATTCATCTTGAAAACCACGCTTAAGTTTATGAATTGGAATATGCATTTACATATCAGGGTTCGAGGATATTTCTGAAAGATAAATAAAGAAATAGTAGCTCCTTTGCTCGAGGCTATACTGGATGATCGAGAAGTTTCTTTTTGAAAATAACTACTACTAGCAAATCTAATCTAATCTCAATTTCATTGATAACAAGTCTGTGAGCAATATTGTTTTTTGTTTCGTAAAGGTTAAAGTGTTTTTTGGAAACTTAATAAGATTTTGTTTGTAAAACTTTTGAATAGGAATTCTAGAACCTTTAAGTAATAAAATCGCAAAGAATAGTGATTATGGAGAGAGGATGATCATAAGAGTAAGATCCGATTTCGATCCTCATCGCTGTCGAAACTAACCAAGCTCATGCGCGGAATATGGACACGTTATATTAGTAGGTCCAATAGTCCTTTCGAGAGAATATGGTCAGGGAAAGATACCTGTGATTGCCACCCCCATTAGGTTCGGTCTAAATTAGTATATATATATATATATACATATATATATATATATATATATATATATAAGATAAATCTTTAAGAACTATAATGTCATTTGGCACTAAATTCAGGTTACCTTCATGTAATAATTCTAAACAAGTCTTAAAGTCAATCAATCTGGACCTTGATAAATTTATTTATGGATTAGCTTCTAAATATGCTCAGCCTTTAGAGGCATTTAAAATGTGGAAATTTACTATTTTGAGATCTATTAAAAATGCCATTTGTAGTATTAATTTATCTAGATCTATATATAATATGGATAATATAAAGCACTCTGTTAATGATTTACATAGATCTTTTGTTGTTACTTATGTTGATAAAGCCTCTAATAATTATGCTATTATTTGTAAAAAATTCTATATTCAATATCTGCTAGATTATTTAAAAAATAATAGTCTATTTAAAATTGATTCACACTCTCTTAATAGTATCAAATTGAAAATTATCAATATGTATAGTGATTTAGATATTAATACTAAATTTTTGACATTTCCATATATTGTGCTTATACCTAAATTTCATAAAAATCCTATTAAATTTAGAACTGTAACCAGTGGTCATAATTCATACTCTACTACTGCTAGTTAATTATTACTAAATTATTTAAATGTACTAAATAGTAATTTACGAGATTCTAGTGTGTGTGTGATAACTACATTATTCTAAATAACAATAAAGAATTAAAAAATAAATTAAAAACACTTGGTAAAATAATAGGATTTCAAACTTTTGATTTTAAAGATCTATTTAATAATATTAAGATCACTGATCTATATGATGTCATTTTAGCTTTATATAATGCTTATATTACTAATCATTCTCATCTTACTAAATTTACCAATTTTCCTAAGCTTCTCCATTTTGTTCTTTTCAATAATTATATCTTTCAAGGTAATAAATTATACTTACAAGTCTCAGGTGTTCCTCAAGGTGGCTGTAGTAGCAGTATGTTAGCTAATTTATACCTATATCAATATGAAAAATTCTTTACTTCAACAGATTATAAAATTTACAGATATGTAGATGATCTGATTTGTCTTGTATTTACTGATAACTATGTCATAGATATAAATTTCTATCCGGATAATTTGGAATTAAAACCTAATGAAACTTCTATTAGTAATAATATTTATTATTTGGATTTAAATCTAATTATAGAACCTGCTCATGGGATAGTTACTAATTTATATGATAAAAAAGATTTTTTTAAATTTAATATTAATAAATTATTACCTTTTAATTCCTGCAACTCGATTCAGTTGTTTAGAAATATTATACTTAATCAACTTTTTAGAATTTATAGATTATCAGATAAAAAATTTCAAGCTTTGCACATTAATAACCTCAAAATTACCAGTAAAATGTATAAATATCCTGCATATTTAGTAAATGGTATTGTTAATAAACTTCGATTAGTCTAAAATTCTCATATTCTCCCCTTATTATCTTATTTTAGCCGTACTTCTTCATTCTCTTGAAATTATATTTTCATCTTTTTATCTTGAAGCTTTAACTGTTGAATATCTCTTTTTATTGCTTTTACGCAGTACAGTTTTTATTACTCTCTTTGGCAACAGCAAATCACATCTTTTCATTTCTGCATATGGCAACATTGGTCTAGCCATATTTTGCTTGTCATGGTTGCACTAATGAAGTGTATTTTAAGGTATTTATGCTTCCTTTATTGTTTCAATCTTTATGCTTGTCGTCCATATAACACAAGTTTATAGATAAAATCTATCTTGTGTTTCAGAAACAAGCATTTTTGTGTTCATTTCGAAGGGATATATGGACCCGAAGAGAATTCTTTCGAAATGAACTTATCTTAAGCCTAAAGCTCTTCCATGTGCAAGCTTTTTTGCTTGATTTTTTGTTTTCTTATTTTCTTTCCTCATTTTTGAAATTTGTTGATTGTCTTTGTCTTTATGACCTGCATTACGCTTTATTATTTCTTCTTTATGTCTTAATTTCTTTTATTTCTTTGTATTTTGTAGAAAATTTTGGAATAGTGTATTATGAGTTACTACATACATTCTAACATTGGATTTACTAATTTATATTTATATATATATATATATATATATATATATATATATATATATATACATATATATTACATATATATATATATATATATATATATATATATATTACATATATATATATATGTATTACATACATATATATATATATTACATACATATATATATATATATATATATATATAACAACCAAGGAACTTATAAAAATATTGTGAAACACATAAAAATAATTACAAAATCTAGTAAAGTATACTATGAGAACTCAAGGGAATGTAAGTCACTGAGAAATACATTTATTAGATTAAACAAAGAACAATCCAAAAGAAATAAAATGAATAAAGAGAAAAATAAAAAGAATTACAATGGATAGAAGGTAAAGAAATTGTAAAATTTTCAAAAGGTGCATACAATCCTTTGCCAACTAATCATGCTATCTAACTTTACCAACTAACTTTTCATTAAATAACCTTGTTACATTAAACATAAAGGTAATTTTGTACTCCTGAGAACTTTTTGTAAAACCATAACCATAAATATAAAAAATCTGATGTGGGTGGCACATAGCTTATCTTTTAGTACTTTTACAGAAAAAAATAGGTTATTCTTATAGTAGATACTTATATTCTTTCCAAGATATTGAATTTTCGTCAATGAGTCGTCATTTTCATTGATTTAGCGTCATTTTTATCCATTTGGCGAGATTTTCGTTAATTTTGCAACATTAAAAATAATCGCCAAGTTGGCGACATTCCGTAAAATTCGTCACCAAAATCTCGCCAAGCGTTATAGACGTAGAAATAAATTATTCTTATAGCAGATAAATAACTATTGGCGTTCAAATACAAAAGTATTACTCAAAGAATCTTTTCTCATGAATGGTGCGAGCTAGATCCACGAGAATGATGTCACCAGATTTATCGCATGATATTACATAAGAAAAGTTAACATGTTTCTCAACAGTTAATATTTTTTTTAATTTATGGAATTTTTTGATAAATTTATTTGAAAAATGTGCAATATCTCGCGAGAACGTCTCATGCTAGCGTTCTAAAGTTTATGTCAATCGTTTTCTAAGGAAAAATTACATAAGAAATGTCTATTTGTGTAACTTCATTAAAAGTTTTGATTTTTTGAAGATTTTTTTCAGAATTTCACTCAAAAATTTAAGGGGGTTCTGAACATTCGATTAAGTTTAAAAACAATAGGCTTCCAGTATTCACGGATTATAATTTGTGTACCAAATTTCATTCGAATCGCTCCATTTGTTCGTGCGATATCGTCTCCACAGACTCACTGACACATACACACTCAGACATTACCTCAAAAAGGCTCGATTCATGATCAGGGATGCTTGAAACGTGCTCTCCCGTCGAAAACTCGAATTCGAATTTTCGATCCCGGCACAATACTTTCCTTATACATTATACTATATATATAAAAAAAGTAAAAATGATGAATTAGATTTAACCAAAAATTGGAAGAATGAACCTCACATTGTGCCTAAGAGGGAAGTATATCATCAACAGTTGCCACTCATAATGATAAAAATCAGTATTGGAACTTATAAAGATACAAATCAGTGTTGCTAATCAGGAGTCAAAGATGGAAAACTTTATAACTTAATAAACTTAAATACTTCTTTAGGTATATTAGATACGCAACGTGTAATGATTACTAATGTTGATGTGATATAAATTACGAAAAAGCTAACATAATATTGGAGAATGATAATGCTAATATAGAGGAATCATTAAAAATGTTTAGTTAATTTAAACTTATTTACAATACTATTAACTAAATATACTGGGTAATTATATAATTTACTTGTATTTTTAAGGTTATTAATATGAATATTATATTTTATTAGATAATCAAAAATTTTAAATAACTGATTAATTATTTTATTTCGAAATAATTTAATGAAATTGCATGAATTAAATGGTAATAATTTATTAATGTTAAAATTATCCTCTTGTCATATAAACTCATCTTATTGGATGAGTTAATTATAAGATTATTTAAGTCCAAATAACTAACATTATTATTTATTGATGACTCATTAGGCAATAATTCAAGATTATCTGGAAAGCAATCAAATAGGATGTTATTAGTATCTGAGGTAGCTAAACAAATCATATCATAAAATGTTGTAATTCGATTATACATTATCCCTCGCAAAACAAAATCCTTGCAATACCAAAGCATTGATTTATTTTTTCTATTAACAATTAGTAAACACAATTGCCATGGACATTTTTCGAAATTGTAAGAACATAAATTTCATTATTAGCTTCAGCTCGTCACCAACCTTGTTATAACAATTCTTAACAATTATATAAAATATTGTTATTCACGCAATACCCTTATTACATATGATAGGCATTTAGCAACCACTACCATTTACACAATCAATTTGAAATCATTTCTTGAAAGTAATACTCTGTATCCAGACACATTTAGGACGTAGATTGTCCTAGAAGTCATTGTCAGAAATATTAGTAATTTTGTTTTAAACACACATTCAATGGATATTGTAGCACTCATGTTATTTAAAAACCCTAAACTTAATATAAGATTGCAAAAATTTTATTAAGATCCTTGCTGTCCTAACTGGGAATTGAACCACGAATCTTCGTATTGGCCAACAGACGATGTATCGCTGAGCTACTGGGATGGAATTTCAAGCTCGTATAGTCGAAGTACACTCTGTATTCTCCGCTTTCTAATGCCAGATTGATAGGTAACTGACAATCTGACTGATCACCTCCTGCTATGTTTACCTCAAATTAGCCTCTTGATACTATTTTTATCCTCCAGGTTAGTTTCCTACGTAGTCGTTGTCCCCCTGATTTGAAATCGCGAATATATACTAGAGTGCCCTAAAATCCGTGCTAGTCATACTAAGATCACTTTCAGACCTCTGACATCTTTGCAGTAACCTATAGGGTTGGTTTGTTCGTGATCCATTGTAAAGAACCTTGCTGTCCCCACCGGGAATCGAACCACAATCTTCGTACTGGCCATCCGATGCTCTACCGTTGAGCTACTGAGACGGAATTACAATCTCTTATCGTCAAAATGGACTCGACTACTTGCACGTCAGTATTCGTGTAGATAATATAGTTCGTCACCCTAATGATGTTTTACTTGGTGTGGCATTTTACACCAATGGCAGGGAGAAGATATCACTGTTAGACTTGCTTCATAGAAGAAATAGCTAATTGGATCTTGAAACAGCCGTTTCACGTAGTTTCAAAATATGTTACATCAATCTACGATAAATGAAAAAAAATTATAAAATATCTTAACATACGAGAGCATATGGATGATAGTTTCTGGTTATTTCAATGTAAAAACCTCCATTTTGTGCAAAATGATAAACTGTTGTTCTTTATATATATGAACTCTTTATAGAATAACATAATCTGATATGTTCAACACTCGCCTTACCCCACAGACTAGTATATTTACATAATAACATGAATAAATTTAAATAGTGATAAAATCTTAGAAACCGATCACTTTTAAAATTATTACGTTGATTACTTCTGCTTTTGGCAAACCAAAATTAAAGGTCATTATATAATTATTTCGATATCTACGACATTTCTGAACAAAAGTAAAGTTTAAAAGTGGATGATTTCTAAACAATGATGTTCACTCATTTCTATTTTTTTTAATTTAATTTTAAAAAATATTTCCTATTAAGACATACACTCATTTTATAAGAAAGATCACATCTAGTTTTTAGAATTTTTTTTTTGTTTCAGATCAAAAACGTGCAATATTTAGAGAATGGCACACGTTACCGTCCCCAAAATGATGCTATAAACTTTCATTAATAATTTCACATAAGAATTATAAACATTTTAAAAATAAGTATTTTGTATTTTAATTTTCGAAAAAAAATAATTTTTTACATTACCATACTTTCCTTTTACATGTACGAACTATATACTGGAAATAAGTAAAATTTAAAACAAATCAAACTGAAAATATTACAGCCTTTAATGCCAGCATTCCTGAGCATAAGCACACATAATGAAATTCGAAAATGTCACACTGATAAAACTAATTGCATGTCTTCAGGTATTAAGTTTCCCCGAACGAAAATAGTTTGAAACTGCTTGAAATAAATCATTGGAGGCAGAAGATTAACATCCAGGGAATTCTGAACGTTTGCTAATTAGAATTAGCTACTTTTTTTGCATTTAATATTGCAATAAAATCTTTTTCTGCTAAAATATAAAAAATGAGTCAAAATTTCAATAAATTTCCAATTTGAAACTAAAAGAGACATTTGAACAATTTTTGTTCTATATTTCAGTTTAAATGTTCTGATTTCAAAGATGATTTTATTACTCCTTTCTAGCATTCCGTTCGTTTTATCTCGAGTTGAATTCCATTTAATCTTAAGTCGTTTTTATATATGACTTTAAAAGTACATTAAGATATACGTGACATTTATTTTTAAATATTCTACTTACAAACCGGGCAACATAACAAATATAAAATCATTTATAAAGTGAAAATTATACAGTTATGAGATTCTTAGGACTCAGATCTATGCAAATACTTGCTAAATGTAATTGCTTCGGAACTCTTTGTGTATTATAGCAAACAGAAAATAAAACCATATAAGAAAAATACTACATATTAAACTCGTTTTCTGGGTGAAAATGGGTATTCTTTAACCTACGCCTGGATCTGATCTTTTGGATATTCTTTATTAGAATCCAGTTGGTTAGTTTTTTATAAAATTACATAGCATAATTCATCTATATTAATCCTACAATATTTTCCGTAAATAAACAAGTGATATTGATCAAAGGAAAGTTGCATAATAATCCGTTTAACATTTTGGAGAAGTCAAGAGTGCAAATAAACCATCGCAAAAAGCAAAATTTTCAAATAAAAATAAAAACAGAAAAAAAGTGGTAGTAAAGCTTAGAAAGATTTTTGAGGGAATTTAATATAAAAAATTCAATAAATTATTATAAGTAAAAATCTACAAGCAATCCGGGAATCCTGTGAAGGAATGAAATCCAAACAAAGCTCAAATTCACATCATAATAAGTTGGCTTAATGACTTGGGTCAAGTTAAAAACGTTGATCATAGACAATAGGTTTAAACACAAAGAGAATGAGACTTATACAGTAGCCTGAGAGGTGGAAATTTCAAAACACGTATCCAGGAACAAACAAGTAGTTTAATTAGGAGGATTAAACTACTTGTTTGTTACACCACTACTTGTTTGTTACACCACTACTTGTTTGTTACACCACTACTTGTCTGTTACAACATTATCATAACATTTTCTTCAAATGCAAACAACAGATAGCACAACCTCAAGATAACACAGATAAAATCAGTCAGGTAAACAGCTTTAATACAGCTGCGTAATTCAGTTATTGGCTATAAACGATATTTATCATTGTGTATATTGTTGCACATATGTAATATATCTTGTCTACGTCTCTATTCAGTCTCCTATGCGGCAAACCGACAGTAACAATTATCATGCTGATGTTCTTCCCTCTAACTAGGGAGGTGATGTCTTTCAAGCAAATTGAGTAAATCGAATGCAATTTGGTACGATTAGTGCAATTGATGTCAGAGGCCTATTGATTTTGAGAATAAGAAACTAGTGGAAAACTCTTTATTTTTTGAAAAAAAAAATTTGAAAATCGAAAAAGAAAATGTTATAAAAAAATAATTGCACTATAAAATGTTACAGAAACAACTATTTAATATGTAATTTTTAATTTAAAGTTCATAGTACGATTTAAAGCAATTCGCTGTCCTTGAAATATTGCAAATTACAGGTCGAAAATAGAATAGAAAGAATTATGTGTATTTAATTAAATTGGTGAATTATTTAAACATTATATTGAAAAATGTTATGAGAATACAGACCATAGAGCTTTTAGGATGGACCCATTGCAATATATTCCAGCATGAAAGCAGCATTTGTCCTTATAACATAGCGATTATCTCCGTATTCTGTACTTTTTTCCAGTGTGACTTTCGGAACAGTGTCTGTGGCGTATCCTTCTCTACAAATTCCAAAGTTATTTGCATTGTAAATCTTTTGTATAATGACCTTGACAGAGACAGTAAGTGCAAAATATAGTTTTCCAGATACTAAAAGCGGAAATGAGTTGACGGTTTGGTATTGTCCTCTAAATATGTAAGTAGTTGTACATATTAGTAGGGAAATAAGGAGAGTTCAGCGCCACTATGAGGCTGTGGAACCATATATTTTAATATGGGGACCCGCCGATGCCATAAAATGAGTGCATCAACAGAGGCGGTGGTAAAGTCCTATACTTTAACATGGGAAGATCCTCAGAAACCAGTACAGTTACGATCCCATAAAATAGGTATGGATAGAAGGATGATGTCATAGAAGAGGGTAGAGTTCAAGATTACGTTACGTATAGAGTATTGTTGCTATTTTTTTTGTTGTTATTTTTTTGTGTTTTCCACAAATATAAATTATTTTACCTATAAATTTTAACAAAGTCACATTTTGCGCTTTTCAAAAACCACACATGCATTAAATTGTCTATGGGAATTACCATGTGTTTTCGCACGTATGGAAATTTTTAACACTTTTTCACAAAAATGTGTTTTTTAGTCACAAAATCTTACACGTGTAAGTTTTTTTAACTTATAATTTTTAGCAAATGTAAGTTTTCTACTTTTCAAAAACCACACATGTGTTAATTTCTCTATGGGAATAAACATGTGTTTTCTCACTTGTGCAAATTTTTGACGTTTTTTAACAAAAATGTGATTTTTTTAGTAACAAAATTTAACAAAAATGTATTTTTTAGTAACAAAAACTAACAGAAACGTGTTTTGAACTAGCTGAATCTCGGGAATTTCGGGAATAGGTGTATCGCGTGAGGGTGGTATTCCCTCTTAAAATTCGGAAAAATCCCAGAGAATATACTTTTTTAAAAATAGGTATTTTAAAAATGAGGTGTATGCACCCATTTCCTCAATAGTAGTCTATTGAATATATGTAGATATTTTAGTAAAAGGTAATATTTTTTTTAAAGTTGTCCCCGTCACCACCGATGCGCATGTGCACCGCGACAACCTCGAAGATATCAATAATTTCTGTATTATAATATTAGTTATAAAAAAAATATTTTTTTTAAAGATTGCCCCCACCATCACCGATGAATAAATGCACCGCGACAATCTCTATTTTTTTTTATTTATTTTTTTATTTTAAAATGCCGTAAGCATACCTTGCAATGCCATTCTCATGTAAATATCGTTCGTCATCAATGACTGACAAAGCCACTTTGTTCTGGCATACAGTGAATAGTTTATGATTACTGCTGTCAATTCTAATCTGCTCTTCCATGGTAGATCTAACACTCAACAGGCACTGTCTAAAATCACTGTGTTGTTGTTGTTGAGACCCAGACCGTCTGACCTACCAGAGAGGGGTAAGGTAACTGTTTGGACGTCCTGGAAGTGCCACCCAATTTAGACCGGAACCCAGTAGGGAAGGCATCCACAGGGATGCCTCCCCCACTGGGCTACCGCGCCCTATAATCACTGTGTGTAATTTTCCGTGCACTCACATGCATACAAACGCTTTTAGCTCTTTTCTTTTCTCCAGCAGATGATAGAATGGAGTACATTTTAGGTCTACATCCTATGAACTCTTGAATGGGGGTAGAATTCAGTTCATTTAAAATATCAGTTTAAAATATCCAATACAATTTTCATTGTCTCCACTGAAAAGGGGATTATCCTTGGGGTAGTCAGAAAAACCATACAGCTAGCTGCTTATGCTGACTCATATCTTCATAGATAACAGCAGTTTGGATTTCATAGGCCAATGAATCAGTATCAGTAAAGAGAAGTGAAGCTTTTTCACCATATTGGCTTTTAATATGCTTATAATGGAACTCGTACATGAGTAGTTAGGACAGCTCCAGGATAGCAAAGCCAACATATATAGGCTCATTCATTAAAATACAACTCTTTACACGTTCGATACCCACAAGATGTTCGTTAAAAATCCTGCTAGCTGTATAAGCTGGGGATGCTACCATCTTCAGGGTGCGCTTTGAAGAATTCACTAACTCAATATTCGCTCGATTTCGAAGATTTTCCATGGTTTTTCCAAACACAGCAATTTAAAAAAATCCTTCTCAAAATTACTTTTCGCCAACTTTCTCTTTTCTGTATTAAATTGGATGTATTTCTCCAGCCAGGGCTTCTGATTAAATTTTAAGGCCTTGTGAATTTTCTTGAGTCTTAAACATAGTGATAAGTATAGTTGGAGGTTGCGATAGTGAACAATTTAATGTTTCTTATCATGCAGATTGGGTAACAATTTCGTAGTACTAACGAAATGGCCATGATGTAACTGCTGAACCAGCGGTTCAGCCTATGGGGAGAACATTTCTCGCTCAATCTTCACCCTTTCAGGGGCTAGGGGGTAATCATTATGGTAATCATGTAAGGATTCAGGATACTCCAGATCCACTTCAAATATATAACCTTCTTGAGTATTATCCTTTAGACTCATTGTCCAAGATTCATTCAAATTTTCTGTAGATATCCACTCAAACCCTCCATAGGGCAATGGTTGAGACATAGCCCAACCATATAGGTTATTGGCATCAAGATAAATAATGTGCTTATCAGGTTTATTAGAGTCATAATTTTCCATATAACGATTATTAGCCGCAGATCTACGCTGGCTAATCATACATATACCACCTCGAATCCCGCGTTCTATGAACAGTAGAATATTTTCATCTGTGAGTAGTTCTAAGGATTGTTCAGTCATTTTAAAGGATGCCTGCCAGGCCAGTCCAGGAGCAGTCGTAAGATGTGCACAGTCTATAGGTATAGTTTTAGAAAAGTTTCAGACATCGGCTAATAGTAGTACATCCGTTTTCACATACAGGTCATGATACTTCCCTAAATTCCTTATATTAAAGGTATTCCACACACTCTGTGCGTGTCGATAAACTTCACTCTTCATATCTTCGCCTTTAATATCATTATGAATTGTTAATGAGTAATTTGAGGGTTTTAACTAGTTTCTGGGTGAATTTAATGATTTTGTATAGTTCTTTTCATGTCCATTTCATGAATTACTGTAAAGTATGTTTTCGTGTAGAATTACGAGCGCTTTCATGTAAAATTACGGGTATTTGGAGTGTGTTGGGATGGAGATGCCTGTTTTTTTACGGGTTCTAGATGTTAAGGGATACGTTTAGGGTGTATAAGTTACATATTGGGGGAAGTAATGGTGGTAATTACCGGTTTCTCGGGGGTTGGGCGGGGGTGAGAAGGTGACCTTGAAAGGATGTGTGTTATTCAGAGGTTATTCAGTTCTTTTTAAATGTTTTAATTAATCTTTTAAAGTTTTTTCATTACTAGTTGGAAGGCATATTACTTGAGATAAATCAATGCCTTACTGTTTGTTATGTTGTTGCTTTTTGTACAGTCAAAATTGTTGGATCATATCGTTTCTTTTGGATGCTTCTAAGATGGGATGATGCTGAAATGGGTAGGTAGCAGCTCCTTTTGCCGTTGCCTTCTATGAAAAGTGGACAGCTGTTGATTTGAACGGAGTTCGTCGACTTTCCTGAGGTGTCTTCGCCTTTCCACGATTGTTGCACATTTTTGTATCTGCTACCATTGTACTTTAGTTTCATTTCGCTTTGTATTATTTTGTAACTGAGTTGGTCAACTCTGTATGTTTTTTAGTACCTAATAAAGCTATTAGGCGATAATGAGTAGCGACAATCACAGTATGGTAAATGGTTTCGAGTTTTGTTTTGTGGGTCGACCTATTTGTAGCGGGGTGATGTTACTGTGACTCTCAGAGATCCGTATCGGTTTCCGGTAGCAGTCCCGAGAGAGGCCCTCCCGCCTACCGTTGGTGAGAAAGCCGTGTGCGGTTAGATTGCTGTCGCCACAATGAATCATCCTTCCGTATACCTTTGAGTGGGTCGTTTTCCTTTTCGTTTACCGTATTAGAAGGCTACAACACTTAAGCATAAGTATTTTCACTTGCATGATTATCGTTTTAAGCACACTTCTTGGATTTTTCGAACAAGAATAAGACCAAGTATTTCGAAACGATCTTCTTTTTAATATTTCATTTGCGCAATAATATACGCACTGTTATCTATATATCAATGCATACCTATATATCCGCATACCTGTATATCAATAAGTAAAATACACTTTGTTTAAAAGATAAGAAAAACTTAAGCAACAACTTAAAGAAAAACTTAAGCAAATTAACGTATATAAGCACAAATAACACATTAATGCAGCAAACAGCTGTTGAGAGGATACCCTAGATCTCCATCGTCAGTGAAAGAGAATCAACACACTCGAATTCCAAAAGACGTATAACAGAAGGGTTTAATAACCCTCTCTGTTTCTTCTATTTTCGCCCATTGCTCTTTTGGAGTTTGGATTTGTTGATTCTCTTGCACTGAAAAGGAAGATGCAGCGTATCTTCGAAACAGCTGTACGTTGCATTATTGTGTTATTTGTGCTTATATACGTTGCTCAAGTTTCTTCATATCTATTAAGTTTGATATAATCGATTGGTAAAATACTAGAATATGAGCTGGCTTAATAACTACAAACTTTATAATTCAATGAAAAATATAGCAGTTGTTAACTCTCGCTACACACAGATATAATGTTCTATTTATCATATATCAGGAACAGAATTTTATTTCAGTACTTTATCACTTCTTGAAAACATTCATCATACACAGTAAAAATTGTGTAAAATTTTATGATTTCCTATACATAATCTCACACCATTCCTTATAAAGACATAACCATGTTAAAAACTGTATTTTGTGCGGCATGACTGGCTTTATTTTCGAAACGGCACTATTTTAAAAATTTAAACCCGCGGTATATTTTTATGCTACATAAGTTTATGTTCTACACACACATATCTATATTTTCAAAATACTATTAGAATACATGGGAATTCGAGGCGCTCGTTTCACAAATATGAGTTTTTCAAATTTGAAGAGAACTTTTATTCAGAGTCAACATTTGCAGCAAAAGAAACATTTCAAACTGTCCATTAAACTACAAAAATATCCCCGAATCTAAAATGCAACAATGAAATGGCTGTGTTGTAAAGTAATAAACATTTACACTTCCAATTCCAAAATACATATTTGAGATCCCAGAAATTCTATTCGCACGTTTAAAAGATTACATTGAGACTCGAAGCTGATATCTCAGTTTTCAACAAAATATTCCTTTAATACATTACTCATAAAAGTTAAATTTTCAAGAATTGAGAGCATTGGATTATAACTCGAAGTTAGACATAATAAAATATTATACAAAAAATTACGTGTACAATCGCTTAGAGAAATTTGATCATTCCCCATAGGTCGTAGAATAACACTAAAATTATCATTAGACTCATAACGACGCAATAAATGTATCCCCTTCTCTAAATGTACATTTTGGCTTCTTATTTAAAATTGTTCCATATCGAATATTTTTCAAATACTTTTGAACGCACATTTTGATGTTTCAGAATATCCAGAACCTCCTTACGACCCAGACCGTCCGACCTACCCGAAAGTGTAAAGGTATCTGTTTGGACAGCAGAGACAGTACCACCCAATTTAAACCGGAACTCAATGGAGACAGTATCCATAAGGTTAGTACCCTCCTTCCCCTACCATCAACCTCTCGGAAGAACTTTTAAACACACATATTTTACGTGTCTGTACTCCGCGTGAACATGGGATCACTTTGGACAGAGCAGGGAATTGAACGCGAGTCCTTCTAGTGCTATCCCCTTGCCTATCCGTTACCACAGATAGTATAGAAATTTGAAAATTTGATTTTTAAACCGTCACCTGTCATTTGTTATTTCTATGCAATATTACGAATTTTATGTTTTGTATAATTTGATTATGTCACTTTATAGGTGTTGTTGTTGAGACCCAGACCGTCCGACCTACCAGAAAGGTGTAAGGTAACTGTTTGGACGGCCGGACTTTATAGGTGTTGTGAGTTTAAATGCTACATCTTAACTATATGCTACTTGCAGGGGGGAAAACATCCTTGGTTCGACATCACCCAGAGAGAGAGAGAGATCTCCTCAAAAACGTTCGATTTAATTTCATGAATGCTTGAAACGTCCTCTTCGGTAGAAAACTTGAATTTTTGACATCGTCACAATACTTCTCCTATACGTTACACTATGTATATGGGAAAAGTAAATTATCCACGAAAATTGTTAAATAAAGAAGTTAAATAAAAAATCAAATATAAGAAAAGAACTTTCTTAATCAAATAATTTTTGTATAACTTTTAATGAAGCGTATGAAAACCAACATTAATATTAAAACACTGAATCTCTATATACATAACGGATTTTATTCAGTATCATAAAATAAGTGTTTCTTTTAATTTTGTACAGTCCCCCTCGTTTCGTTCGGGAGAACTTCACTGATTGTTGGAAATTCTTAAACCTCAAAGCGATCCGGCAAATAATTGAGACCCGCATCCAAAGGGATCTTTTCTTTTGATTTGTCATCCGTGTTATAAGACTATAGATGGATTTTTAACTGTTTTTGCGACCTTTTACTGCCGGAAAGAAATTGATCCGGGGATCCAGCACATAACTTGTCCTACAAAGTAAGAAAAGTTCAAATAATCACTCCAAAACTGCTACAATAATAGCACTCAATTAATTCAAACTTCGATAAACTCAAATATAAACTGGTCAACCGGTTTTAAAAGGTAAAAAGCAGTCTTATACAGGACCGACAAAAAGCACGCCTTCACCTACTTAAATCAGGTCGGAAACTGCAGACTATGTAAATATATATTATATAAATATTTATAAATTTCGAATTTAAAATTTAGTTTTATTAATACAACATACAAGACAATACAAATGAGCCCAACAACAGGCAGAAAAACACAAGATAAACACGAAACACAAAATTTTGCTACAATGCAACCTACAGGCTAATAAGTCAATTCAAGTCGTTAAAATGAACTATAATAAAGAGAGATCAGCAACAAGTGCAATACAATAATTGGCAAAACATATACTTAAAATAATTATTTTAAATAATGAAAAAATACTTCCGTATCCCAATAAAAATATGAACTTTCAGTTTATACTCAAAACTGTTAAGTGACTTTGTAAAGAACTTTGCTGTCCCAACCGGGAGTCTAACCCTGGATCTCCGAACTGGCCAGCCGACGCTCTACCATTGAGCTACTGGGACTGAATTATAAGCTCTTATCGTCGAAGTGGACTGTGCAACTTTACAGACATTAGATAAAAGCATTAAAATGTTAGGGACTAACCACAAAAAGTTCTCACGCATAATTTCACGATTAACTTTAGATATAACATTGTTGCAGTTATAAAATCAAGTGGAACTGGTATTGCAATGTATTTCCTTTAAATTCGAGGTTCTTAAATTTAAAGGAAATACATTTGAAAATATAAAGTTAACAAATAGTTAACATGTCAGAGCGTTTCCTTAATTATTATTAACTTAATAAGTTAACTTTACTATTAAACTCTACTATTATTAACTTAAAAAACAGCTATTTAGATAACGATTTGAGCTAATTATTTTATACTTCTGATGGTGCTGGTTAATACACAGGGTTCTTAGAAAAGTCCACAATAACTCTGAAAATGTTCATCAGTCTACGTTTTAGGTCTATTCATCATAAAGTGACCATGCCCGATGGGATAAAAGTGAGTGTAGCGTCACTAGCGGAGAATTCTAAAAGTTACGGCAAGAACTAGGCAATAAAACGAGATAGGTGAAAAATGTCAGATACAAAGTTGTAGAACCTCGTCTATTTAGAAGGAATTGGCACCACGAACGAACGAAACGAGTCTACGAAAAACAATAAATGCCAGTCATATTTAGAGATGCGCAGCCACTCCACAATAGTGTTAATAGCTTCCGAACAATTCACGAGCGTATACATATGCATACCTGCCAACCTGGGAAAATTGGAATGTGTAAAATTTTGCGTGAATGACATTTATAATGATTTTTTTTAGCTACAAGCGCAAACGGCATTTCTAATTAATTCAACTATGTATGTACACGTACCTGCATTAAAAAATATTGCATTAAATATCAGGTTTACTGGTAGAATATGAAAATTCAGGACACCAATTTTATAAAATTTCAGGACAATAAATTATAAAGCAAAAAATATATAAAGGTTTTTATCCGGTGAGGATTACTTTATAATGAAGACAAATATTTATGTTTGGCAAAACACAGGTTTTCACTAAAGAGAGTAACAAATATTGATCTTTAATAAAAAAAAATATAAATAGCACTGAATTATATTCCTGCCAGAATGGTTTCCCTTTTATTTGCCTAAATCATTGCTTTAATACCACTTTTTGAAAAATATCCCTTCACAGAGTTTAAACCCGTTTTTTAAATAGAAAAATTTATATTATGAAAATATAATTAAAAAATTAACCTTAATAATTAGCCATAATATGAAAATAAGCTAGTTTAGTCGATCTAATATGCAACATTTAAATGATGGAGATGGAAGAAAAAAGATACTAACGTACTCTCGGCAATTCACGTGAAGTAACTGAATTGCGCAATAGCACTGTTTATGTGAAAATAATTAAGAAATTAACCGTAATAATTAATCATAATACGAAAATAAGCTAGTTTAGTCGATCTAATATGCAACATTTAAATGATGGAGATGGATGGAACGTACTAACGTACGCTCAGTAATTCACACGAAGTAACTGAATTGCGTAATCGCACTGTTTATGCGAAAATCATTAAGAAATTAACAGTAATAATTAATTAGAATGCGAAAATAAGCTAGTTTAGTCAATCAAAAATGCAATATTTAAAAGATTGAGATGGATGGAAAAAGATACTATTGTATTCTCGGCGATTCATGAGAACAAACTGAATTGCGCAATCGCAGTGTTTATGTGAAATTAATGAACAAAATAACATTTTAGCGATTTATGCTGAATTAGGCAACCTTTGAAGAAGTATATTTATTACTTTCATAAAATAAGCGATCCAGATCTTAATTTACGTTACACGCGGCCGTTGATTGGCATTACCCTGCATTTTATTATGGATTTGCTACGATCCCGGAAATGGTAGATATTAGTGCTAAAAAAGCGGAAATGTGGTGTTTCTGAGGAATTATACTAAGTCTGGTTAATTGATAAATTTCAAGCATAAAAAGCCGGAGAATTTCGCCGGAGATTGATTTCCTATTAATATTAAAAAATTCAAATAAATGCGGAAATGCGTAAAATATAGCAATATATGCGTAAAAGCGTAAAGAGCAGTTAAAATGCGTAAATTTTACACATAATGCGTAAAAGTTGGCAAGTATGCATATGGTGCCAGTCACGTAGTACCTATTCAGGAGATAAAAGACACCGAAGAATTGCCTATGCGAATCGTCAAGGCTCCTGATGTCGCGCTAATTGTCCAATCAGTGAAGTAAGACATGTATTTATTGCCTTCCATAAACACTTTTAAGTATTTCTGAATTCAATTCCTACTCATTCAACAATGCTTTGTAACTTTGTAATTGACTTTATTGTCTATCTCACTTTATTGCAGGATTCATTATCCTAACATTTCAAAATTATCCACTAGAAGCTCTGCTAATCACTTTTATTCGATTGGAAGTGGTCAATTTACAGTAGATGGATCTCACATTTATACTCGTAGACCTTTTCTTACAAAACTATTGTAGTGCTTAAGGAGTCCGATAAGAATCTCGTATAAAGGCGGGTGGTGCAACCCAGTGGTTAGAGCATGGTGATTACATTCGGAGGACTAGAGCCCGACTCTGCTCAAACTGCCCCCGTGTTTACGCGGAGTACGGGCACGTTTAATATGTAAGTCTGAAAGTCCTTCCTAGAGGTTGGTTGTAGAGAAAGAAGAGTATGGTCCTTGTGAATGTCACCCCATTGGACTCCAGGCTAAATTTGGTGAAACTGTCTCGGCCGTTCAAAACCTTACTTCGGGTAGGTCGGAAGGTCTGTGTCGAAGAAACCCCATATATATTATGTGGCCCCACATCTTGAAAATCAGAAAAACTTCATATCGTTATAAAGGCGATTGAAGAATCGTATTGTAGCGTTAGGTTAGATTAAACCAATCGCTTTTGCAGCAAATAGGAAATCAGGAAAACTTCATATCGTTATAAAGGTGATTGAAGAATCGTATTATGACGTTAGAGCAATCGCTTTTGCAGCACATATAAAATCAGGAAAACTGCATATCATTATAAAGGCGATGGAAGAATCGTATTATTGCGTTAAACCAATCGCTTTTGCAGCCATTAAAATTATCCTGAAACAAAACATGGACAATTCCATTTTTGTTCAGCCTTCTCTTTTTCTGTTTTGCGTTTTCTTCGAACATGGATATGAATAACATTGCCCTTTTTCCTGCTCAATTCCGAACATTCGAAGGAGGGAGATTCATTTCTTTTAACAGGATTTTCTCATTGTTCACTAAAGTACAATGCAGAAAATTTGATCGAAATCTACTTTTTTTTATCTAATGTACAGAATTCCTGAAACATTGCTTCCTTCTGCACTATGAAGGATTTTGTTGATCGAACATTTATCTTTACTGTTTACAAGTGATTGCTTCCATAAAGTGCTCCTTGGAAATACTCCAGTTCTTTCAATTGGGATATAAACGAGATTGAAAATCTAAAAATATAGTGGGCAAGATCTTTCTCAATCGCTATAATGTATTAAGAGATAGAAGGTCCGAAAAAAAACAATGATTATGGCGAGAGGCTCGCACGACGAAGACTCGAATTAGATCCTCACCGTCGCCTAAACTGTCCTTGAGTCTACCCTGAATATGGGCACGTTAAATCTGTAGGTCTGAGCGTACTTCCGAGAGGTGATGGGCAGTGGAAAGAGAGTGCGATCCGGGTTCAACGGCAGACGTCCCTCTCATCCTTCATGGGACAGGTAAAAAATAAATTAAAATTCAATTTTTCTTAATTAATGTATACAAGATGAATATTTGAGATATATCTAATTAGACAAATAACTGAGTAAGATCCTTGCTACCCCAACCCGGAATCGAACCCTGGATCTCCAGACTGGCCGGCCGACCGACGGTCTACCATTGCGTTACTGGAACGTAATTGCAAGCTCTTATCGTCGAAATGGACTCTGCATTCTCCACCCTCTAATGTCATATTGGCAGGCAATTGACAATCTGACTGACCACCTCCTGCTATTTTTACCTCAGGTTAGCCTCCTGCCCTTTTGACCTTTTGACCCTTTTTATTTGTATTTTTTCTAATTTTTCTTTTCTAAATTTTATTCTAAATTTCTGTTTTTGTTTTTCATGTGCCTATTTTTTTTCCTTTTCATATATTTTCTTTTTACATATTTTCTAAAATTTACTTTTAAAATTTTATTATTTTCTTTCATTTTAATCTATTTTTCATTATGTTATTATACCTCACTCTAAATTTTATTTTTCAATGATCTTTTTGTCTGTATTCGCAATAACCCTTTTCCCATTTTTGATAAATGGACGTACTTGTCAAGTTCAAATATGATGTAAAACTGTCTGTTTAATCACAATATTTTTCATCAATTGTTATATTTTTAGATCTAAATAAATATTCCTTTGGCGGGACGATAGACCTTGGGTGCCTCCTGAGTGCAGGAGGTATTCTTTCCCAGCCGTGCAGCTAGCTACTCTAAACCCACTATGTGAATAGCAAGGTCTGGGGTCTTCAGACCTCCGACATTTTTGCACTAACCTACAGGGTTGATTTGTTCGGGAGCCATTGTAAACAGCCTTGCTGCCCCAACCGGAAATCGAACCCTGGATCTCCGAACTGGCCAGCCAACGCTCTACCTTTGAGCTACTAGGACGAAATTGCAAACTCTTATCATTGAAGTGGACTCTGCAAACTGTTACGTCCTTTGCAACTTTTTTATGAAAGAAATGCGTACAGGGTTCCAAGAAAAGTTCATAACCACATAAAAAACTTCCAAATGTTCCTGAACAGGAATGTCACTGAGTGTACATGTTAGGTTTATCTATATTACAGTAACCCTGATCGATCAAATAAAAGTGAGCGCTGAACCCTTGGCGGAAAATTAAAAAAAATTGGGAACACGGTCTCGGCAATAAAACGAGATGAAAGAAAAATGTCAATAAGTCAAGTCGTAAGGGATTGTCTAATAGTAATCGACACTAATTCTGTTATTTAAAAAAATTATTTAAAATAAAATAAATATTTGAAAATATAAGTTACTTTTACAGCTTTTAAACAAAGTGTCGTTACGGTGAGAACCGGGTCACGTGGTCTTGGCGACAAATTTGGAAATATTGTTAACTTGTTGATTTTATGGAAGTGAAACAGTAAGCAAGTTCTTCCCGAGTTTTCTGCAGAGAGCTATTAACTAAATTATTATTACGAATTTCAATTATTAATTCGCATTTTAAATATAAATTAAATTAATTCTGGGGCTCCACGATTTAAGTATTTTTAATAAATTAATTTATTAAACATATAAATTTCCTTGAAATTTGTTAGTAAGTTTAGTGAATACGTGTTTGTATTGATATGTATTTAGAATATATGGAAGTATTATTGTGTAGAACGTTAGATATAGAACCTTCATACTATGAATTATACTGTGTCATTTATCATTATTATATATTTTACATTTTTGTTGTGTTCATAATGTTATTCATAATTATTATATATAGTATATTTTTGCTGTTTTCAAATTGTTATTCATAATTATTATATATTGTATATTTTCGTTGTGGTCAAAATGTTGTTCATCGCTATTATATGTAGTATATTCTCATTGTGTTTAAAATATTATTACTGTATATTTTTGTTGCATTTCAAATTCTTGTACAAATGCAAAAATTTTTAAAACATTTAAATGAATCCACATTCATAACTAATAATTATTAAACCTCAAATCGAGGTATAATGATCATAGAATATGTGAATTGGAATTTCCGTAGAAGTTGTTAAACTTTGCTGGAACAGTGTTAGCTCAGTTTTATAAATTACTTCTGGCGTGCGTTTAAGGCAATGTAGTCCATTTTGAGAGTACGATTTTTTTTTCCTTTGTGAACTCATTTTCCATTGAATTACTCTTTTATTGTATCTATAACTTGCTTTAGTACTTCGACAATTAGTTATAAAGATATTTTGATTTGAGATATTTGTTAACGTCTAATGCTATTTTAAAGAAAACGAAATTATCCAGATATACTAGTCTAAAACCACACTCACCATAATCTACAGTATATTTGAGCAATATTATTAAATAACTATAGTAAGTATCAGTGGCGTAGCGTCCATTGAGGCTAAGAAGCTGAGCCTCCACAGTTTTAAATCTAGTTTAAATAATTATTTAAACATACTTTGATTTATTATAATTTTTTTTAATAATTTTGCAAATATATATGTATTATTTAGAAAATTATTACATTTTACTGACTTAAAGTGACACGATTCAAAGTATTTTACATCAAAATGCATATTTTAATGTTTTAGAAGCTAAAACCAACCAACCTTCGTCTTCTATAAGGAGGAACATGGCATTAAGACCACCCGTTTATTAAACTCCTCTCTAGCCTATTAATTAACATGAGAAGATAGCTTATAGAAGGCGTGACTATTGCTTTCCCATTTTCAACCCTTTATAAACAATCAATGATTGTATGTGAGACATGACGTTTCATCAATGATGGGTAGGTGAGGGTGGGTAGTGCAAACCTAATGGGTCCTCCATTTTGGATCAAACATGATTCTTTTAATTAATATTTGTAAAAAATAATCATTATCTGTAATACTAAAGAATTTGAGTCATTTTTCACGAATAACCTAGTATTTACCTAATTTTAAACAATCTCAAGACGAAACAAGAAAGATCAATCATGCATAAGCATTGATTATGAAACACTTTCCAACTGAAATGTAATTTCATTTAAAAATTTCTAAAATGTGATTCATTCAGTGGTAATATCTTTTACATTATCACAGTACTACAGTAATTTATTATACTTAAATATTTAAAACTGTATCGAAATATAAATCATCTGATTCTTTATGCAAAATCAATGAATATTTCATTCATATAACTTGTATTCCAGACTCCAGAGCTAAATAATTTTGTGTGAAAAAAATTCAGCAATTCTTATGTAATTCATCTTACAATCGCTTGAGATATTTGCATTCTGCATATGTTAAAATTAGGCTTCCTTGAAGAAATAATAAAAGTTTAGGGATCATTTAAAATCACAACTATTGTAATTGCATAGGCACGGAATTTAGATACACAGATAATACACAGATAATATATATGTGTATGTGTATGTACTCAAAGTATTGGAATCGTGCCGAAGATCGGAACTCGAATTTTCAAAGTATCTACACGTTTTGGGACTTCTAGAACACGAAAAAACTTCTTTTAGGAAGACGTCTGTGTGTGTAAGGGTGTATCTGTGTATGTTTCTGTGTGTCTGTGTGGATATTACATCCACTCTAATTGAAAAACTAATGGACCGAATTTCATACAATTTGGTAGGTATGTTTTTTGTGGGAAATCCTGATGTTCATTAGATTATAGTACGATTCGTAATAAAGGAATCTGCCTTCTTTGCGAAATGGCCGCAGAAATTGCCTTTATCCACTCTAGCTAAAAACTAATGAACCAAATTTAACAAAATTTGGAGAATAATATTTCAATAACCTACAAGTGATTTATATACCAAATTTAACAAAATTTTGTATATAAATCATTTGTAGGTTATTCTACTACGATTCGGGAAAAAGGAACGGGCTATTTTTGCGAAATGGTCAGCAAAAATCGTTATATATAAAAATAAAAGACTACGTGTGCTCAATTATATCAATTAAATTCCTATTTTATATGTGATTTTTGACAACAAAAAGAATAAGACTAACCCCATTACTCTAGGACTAGCCGTTCTTGAGATATTCTAGTTTTTTCGCGTTTTCGCTACGCCACCTTTGACAATAAGTCCAGCTATCAAATGAGAACCAAATTTAAGTTTAACGTGTAAATTCAATGTCATTTAAAGTACTTATGTTGTGCAGATAAACTCAAATTATCATTGAATAAATAAAGAGAACGAATATGAGTCTGCAGAGAAAGACATGTGCTGTCCACATCAGAATTTTTAACAATATTACACCAATGATTTATAGAAGTGAACGGGGATTATTTTCAGGCCATTTCGAAAAAAATGTATAATCTATATTTAAAGATCCATCAAATTTTTGTCGAATAAAATGTTCAACAAATTTAAGCTGTGTACCAAATTTTAACTTTCTAGGACGTAGGAAAGTGCATTTAAAATGCCATCAATTAAATTTATCATGAAGAGTTATATAAAATTTAAAAAAAATGAAAAATTGTTATCTACCAAATTTATCTTAAAATATGCAGCCACTCCCATATACAAAACGTTTAAACAAATGGAGAGATATTTATTATATAATATCTCTCTCTTTTCTTTCTGGAAGATATCCCAAAGTCAGAATTTAATTGAATTTGTTTTTTTCCCTATATTAAATAATTTTTTTAATTAAAAAACTACTTAACATATTTTACTGAATTTTTTTTTATATATTCTATGGGATAATGTGAATATTTCCTAAAAATTTCGAAGCAATTCGTGAATTTTAAATTTACTTAAAAAATGTTTGAAAAATTGGGTCCCATAGGGTTCAATGTATTTCATTTTTTCAACCCGGGTTCAATAAAAAACTAATTGGGTGATATTATTTATTTATATTCCCATAGGTCCTACAGACCGTCTGAACAACATACTAAAATTTCATTTTGATAAACTCATTTTTACGGCAGTTATCGTGCTAACGGACAGACAGACAGACAGACAGACAGAATGAACAAAGTCATAAACACTTTTCAACTTTGTTGTAAAGTGTTAAAAATATACTAATAATGACTACCATTAAACTTCAGTAGTTTGCAAAGTATACTTAGCTCTTTATATAGGCATCAATATGGCGAAGCATCCGTTTGTATATTTGGGAGTTTTAGAAAGAATAAGTTTCATTTCCCTTTAAAATCCCGTTATACGAGAATCTCAGTTAAATAAAAGTGGTTGATAATTTTTAGCGGATTCTTATCATATCGTAATTATAAGATATTTTCAAGTTTTCATAGTGCAGTATTTGTAAATAATTAATAAGCAATATTGTTTAGGAAATTGTTGATTACATTGATTTTCAACTAAGCATATGTTGCAGATTTCTCACAAATTTTTGTACACTTTTACATACATGGGCGCATGTAGAACGTTTGCGAAAAGGGGGAAAGGGAGGTAAACTCAAGAATAAAATGTATAACATGGTCTAGATTGATGCTCGCCTTTGTTATCTTGAATATCCAAGGGTAGAGTGTCCTCCCCCATGAGCGACCATAACTTCATATTTAATACAAGAAAGATCAATCATGCATAAGCATTGATTATGAAACACTTTCCAACTGAAATGTAATTTCATTTAAAAATATCTAAAATGTGATTCATTCAGTGGTAATATCTTTTACATTATCACAGAACTACAGTAATTTATTATACTTAAATATTTAAAACTGTATCGAAATATAAATCATCTGATTCTTTATGCAAAATCAATGAATATTTCATTCATATAACCTGTATTCCAGACTCCAGAGCTAAATAATTTTGTGTGAAAAAAATTCAGCAATTCTTATGTAATTCATCTTACAATCGCTTGAGATATTTGCATTCTGCATATGTTAAAATTAGGCTTCCTTGAAGAAATAATAAAAGTTTAGGGACCATTTAAAATCACAACTATTGTAATTGCATAGGCACGGAATTTAGATACACAGATAATACACAGAAAATATATATGTGTATGTGTATGTACTCAAAGTATTGGAATCGTGCCGAGGATCGGAACTCGAATTTCCAAAGTATCTACACGTTTTGGGACTTCTAGAACACGAAAAAACTACTTTTAGGAAGACGTCTGTGTGTGTAAGGGTGTATCTGTGTATGTTTCTGTGTGTCTGTGTGGATATTACATCCACTCTAATTGAAAAACTAATGGACCGAATTTCATACAATTTGGTAGGTATGTTTTTTGTGGGAAATCCTGATGTTCATTAGATTATAGTACGATTCGTAATAAAAGAATCTGCCTTCTTTGCGAAATGGCCGCAGAAATTGCCTTTATCCACTCTAGCTAAAAACTAATGAACCAAATTTAACAAAATTTAGAGTATAATATTTCAATAACCTACAAGTGATTTATATACCAAATTTAACAAAATTTTGTATATAAATCATTTGTAGGTTATTCTACTACGATTCGGGAAAAAGGAACGGGCTATTTTTGCGAAATGGCCAGCAACAATCGTTATATATAAAAATAAAAGACTACGTGTGCTCAATTATATCAATTAAATTCCTATTTTATATGTGATTTTTGACAACAAAAAGAATAAGACTAACCCCATTACTCTAGGACTAGCCGTTCTTGAGATATTCTAGTTTTTTCGCGTTTTCGCTATGCCACCTTTGACAATAAGTCCAGCTATCAAATGAGAACCAAATTTAAGTTTAACGTGTAAATTCAATGTCATTTAAAATACTTATGTTGTGCAGATAAACTCAAATTATCATTGAATAAATAAAGAGAACGAATATGAGTCTGCAGAGAAAGACATGTGCTGTCCACATCAGAATTTTTAACAATATTACACCAATGATTTATAGAAGTGAAAGGGGATTATATTCAGGCCATTTCGAAAAAAATGTATAATCTATATTTAAAGATCCATCAAATTTTTGTCGAATAAAATGTTCAACAAATTTAAGCTGTGTACCAAATTTTAACTCTCTAGGACGTAGGAATGTGCATTTAAAATGCCATCAATTAAATTTATCATGAAGAGTTATATAAAATTTTAAAAAAATGAAAAATTGTTATCTACCAAATTTATCTTAAAATATGAAGCCACTCCCATATGCAAAACGTTTAAACAAATGGAGAGATATTTATTATATAATATCTCTCTCTTTTCTTTCTGGAAGATATCCCAAAGTCAGAATTTAATTGAATTTGTTTTTTTCCCTATATTAAATAATTTTTTTAATTAAAAAACTACTTAACATATTTTACTGAATTTTTTTTTATATATTCTATGGGATAATGTGAATATTTCCTAAAAATTTCGAAGCAATTCGTGAATTTTAAATTTACTTAAAAAATGTTTGAAAAATTAGGTCCCATAGGGTTCAATGTATTTCATTTTTTCAACCCGGGTTCAATAAAAAACTAATTGGGTGATATTATTTATTTATATTCCCATAGGTCCTACAGACCGTCTGAACAACATACTAAAATTTCATTTTGATAAACTCATTTTTACGGCAGTTATCGTGCTAACGGACAGACAGACAGACAGACAGACAGACAGACAGACAGAATGAACAAAGTCATAAACACTTTTCAACTTTGTTGTAAAGTGTTAAAAATGGTTGTAAAAGTTCAACAAATTTAGAAATAAGCAAATATCTAAAATGTTATACTTTGTATATATCTTACATAGGTAATATATTTTAAAATATTGTGCATTTCATTCACTCTTAGTATTTTTATGTTAAATTATTTTATTTTACTCAGCAAGGAAACAAAATTTACTGAAAGTGCGAATTCCAATGTAAATTCACTTATTATACAAAAACCATTGCCAAGTTAAAATGAAAATCGCTTAGCCTCCCCAGTCAAAAATATCACGCTACGCTACTGGTAAGTATGCTGGTGGTATTTGAGTATATTCTAGCAATATTTGAGAATTATTAACTTTATTTTAACGTATGTGTGAAGGTGAATACATTAACGCATATTTCTTGCTTCCTCATATCTTGGAACTCAGGAAATCTTCCACGTAGTTATACATAAAGTGATTGAAAAACAAAATTATAGGTTAGACCAAAATCTCTGCAGAAATAAAACAATCCTGAAATAAAAACTTGAACAACTCAATTTTGTTCAGTTTCTCTTTCCGTGTTTGATTCGATATGAATAACATCATTCGTCTGCTCAATTTCGAAGATTCATTTCTTCAAACATGGGTTTTCCATTGTTCACTAAAGCAAAATACAAAACAAAAAAAAAATTCCATCGAAACTTATTCTTTTCCTAATGTACAGCATTCGTGAATCCTTGCTTCTTTCTGCACTGTGAAGAATCGTGTTGATCTGGCATTAATCCTTATTGTTTACAAGTGATTGTTTTCATAAAGTGCTTTTGCGCTGCTATAGAACATTCCAGATTTTTGAATCGGGATATAAATGAGATTGTAGATCTAAAACTAGAGGACAATATTTTATCAGAATCGTTAAATTGTGCAGGTAAAAGAAAGGAGTTAAAGCTTCTTACTAAGAAAACGTTGCCTAATGCATTAAAAACACAAGGCGTAGGTTTTTATGCAACTCTATCTTAAAAAACTAAATCTACTCTATAGCACTCAAAATTATAAGGATGTATACATTTTTATTATTGCGTTGTGTATATTGCTACAAACGTATCCTCAAGAATCGTAGGTGTATACTCAAGATACAAGAATGAGTCCTAATTTCTGGATAACTAAACACGTTTATTCACAAGCACAAAGTAAACAGGAACAATCTACAATCAAACAGCACTTAAATGCTCCACTAATTAAGCGATATTATTCTGAAAATACTGACGAAAATAATTTCACAAAACAACCGCTACTTGGGAACACCGCGTGTTATTGGCACATTTCGGGCGCGGTAGCCCGGTGGTTTGCGCACTGGATTTGCACGCTGCCACAACTGCCGCCGTGTTCATGCGGAGTACGATCACGTTAAACATATGGGTCCGTAAATCCTTCCGAGAGGTTGGTGGTAGGGGAAGGAGGGTACGGTCCCTGTGGATGCCTCCCCCACTGGGATCCGGTCTAAATTAAGGGGCACTGCCCGGCCGTCCAAACGGTTACCTTACACCTTTCTGGTAGGTCGGACGGTCTGGGTCTCAACAAAACAACCGCTACTATTCTCAAAACACTGACAACAATTCACTGTAGCTCGTATATTGTCAATTCGTCAATTGAACTCCAACGAAGTGATGAGTCCTTTTTATAGTCTCTCTATAGAAACTTCTGGAAATCTTTCTGTAGAAATTTCCAGAATTATCTAATATCTCGTAATATAATAGTTATTTGGCGATATTTCTCGACGTTTCGAGAAGTCGCCAAATGTCGCCAAATTGGAAATAAATCGCCAAATCTGGAAACTCTTCTTCCTACTCGAAATTCTGGCAACCATAGAGTGACATCAGGTAAAGAATGTTCGTACCGCTGTCTGTTGGAGAAAACACTCCGATAGCACCGTTTGGTCTGCGATGGAGACGAAAGACAAGACGGGGGACGCCAGTGAGAGAATATTACACGTTCGCAACAATATGAATACGCTATTTAAATTCATCAAGAAAGCATTTTTTACCTCTCAAATAAAAATTAAAGTGGAGGGGGGCATGTTAGAGAGTATAATTTAAAAAATATATTTCTAAAAGTTTCCGATTTTGTTTTATTACAGTAATATAATATACAATTGAGTATTTTGGTATGCACTGAAAACTCCATTAATAACTACATATATTATCATAGCGAATAACACTATCCAATGATCAGTTTCACACTTATGATATCGTCAGCATCGGATATCCTATATCTGCAATGACAACAAGAAAACTTGTTATGTGGCACAGTTTTATAAACCTCAATCGAGCCTAATGGCAAGGCAGATTGAGACTGTGATAGTGACACTGTTGCTGGCTCACGTGACTCGACCTCAATTTTGAAGAAATTTGAAGAAAGCCCTTCTATACGGTAGCACTGAATTTATCAGTTCTCACTGAGGTTCGCAAAATTGTAACACAGCAGTTTTTCTTACTGCCATTGCAGATATCAACAGCTTTAAGCTGATCAACTCATAATAAGCTCAAAACTAGTTTACAGATACAATGGTAATATGATCATAAATTTTTATAATACGTCCTAAAGACGGGTATTGGGATTATAAATTAGATAACCAGTTTAATTATATATATATGGCAACTTCGACAACCCTATTACATTGGGGGCGCGGTAGCCCATTGGTTAGCGCGCTGGAGTTGCACTCGGTAGGCCCGGGTTCGATTCCAGCCACTGCCAAAACTGCCGCCGTGTTCATGCGGAGTACGATCACGTTAAACATGTGGGTCCGAAAGTCCTTCCGAGAGGTTGGTGGTAGGGGAAGGAGGGTACGGTCCCTGTGAATGCCTCCCCCACTGGGTTCCGGTCTAAATTGGGTGACACTTCCCGACCGTCCAAACAGTTACCTTACACCTTTCTGGTAGGTCGGACGGTCTGGGTTTCAACAACAACAACCCTATTACATTGTTGAATCCCCCCCCTCATTAGTTGCAAATATATGTTTGGAAAATAAATGTTGAACCTCCTAACTACCTTACTTTAATTTAAATCACTCTAAAAAAAATCTTGATATAAAATAAACTTCTGCATCATTATACAGCGATTTAATAATCGGTTTATAAGCTTAGACTCCGCAGAAAATAGAACAATCGTGAAATAAAACATGAAGAACTCAATTTTGTTCAGTTTCTTTTTCCTTGTTTCATGTATATGAATAACGCTGTTCTTCGAACATTCGAAAGTTCATTTATCTGAACATGGTTTTCCCATTGTTCACTAAAGTAAACTGCAGAAAATTCCATCGAAATCTACTTTTTGTTTCCTTCTAATATACAGAATTCGTGAATCGTTGTTTCTCTCTGCACTGTAAAGGAATCTGTTGATCGAACATTTATCCCTGTTGTTCACAAGTGATTGCTTTCATAAAGTGCTCCCGCGCTACTCTAAGAACACTCTAGATAGATTTTCAAATCGGGATATGAATGGGATTAGAAATCTATATAAAAAAACAGAAAAAAAAAGTTTCATCTCAATTGTTAAAGAACAAGTGAGAAATAGAAGATTCATATTCTAATTTCACTAATTGTTCAGGATTCCTGAGAAAGTGCCCCCCCCCCCTTATAAATTCCCGTAATTTTGTAAGAAAAAAATCCATGGGTGTACATGTTACGTCTATCTCTGATAAAGTAACCCCGATCTAATAAAATGAAGGATGTTGTTCCTAACGGAAAATAAAGATCTGATGCGAGCAGCACATGAACTTTCCCTGCAAACTCATTCACTTTCTCTTTATTTCTTCAAAAATTCATTAAACTGAGTTTAATGGCACAAAATAACACCCACAATTATTTAAAATTACACTGGATTTGCACTTTTAATTCAATTTTCGCTCTCATTTGGTAACTGGACTTATTTTCAAATGTGGCGTAGCGAAAATGCGAAAAAACTAATATATCTCGAAAAAGGCTAATCTTTGTAATAGGGTTCGTCTTACTCTTTTTAGTGTTAAAAATTGCGTATAAAACAAGCATTTAATGGATATATTTGAGCATACATAGTTTTTTATTTTAGATTATAACGATTTTTGCGGATCATTTCGCAAAAAAAGGCAGACTATTTTTTTCCGTATCGCACCAAAATCTAATCAGCCCCAGGGTAACCCACAAGTGACTTATCTACCAAATTTTGTAAAATTTGATGTCTTAGTTTTATAGCTAGAATGGATACAGGCAATTTTTGAATGCCATTTCTCAAAAAAGGCGGGTTGATATATCCCGAATCATACCCAAAACTAATCGGCACCCACAAGTGACTTACCTACCAAATTTTATGAAGTTTGGTCCGTTAGTTTTTGGGTTAGAAGGGATACATACATTGCACAGACAGGCGCACAAACACAGAGACAGACAGACAAACACTCACACAGACGTTACGCTAAAAATAGTTTTTTCATGTTCTAGATGTCTCAAAACGTGTAGATCCGTCGAAAACTCACATTGCGATTTTCGGCACGATTCCAATACTTTCCCTATACATTATAAATGTATTGCAAGGAAAGTAAAAAATCTGATGTGGGCAGCACATGACTTTCCTTGCAGACTCATATTCGAGTTCTCTTCATTTCTTCAACAATTCATTATATTGAGTTTAATGGCACAAAATATTATTTAAAATGACACTGAATGTGTTCTTTTAATTCAATTTTCGTTCTCATTTTGTAACTTGACTTATTTTCCAATGTGGCGTAGCGAAAATGCGAAAAATCTAAAATGTCTCGAGAAAGGATTGTCCTACTGCAATGGGGTTGGTTTTATTCTTTTCAGCATTAAACATTACGTATAAAACAAGCATCTAATTAATATATTTGAGTATACGTAGTTTTTATTTTAAATTTTGACGATTTTTGAGGGCCATTACGCAATAAAAGGCAGGTTATTTTTTTCCGAAACATACCAAAATGTAATGATCACCAGGGTAACCCACAAGTGACTTATCCACCAAACCTTGTAAAATTTGATCTCTTTTTCAGCTAGAGTGGATACAGGAAATTTTTGAGGGCCATTTTACAAAAAAAAAAAGCGGGCTATTTTATCCCGAATCGTACCAAAAACTTATCAGCACCAGAGTCGCACACAAATTACCTACCTATCAAATTTTAAGAAATTTGGTCCGTCAGATTTTGAGTTAGAGTGGATACATACTTTGCACAGACAGATAGACAGACACACACACAGACATCACGCTTAAAATAGTTGTTTCGCATTCTATAGGTTCCAAAACGTGTAGATCCGTCGAAAACTCATGTTGCGATTTTCGGCATGATTCCAATACTTTCCCTATACATTACCTGCATTCCCTATACATTACCTGTACATTACTTATACATTACCTGCTCCATACACTTTATAGGTGAGCCGGATGGCCTGGGTAATAAAAAAAAATCTGATGTGGGCAACACATGACTTTCCTTATATAATGTAATGAATTTACTACTTTTACATTAAAAAAAAAATATGATGTGGGCAACACATGGCTTTCCTTATATAATGTAATGAATTTACTACTTTTACATTAAAAAAAAATCTGATGTGGGCAACACATGACTTTCCTTATATAATGTAATGAATTTACTACTTTTACATTAAAAAAAAATCTGATGTGGGCAACACATGACTTTCCTTATATAATGTAATGAATTTACTACTTTTACAGTAAAAAAATAGGTTTTTCTTATAGTAGATACTAATATTCTTTCCAAGATATTGAATTTTCGACAATTAGTCATCATTTTCATTGATTTAGCATCATTTTTATCCATTTGGCGAGATTTCCATTAATTTGGCAACATTTCAAAAAAGTCGCCAAGTTGGCGACATTCCGCCAAATTCGTCGCCAAAATCTCGCCAAGCGTTATGCACTAAGAAAAAAGTTATTCTTACAGCAGATAAATGACTATTGGCGTTCAAATACTAAAGTATTATTCAAAGTATATTTTTTCATGAATGGAACGAGCTAGATCCACGACAATCATGTCACTCAATTTATCGCATGGTATTACATATGAAAAGTGAACATGTTTCTCAATAGGAATTTTTTTTTATGTGATTTTTTCAGAATTTTTTTGAAAAATGTACAATATCTCGAGAACGGTTCATGTTAGCGTTCTAAAATTTATGCCAATCGTTTTCTAATGAAAAAATTACATAAGAAATGTCTAATTGCGTAACTTTATTAGCGATTTTGATTTTTTGACGATTTTTTCAAAATTTCATTTGAAAATTTAGGGGGGGTCTGAACATTCGATTACGTATAAAAACAATAGGCTTCCAGTGTTTACGGATTGTGATTTTTGTACCAAATTTGGTTCGAATCGGTCCATTCGTTCGTCAGTTATCGTCTCCACAGACTCACTGACACACACACACACACACACACACACACACACACACACACACAGACATCACTTCAAAAATGTTTGATTCGTGATCAGGGGTGCTTGAAACGTGCTTTCCCGTCGAAAACTCGAATTCGAATTTTCGACCCCGTCACAATACTTTCCTTATATATTATGTATATAAGGAAAGTAATAAATTACTGTGATGTTAGTCCCTACAAATGTCCTCAAAATCAAACTCATATAATTTTACCCATTTACAGACACATTTCACATTGTAAAGAATTTTGCTACCCAATCCGGGAATTCAACCACGGATTTTCGTACTGGCCAGCTAAAGCTCTACCGTGGAACTACTGCGACGGAATTGTAAGCTCTTATCGTTAAAGTGAACTCTACATTTTTCACACTCGAATGTCAGATTGACGTGCAGCTGACTATCTGATGGACCATCTCCTGTTATTTTTACCTCGAGTTCTCCTCCTGCTGATATTTTTATCCCCCGTGTTAGCTTCTTGCGTGTTCGTTGTCATTCCGATTTGTTTGAAATCGAAGCTCAGTTTGCCAGAGTCCACTAAATCCGTGCTAGGATCATTTTTATACCTCCTAGTCGCTCTGTCCTTTCATAGCCGTCCTAGAATTATTTTCAGACCTGAGATATCTTTGCACTAACTCAAAGAATTGATGTTTTCGGAAGCCATTGTAAAGAACATTGCTGCCCTAACTGGGAACCGAGCTGCAAAACTTCGTACGGGCCAGCCGACTATCTACCGTTGAGCTACTGGGGTGGAATTGTTATTTTTATTTTGCTCTTATCGTCGAAGTGGACTCAGCAAAACTAAGAAAGCGATATATTTATTACAATTTGACTTCAATATAGCCGACAAATTTCGTCACGCCAGATTTCCCCCAAACTTTAAGAATCTATTGGTAGCAAACAACAAGAAAGATCAATCATGCTTAAAGCATTGATTATGAAACACTTTCCAACTTCAATGCAATTTCATTTAAACATGTCTAAAATGCAATACATTCCTCGGTAATATTTTAAAACTTATCACAATACTACATTAATTTATTATATTTGAAACCTTAAACCTTCATCGAAAAAAATTAACTTCATTCAAATGACGGCATTAAAGTATAAATTGCCTGGTTTAAACATCTCTTAAATGTTATACATTCCTCGGTAATAATTTTAGAATTATCATAATACTACGATAATTTATTATATTTGAAAACATCATCGAAAACAACTGAAATCCATTCAAATGACGTCATAAAAAAATAACACGCCTGGCTCTCTCTATAAAAGCAACATTTCATTCATAAATAATTCCCCCATTCATGTCATTCATCACAATACTATAATAATTTATATTATTTAAAAATTAAGACCATGGAGCAACAAGTAAGTAAAACTCTATGCGTAAAACTTCATCGAAAAATATCGTCCTTCTCTTTCTAAAATCAATGAATTCATATCAGCTAAGCAGACTCCATGGACTAAATGATTTTGTGTTAAAGAATTACAGCGATTCTAATACAACTCATTCTACATATTTTGCTGTTTACATTTTACATAGGTGAAAAATAGGCTTAATAGTAGAAATAATCAAATTTGGAAGAGCATTTAAACTGAAATATATTGTCATTGCGTTGTTTCAGTATGCAGATGCACAGAATTTAGGCAAAAATAAAGTAATTTTAGGACGAATACAACACTCAATATGAATTAAAAAGAACTTTAAAAATCACGATTTTGACACAAGATGGATGCCATATATCATTTTGAAGTGGGTCATGTGATCGTTTCATATCATGGACACGTGATCGCTTAATATAAGAGGTGTTATTATTATTTTAATTTTTATTTAAAAAACAACTGAATATATTTCGCTGAATTTTTTTTTATATATTTTATGGAACAATTTGAATATTGCCTAAAATTTTCGAAGCAATTTGTGAATTTTAAATTCGCTTAAAAAATGCTTGAAAAATTAGGTCCCATAGGGCTCAATGTATTCCATTTTTTCAACCCGGGTTCAATCCAAAACTAATTGGGTGATATTATTCATTTATATTCCCATAGGTCCTATAGACCGTCTGAACAACATACTAAAATTTCATTTTGATTAAGTCATTTTTACGGCAGTTATCGTGCTAACGGACAGACAGACAGACAGACAGACAGAATGAACAAAGTCATAAACACTTTTCAACTTTGTTGTAAAGTTTAAAAAGCGGTGAGGTGTTGGTGTTTGAGCAGTGCGTGGACCGTGTGTTCTGTCATAACAATGTTCTAGCTGGTTAAATATATAACTGATTAAGTATATAACTATGTTAAGTATATATCTGTATTGTCTGACCCTAAAAATGTCCCCAAAATCAACCGCATCAAATTTTACCCATTGTCAGATACATCTCATGTTTGACACTTTCAAATTATCTTTCGATGACACCACTGGAAAGAATACATCTAAGGCTAATAGAAACTCTTATATTTCTTTTTCGGTATATATCTGTTTTAGAAGCGGATAAAGGCTATATATAAATCTGAAACTTCGCAGGATTCTATGTTGAACCTATAGATACATTCAGTAAAAGTTTCATCAAAACTGAAGATGGCCGTGCAATTGGCATGGAATAACTTATGTATAACGCTAATCTTAGCCAGTATGAACTATGTACGAAAGAACATTTTGTACGTTGAAATATAATTAATGAAAATTTGCAGGATTATTAAGTGGATAAAAGTAGCGGCCTATAAACTTTCAATGTGTTCGGCTAAAAAGAAGGCCCTCAATTTTTTGAACATTTGTTTTCGAAAACGGAATAAATTATTAAAATTTAATTATATTAATTATTTTAAGTAAATGGCAATTTTATATGTACATTTTTATTTAAAAGTGAATGATATTATTTATAGGATACTAAGATTCTCCGTTCTCGCGATATTATAAGTTTTTGCCAAAATATGAAAACCAAAAAAATAGACTTATAACTATCAAATAAGTAAATAACTATTTGTCATTCTTAACCAGAAAGGAGTGGTTACCACTACAAATTTTATTTTTCTACAGAAAATGTGATACCTCTCGAAAGAATGAAGGGATTTGTTCGATATTAGACATGCTTATGTTAAACGTCAATGACAATAAATGTGTTGATTTTCAAAAACATAAATCTACAAAAATTTTGCATGCATTTTTAAAAATATAAATCTGTATAAATCATAACATGTATTTGTAAACTACATACCACCAACATTCATCTTCAAAATCATGAATCTACATAAATCAAAATATTGGTTTAAAGTATTAGTTTAATTTTGTTCAAATTGACTAGTATTTTTGAACATTGATTTTCTCTCAGAGTAGCCACTTTACCCATTCTTCACCTACTAGTTCAATAAAATGTCCCTCCAATTGAGATAAAATGGAAGCAGGGAAGAAAATAGACAACAGCAACACACATTGTTCTTGATACGCATTTTATTTAACAGTTGATTTGAATCTGGCTTTTTTGTTTCGTCGTTCTCCGACTCGAAATAGTTTTCTTCTCGGAACATGTTTTTCTCATAAATCTCAAGGGTATTTGCGAGGAAGGAAACATTGGAGAATTTTTATTATTACATCGCAAACAAGAATCGTCGTTTAAAATTTTACTCTGTAGAATTGTATTAAATATTTATTATTTTTAACAGATGTTTTACCTTATAAAATGTGACTATAGATTCCTACACATTTTCTTTTAGATAAAATCTGTTTTATGTCATATTTAAACAAGTTGAAAAGTGCACTAAAATCGTCTCAAAAACAATGTGTTCATAGAAGTATTTTTATACTTGCAATTCCTTTAAAGCTTTACAATGTGAGTCACGTGATCTGTTATTAAATAATTTGAAAGACATTTTATTAGCTGTAAATTATATTTTACTTATCGGAACACTGAATGGCCACACGGATTTATTAAAATGCGTTTGACTCCATTGAAGATGCCCATAGGAAACAATGGAGTAAACATATAAAAAATTACTTCTAACTTTCTTAAATTTCAACTTATCTACACATATTTTATGTTGACTGGACAAAATGATCTCTCGATGTTATATATTAAATTTTGTAAAAATTAACTCGGAGCATTTGGTGTGTTACATACGGACAGAGTAGACAGACGAACAAATCGATTGCAATGTGTGTGTTGTGTGTTTTTTGTATTTGTAGGATGCGAACACACCCAAAGACTGAATTAATAATTCTATATAAATATAAAAAAATTGATACGAATATATTAGTAAATATAATATAATATGAATTAATATAATATAAATATAATTATGTAAATGTATATTTTCTACATAAATATAAAAAAATTTTAGTAGTATTATAATTAGAGACTAAAAGACGTGTTTTATTTTGAAGACGTTAAAATACTTTGTAATCTGGAATTAATCCATGCTGTCAAAGGGGGAGAGAGGACATCCCCATACAAGCTCTTCTAACTTTTTTTGGACCGAAGGTAATCCTTTCATTAGAAATTTTCGGAGTATATCTTGAATTTTTATAAACTATAAGTAGTAACAAAACTGGATTTGTGTTATGCTGATATGCAATTGACGACGTAATTAACAATAAAATTATGACCGTAAAATAAACATATTCAGTGAAGTTTTTCCATGAATTTCACAGACAACCATCCACTCATAGTTTAACATTAACTGTAAAATTTCGGCGTCGCCCTGGATACATAAAATAAATATTTATTTACCTACACAGTTTTTCCTTTCCTGGGAAATGGACATTGGACTCTATATAAATATAAATATAAAAAAACTATATAAATATAATATTAAGAAATATAATATAATATTAATTAATATAATATAAATATATAAATGTATATAATTATACCATGTATACAGGGTGTTCGTAAACGATTTTGACAAAATAAAAGGGGTGATAGTACTCATCAAGACGAACAATATTTACTATGGAACCTAGGGTCGCATTCCACTCTGAGTGTCAGAAAAGAGTAACTTCGAAACACGTCCAACAAGCACAAGTCGCCACTTCGGACGACATAGCTATCGTGCTGGAGAAGTATCATATCAACACCCTTTTCCAGTGCGGTTTGACATTTCTTGAATGCCACATATGTATCCCGGACGGTGGATTGGACATAGTGGACCTGTGGCTTGGCCTCCACGCTCACCGAACCTCAACCCACTGGACTTCTTCTGCGGGCACATACAATTATTAGTGTACGAGACGTCTGTGGACTCCGTATAAAATCTCGTCAAGAGAATCGTTGTTGCAGCGGACAGGATAAAGACTGCACCAGGTGCCTTCCAGAGGGTGAACCAGTCGTTCATTCGCCGGTGTGAATTGTGCAACGGCACCCTTGACCGTCACTTTGAGCATCTACTTTGAGTCTTTCTCTGGAGTAAATAAATATAGGATTGTGCAACTTATAATTACGTTAATTCTCCTTATTTTCACTGTTGAAAGTTCAACTTTAACTTTACGCTTTTCTGACACTTAGAGTGGAATGCGACCCAGGGTTCCATGGTAAATATTGTTCGTCTTGATGAGTACTATCATCCCTCTTATTTTGTCAAAACAGTTTACGAGCACCCTGTATAATATACCATCTAACTTCAATCACCTAACGAACATAAGACTGACAATTCGCATACCGAAACCATTTAGAACAAAATGGTTCAGTTGAGGTTTCATTCCATTCTTTATCAAACTGCTTTATATGAACTTACCTGGCGTCCTGGTAATACCCTGTAAAAAAATGTTCTTGAAATTTTTTAATAACAAAGGAAAATTCGGTTGTTTTCCGTTACTAAACACAAAATTTATTGAACTAAGAAACTTCTTTAAAACATTTTTTTCATATCCGAAAATACAAACAGTCTACCCATCACGAGATTTCCTCGAGCTGCCCGGTCCATCTGTAGCTGAACGCATAGTACTTCTTCAGAGCCATAGGGGGTGAGTTCGAATCCTCGAGACGTGTGGATAGCCATTAGTATATTCATATTTGTTAGTAATTTACATTAAACTGTAGCAGTAGTAATAAGATGATCGTAATCGAGGACTCAACTTCGTGACTTCGAGAGTGGCAGCATCGTAGGACAGTGGATAGCCATTAGTGTGTTCATACTTGTTAGTAATCCACATTAAACTGTAGCAGTTGTAATAAGATGATCGTGATCGAGGACTCAATTTCGTGACTTTGAAAGTGGCAGCATCGTAGAACTGTGGATAGCCATTAGTATGTTAATATTTGTTAGTAATCCATATTAAACTGTAGCAGTTGTAATAAGATAATCGTGATCGAAGACTCAATTTCGTGACTTTGAAAGTGGCAGCATCGTAGGACTGTGGATAACCATTAGTGTGTTCATACTTGTTAGTAATCCACATTAAACTGTAGCAGTTGTAATAAGATGATCGTGATCGAGGACTCAATTTCGTGACTTTGAAAGTGGCAGCATCGTAGAACTGTGGATAGTCATTAGTATGTTAATATTTGTTAGTAATCCATATTAAACTGCAGCAGTTGTAATAAGATAATCGTGATCGAAGACTCAATTTCGTGACTTTGAAAGTGGCAGTATCGTAGGACTGTGGATAACCATTAGTGTGTTCATACTTGTTAGTAATCCACATTAAACTGCAGCAGTTGTAATAGGATGATCGTGATCGAGGACTCAATTTCGTGACTTTGAAAGTGGCAGCATCGTAGAACTGTGGATAGCCATTAGTGTGTTCATACTTGTTAGTAATCCACATTAAACTGTAGCAGTTGTAATAAGATGATCGTGATTGAGGACTCAATTTCGTGACTTTATGAGTGGCAGCATCGTAGGACTGCGGAAAGCAATTAGGTCATGTCGTCATCTGCAGATGCCGCCTATACTGTATTGGCAGCAGTTGAGTGTGTTCATTCTCCCAAAACCTGCTTACAAGGGTGGGATATTCGCTATCCCAAAATTAAAATATCTTTTCAGTAAAAATAACAACCATGGATTGATTATCTGCAATGAGAGTATGATCCTACATTTGGATTAGAGGTCATCCTGCATAGGCGGGTTCTGAGTATGAAATTTCAAATCATTACAATCTTTTGATACAAAACCATTTAAATTCAAAATCAATTTATGCGGTAGCATATCACGCGACAAATGAGATATACTTAGCTCCGGTACTACAAAAATAATTGTCCAACTCCTTATACGCAATTAGGTTTGATAGTAAATATCCCACTCCTGCTCGAATAAGCATACCTTGCCTGATTAGCTCCTTGATTTCTTTTGAGATTTCTTTCGACTCCTTGATTTCCTATGAGATAGTTATTAAACTATTCTTCTAGCCAGGAATAGGAGTTTTTATACAGTGATCAACGGAATATTTTCCTCCTACACCGATTCAGGTCAAGGTAATAAGAAATTTAACTGCAATTTAGGAAAATCTCATTTAATGAAAATTTCAAATCAAATATATAGGTAAGGCAGAAGCACTAAAAGAATATTAGCAGTCTGAAGTAATACCTCAAAGTTGTTTGTAAGAGGGACATATGGAAAATGTAATACAGATTGATTTTATACTACAAATCCACTTTACAGGTTTATTATTCTATAATGTAACCTTATATATATATATATATAATTCATACATACCAGCATAAATTAGTCCATAAATATTTAAAACTAGGTAATGTACTCGACGTTGCCAGGGATTTATAGCATAGGGATTCAATGGATTCATGCATTAACATTTTTAAAAGACGCCAGGTCTGATATTGCATAAATGAATCCCTACTGTACATTGCGTGCAGCGGCAGTTACAAAGTAAATTTCAAATAATCGAACTTTTGCGGGTTTCTAGCTTTCGCTAGAATCTGTCGGTCTCTTGGTTTCTCAGTTTGACATTTCTTTATATTCAGGTGCCAGCCCTCTGCCTCAAAACACACAGTATGATGTCAATGAACAAAAAAAAATATTTGTTGCCATTTACACCAGGGAATGTAGTTTCTTTAATGACAGAATAAAAATTTATTTTCTAAACGAGTTAAAGAAAAACATCATTAGAAAAATAATTTCTAATGACAAATATTTGATGAAATATGCAAAATAAACTAATTAAAATTTAAGTTCGATCTGAAAAAATACTCAAAATATCGATAAATTCTTGGAACCGAAAACATTAATCAGAATATTTTTAATTTAACGCCGTTACAACAGAAAAAAAGGCGAATCACAACGTTTTAGTTTTCCAATAACAATATAAAGGGCGCTACCAGTGAACTTTGAAGCAATCGATTAAGTTGTCGAAGTCTCAGGAGCTGAAGTTGCACTCAGGCCGAGATACGACCGGCGAGATCGATGTCGGTTTTGCCCGGAGGCCCCGTCATCCAGGATCACACACCCTCCTGCATGCATGAAGATTGTTTTTCCATTCGGTTGTTTTTTCCATTCCCTGGGGACCTATTTCCCACAGAGGACCTTAGACGTCCTTGCCGACACTGGGCGGGGTCTCTGCAGATTACCCGGTAGGCCGGCCCGTTGAATTTAAATGTGTTTTCTTATTGATAATGTGTACGATGGGCCGAAGTTTAAGTGTCCGATCATGCCTCTTTTCCTGGGCCAATCTCGGACCTCGTATGCGAGTGTGGTTACATTACTTGTGTGTCAATAACGAAGACAGCTGTTTCTTCTCTTCGAAAGCGGCCAACACAATTATTTTGTGTTGTATATTGCTCATAACAAAGTTATTTTAGTTTTATTACATTAGAAACAGTTTGAGTTGTACATTCAAAAATAGTTTTAGTCAACATGCAACAGAAGGCGCTACCACAGACTTCAACATTTTTCAACTATGTTAGAAAGTGTGAGAAAAACCCGATTACGTAAGAAATAGATCGCTTTCAAAATTTTTGTAATTTTGCGAGTTGACGACCTTGAAAAGAATTAACTTCGTTAAAAGCAACAATTTTAATATCATTCTATTATTCATTTCTTATAATTTGATGTGGTGAAACAAATACATCACGTGCGGGACAGCCCAGTGGTTAAAGAAGGGGGGTTGCACTCGGAGGACACGATTTTGATTCTTGCTCTGCCCAAACTGTTCTCGCAGAGTACAGACATGTTAAATATGTCGGCTTGAAAGTCCTTCCGAGAGGTTGGTGGTTGGGAAAGGACGGTAAAATCCCTGTGGATGTTACCTCCCTCCCCCCACTGAGTTCCAGTCTAAATTGGATGACGCTGCCCCAGCCGTCCAACCAGATAAGGTATACATTCGAATAAGTCGGACAGTCTGGATAGAAAAAAAGAAACGAAGACATCCTATTTCAATGCACGTAAAGAACGAAAAACGGTCATTCAGTCAATAGGGAAAGCCATGATCTGCCCACACAGGATTTTTCGTTCATATTTAGTAGAAAAAACAATTAGTTTACTCTTCAAGAGAAATTTAGTCTAGTGATAACCAAAACAAACATCCCACTCCGTACAGAAGCACACCTTCCTTGATGAACTACTCGATTTCTTTCAATTAAGGAGAGATAGACTGTTATTAAACTTTCCTTCAGCCAACCGAGTTAATGGGGTTTTCAATCAGTGATCAGCGGAATGTTTTTCTAACATCGATTTGGGTCAAGGTAAAGATATATTTAATCGAAATTTACCAAAGCTGTATTTAATGAATGCTTCGCATTAATCGCTAGCACGGGAACCATATTGGTAAATAGCAATGATGTTTTATACAAATAAACATTTCATCGTAGAAACAAGAGTAAAAGGAAATTAACTGTTATTAGAATACAAAAATACAACTGACACTATAGATTCACAGAATGAATAAAAACTTTGTAAGTAAAGCATAAATGCAAAAATAAACTGGTGCACTGGTTTCAGAGGAAAATAACAATCTTCTTCAAGACCGACAAGAAGCGCGACCTCACTTACTCGAGTCAATTTGGCAAGTAAGGATGACACACGTGGCTGAAAATAGGAGAGGAGATATTGCCAACATCTCAGAAATAAAAAAAAGGGTAAAAACCAAAACGACTGCCGAAAAACTGCGAACATATACAACCACTTAGGAATGAAAGAAGAATTAAAGACTGTAAAGTAACAGAACAAAACAGCTAGATGAAATGAAAACTTTCAAAACACAGAAACAAAAGAAACCTGAAACTGTTAAACTAGCTATAGAAAATAACTAGAAGAAAATGGAAATAACAGAAAAACAATTAGAACATTGGGAATTGGATGAAACAATTACTTTTTTTATTAGGCAACTTAGTTGGTTTTAAACTAACGCCAAGTCGCCAAATTTCTAAACAACTGAAATATGTTGAAAAAGGTTTATCTCAGCGTAAAAATCAATTTAAATAGTTTGCCACGAAAAAATTACGTATCAAACAAACATTTAATTCATATATTTATCAATATTTATTCTGAAGGCGTACCTTTTTCAATACTTTCCAACGTAGTTGAAAAGTGTTTATGACTTTGGTCATTCGGTCTGTCTGCCCGTTCACACGATAACTGCCGTGAAAATGACATTATCAAAATGAAATTTTAGTATGTTGTTGAGACGGCCTGTGGGGCATAGGGGAATAAAAATTAATAATACCACCCAATCAGCTTCGGATTTAACCTGGGTTGAAAAACTGAAATACATTGAACTCTATGGGACCTAATTATTCAAACGTTTTTTAAGCGAAGTTAAAACTCACAAATTGCTTTGAAATTTTAGGAAATATTTATCATATAAAATATAGAAAAAAACATTTCAGCAAAATCTGTTAAGTAGTTTTTAAAATAAAAATTGTTTAATATAGTTAGAAAAACAAATTCAATTAAATTCTGACTCTTGCTATATTCTCCAGAAAGAAAACAGAGGTATATTTTATAATAAATATCTTTCCAATAGCTTTATTCTATTTTTAATATACACATAAGTAAATTATTTTCAAAAATCATAACCAAGTAGGTCATATAGTATGAAAGATAGAATCGGTATAAATAGAAATGGGCGAATAACACTTTTCTCGAATTCCGGGATTCTAATCAGGCTGTGTAAAGTTAGTTGTTTGTCGCAAATGAGCGCAATTTTGTAAAAATGTTAAAATATTACATAAAATGGTTCTGTACTTCTGCTGGACTATCAAACTGTGGACTGCAATTAGAAATAATTTTGTCAGCCGCAAACCCAGCAAGCTTCTGATATATCGAGAAATCTATGTGTTTTAATTTTCTACAATTTCCGAATTAAATTCTAGCACACATTAAAAATGTTTGTGATTTTTAACAAAGAGAGGCGTGTTAGAATGCATTTAATTGGTATTCCTATTTTTCAAATATTAGTAAAATTTATTTAAATTTTAAATGTTCTTAAATTTCTTTTCTAATCTACATTTAAAACGTGTTTCAATATCTATTAGCTGCGCAGGCCCTTTTCTAGCAACTACAGCAAACGATATAGTTGGCTGAGAGGGTACCTCAAATTCGCGTACGATAAATGCTCAACAAATAAAGGAACAGTAGATCATAATTTTAATAAGACAGTATTCTTATAATAAGCAAAAGAGGTAAATGCCAGACACCCTCAATTATTAAGAAGCCTATTTTACTTACAATTTCAATTTATTTTTAAAATAGTTTTTATCCTTTTAAATTGGTACTTTTAGACCTAAGAAATCATTTCGTGTCCATCTGTGTAAAAAATATAAATAATGCTAAATCAGTTTTGAATCATTTTCAAATCCCATAAAACAAACGTCTTTGAGTTCGGGCCTTAAATGCCCTGATGTAAACTAGCCAATAATTGTATTAATGACGTGCATGTATTCCCGCGTAGCTTAAACTAGTGACATTGACAGAGGGGAGCGTGTTGGAAATCATACAGGCCATTGGGTAAACAATTATATTGGATCTCTATATGGTTCATGTTGGAAAGCGAAAACCGACACTGTAGAACATTGACCACAAAATAATACCCGACCAGTTTCGGTTATCGACGCTCCTCTCCTTCCAGGATATTGGGTACACCTATAGCTATGAGAGATAGAACGAATTACAACTAGAGTTTAGTCTAATTAACCCTAGAGAGATAGAACGAATGACCATTAGAGGGATAATTAGAAAATTCCACGCTTTAGGTTCTGTTCCGAGATCAATACTATAAGTGTACAAATATTCATTCTTCTGGGTCACCGGGATGCTTCTGTAGGGCCTGGAAGTACAAATACAAATTTGACAATTATTGTGTAGATTCTCCGCACTAGGAGGGGGACGTCGAAAATACGGCCCCATTAGTTCTCTCCTATAGTTGATAATAGTGAATGTGCAATGATTTAGACGAAGTCACTGGGTTGCTATTTATGGGTTTGGAAAGAACAAAACATGTTAAAGAATTGTTATATAGATGTATAAACATCCTATCCATGTAACATATCACTCAGCATAAAAATATTTTATATTTGTACCATTTAAAAAACACATTTTTAACACTTTCCAACATAGTTGAAAGTCTTTTGTCATTTTGTATGTCCATTCGCATAATTGCCGTGGAAATGACTTTATCAAAATGAAATTTTAGTATGTTGTTGAGACTGTCTGTGGGGACACATGAGAATAAAACTAAATAATATCACCCAATTAGTTTTGGATTGAACTCGGGTTGAAAAAATGAAATACATTGAACCCTATGGGACTTGATATTTCAAACATTTTTTAAGTAAAGTTAAAATTTACAATTTGCTTAAAAAATTTTAGAAAATATTTAAATTATCACATAGAATGCGTAAAAACAAGTTTAGAAAAATATGTTGCAAAAAAATTTTTTATGCTTTTTGTATATAAATAAATGTGCTCTTTTAAATAAAAATTGAAATAATAATTACACTCATGATATATGGGATGGTCTGGATGGTCTGGGCTTTCGACTCATGATATATGAAGGGGTCACGTGACTAACTTCAAAATAAAATATGGCATCCATTTGTTTCCGCTCCGGAAAGATTGTGATGCTTAAAAGATCGTTTAAATTTATATTCAGCGTCACATCCGTCATAAAACGCTTTAATTTTGCGTATTATCTGTGTATCTAAATTCTGTGACAACGCAATTACAATACTATTTTTAATTTTAAACGATGAAATAAATATTCATTGATTTTACATAGAGTGGCAGACGATTTATATTTCCGTGACGTTATTTGAATAAAGTTCGTTTAGTATAACTAGCATGGAGTTAGAAAGAAGGAGAAAAAACTCTTATGGGAGAAACGCTTAAAAATACCATAATACTTTGAGAATTATATCTAGGTGTTGCTACTGTTAGTAAAATATCTGCTATTACTAATTGACACAACAGAAAGGCGTAGTATTTAGTATATGTATTTTTGATTATTTTTAAAATAAGGGTTCCCTAATTATGAGTATAATTAAACCAGTATTTTTTCATAGTTGTAGGATAGAGTATAGAATCTATGGAGATAAAAATAAATTGGAAGGTGAAATAATTTCGAATGCGCAGGAATATAATTTATTGTTTCAGTTCTAACTTACATTGCACTAATTATTTATTTTTACAAAATTGACAATTTAAAAAAATATATTTTAGGCCTTTCGCCATAGAAATTCATGCAATACAAGACTACTTAACTTATTCCAGCTCCACCTAAATTATTGTTTCACATGATATTGGCGTTTTCTTAATGTGAAGTTTTAACTCCTTACTTTTACCACCACGGTTACTAGCATTGTCTTTTACGATGAAGTTTTAAGTTTTCAAATATAGTAAATTACTGTAGTATTGTGATAATTTAAAAATTATCTGCGCTAAATATATCATAATTTAGAGATGCTTAAATAAAATAACATTTCAGTTGAAAAGTGTTTCACAATCAATGCTTTATGCATTTATCTTTCTTGTTTACATTACAATTTGCTTAGTCATCAAAAGCAATCGGAGTCCATAATAATAAAACTGAACATTATTCTCTTGCTTGTATAAGCATGTCATCCATGATTAACTCTGTGATTTCTGTCAAATAAAAAGAATCAAAATTATTAAACCCTCTTTTAACAGAAGTTTTCAATCCACGCTGTGTTTTCACTGCCTCGATTCGATTTAAGCCAAGGAAATAAGACATTTAACCACAATTTGTCAAATATGTACTTGCTGCTAATATTTTAGAAATGGATCAATTTGGGATCAGATTTGGAAAGAATTTTGACAGAACAAACAAAAAATGTCAATATCAAATGGCATTATTGATACGGAAGACACTCCCATTGCAGATACTAGTGTGTATATTTTGGGAAACGCCCCCTATAGGCGGTTTCTGTGTTTTATGACTTTATTGATATTGAAATCTAGGGTTTCTATGTACAGGGTGTTTTGAAAAAAAAAAAGTCTCAATATCTCGGGAACGATCGGTTGCAAATATATAGTTCCAGTATAAGAAATGCTTTAAACAAATACATTCAGATGATGGCAATTTTTGCCACGCAACACATTGTAGTAAACATATACAAAAATTAACTTTTTATACGGGCCTTCGCCAAAAAAAATTTAAATTAGAAAAATGAAAAAACTGATTCTCTAGTATGCAAAATTGACCATAAAAAACCTGTAGGACTTAAACCGCTTTTGCCAGGTAAAAAAATCTGATGTGGGCAGCACATGACTTTCCCTGCAGACTCAAATCCATTTCATCTTTATTTCATTAATAATTCGTTAAATTGAATTTAATTTCACTAAATAACACGCACAATTAATTGAAATTACGGTGAAGTTACACTTTAATTTTCGTTTTCATTTAATAACTGAACCTATTCTCAAAACTGGCGGAGCAAAATTGGGGGAAGAAACTACACTATCTCGAGAACGGTTAGTCCTAGAGTAATGGAATTGGTATTATTCTTTTCCTCGTCAAAAATTACGTATAAAACCGGCATTTAATGGATACATTTGAGCATACGTAGTTTTTAATTTTAGATTTTGGCGATTTTTTTCGACCCATTTCGTAAAAAGGGCAGGTTTTTCTTTTCTAAATCGTACTAAAATCTAATATCAGCACCAGAGTATCCCACAGATGACTTCTTTACCAAATTTTGTGAAATTTGATCAATTAGTATTTTAGCTACAGCGGATACAAGAAATTTTTGAAGGGCCATTTCGCAAAAAAAGGTGGGTTCCTTTTCCCCGAATCGTACCAAAAACTAATCAGCACCAGGATCACACACAAGTGACTTACCTACCAAATTTTATGAAGATTGGTCCATTAGTTTTTGAGTTAGAGGGGATACATACATTGCACAGACAGACAGACACACACACAGACGTCACGATAAAAATAGTTTTTCGTATTCTAGTGGTCCCAAAACGTGTAGATCCGCCGAAAACTCGAGTTGCGATTTTTGCACGTATTGCAGGGAAAGTAAAAAGAAACGGCGAAAGCATACATTTTAAAGGGGTAATACAAAAATTGAATTTCATTAAATGAAATTACCATTTAAAAAGATTACATGCATACCTGTCTTTAGTAAAAGTTTTATAGAGTCCTCAATTATTAGTCGAAATATTTATTGAATGAAATCGCTGGTAATATCGGTCGTATAACAATGGAATATTTTTAACTAGTTGAATTACAGAAAATATTTTTATAATTGAAAAAACATTTCTTAGAGCTCTGTATAAAAAGTTACATTTTATACTGAACTGAAAAGTGTCACGTGATCAACATTTGCATACGATAATGATCTACCTTAATTAAAGTATTTCTTAAATTGGAACCATAGACAGCGACCCACCGTTCAACAGGTTTAAACTATTTAGTACTGAATATTTTTAATTACCCTGCATATTCCTACGTTTGTAAATATTTAAATGCAAAACAATCGTTTCAGAAAGCTTGACACTGAAACAAATGGCACCAAAATATTCGAAATATTCAAGTTAGCATCAACCAGCTTTATAGATATTAACTATATAATATCTAAAATATTAACTGTAAAATATGCAAATATCTAAAATATTAAACTGTAAAATGTCTAGTTATAAAATATCGAAAATATTTACTGCAAAATGTCTAGTTATAAAATGTCTAAAATATTAAACTGTAAAATATCTAGTTATAAAATATCGAAAATATTAACTGTAAAATCTCTAGTTATAAAATGTCTAAAATATTAACTGTAAAATGTCTAGCTGTAATATATCTAAATATCTAAAGTATTAACTGTAAAATATCGAAATATCGAAATAATCATTTCAGAAAAGTTAATGCTTAAACGAAAATGACACCACATTAACATCCACCGACAATTTTAGATAATAAATGCAAAACAATCATTTCAGGAGGCTAGGCATTGAAATAAAAAGCATATACGAGGTGTTTCCTTTCGGAGTTTAGGAACCCATGTACCCAATTTCATGGCTATGAGTCGCTTGAAGTTTCCGTTACGCAACGCACATACAAACAGAGGAATTAATTATTTCAGTTATTAAATAAAGCTATTTTGAGCGAGAATTTTACACGAACTGGTTTCTCAGAGATCAGAAATATTATCGCAGAATTTTCATCGTGACACCACCGGAAAGATCTAAAAATGATCTTTTCGACGAGCTTTAAACTAAATCCATTAGATTATACCTTCATATTTAAAAAAAATTGAAAATTCATCGAAATAAGGAAAGTTTTTTAAACGTCATATTACGTCATAATATCATATTGTTCTATCCAAATAATAAAAAGTTGCACAATTCTAATTTTTGGAATTCGTACTATCAATAGACAAGTTATGTAGAACAACACAGCGGGCGACTACACCTTTTGAAAAATTGAATGAATGAATGCAATTAATCCCTGCCTGGGCAACAGCTGATACATTTTACAGTTAATAATCAAAATATGCGACGAAGCGTGTTCGGTGCAATTGTAGACCCTCGTTTGCCTTGATCTGATAAATAATTTTTTGACATGACCTACCTCACACGCAAAAATCCAATAGTGCTAAATATGTTACCGAAGCGGGTACCTGTTGGCTCATGCTCATAAACGACGCATGAAAGAAACTTTAAAATATTCCCATTATAATAAGGCAAACCAGAAATTTATGTAAATACTTTCTAATATATATTTTCATATCTTTGGATGCCACACATTATATACCAAAATTAAAACGACGATGCATTCTTTATATCAAGCTAATTTCCATTTAAGCAAATACATATGAAGAAAACCAGTGTGTGCAAATGTATGGAATAAAGTAAATAATGTTCTTCACCCTAATCATTTTATAATCTTATTTGAAATCACATTATATGCTCCATTTAATTTATTTCTATTTGAAAGACGTTAAAAGAAGGGTACAACATATTTTATTTTTGATAAAAAAAAAAGTTACTTCTAAATTTCGTTTCAAATATTTGCTTAGCACACTATTGTTTTAGAGTGGTTTTAGTCTTTCAATAGGATTTGAATTTATTTGGGGCGATGAATACAGATATTAGATTTGTTTCACATCTTGAGCGGTTTACTTTTGAAAGTCTGAAAAAACTTAAAAAGATAAAAAGAAAAGCACGTCTAGTTTGACGCTTATTTTGACATCAATTAAATAAGGTCAACATTGAGATTTTGTGATAACAGGATAAAACTTATTTCGAAATTAGGATGCAATTTTTAAATTCGCTGATTATATTTGGAATTAGAATTATTTTACCGACGCTTAGTGCCTTTCAGTTAGAGTAATTATATAATGCTTGGTATTAGATTGATAATAAGAATTAAGTTATGGTGATCACATAATGTATTAGGTGACCATAATAATTAAATAGAGTAGCCATAATATACATTAGGATGACCATATAATGCATTAAGGTGGCCATAATAACTAATTAGAGTAACCATATAGTGCATTAAGATTACTATAATGATTAATTAGGGTAAGCATTTAATGCATTAGGGGATAATAATAATAATGGGTTAAGGTAACCATATAATGCATTAGGGTTACCATAATAATTAATTAGGGTGACCATAGCAATTAAATAGGGTAACCATATAATACATTAGGCTGACAATATTATGTATTGGGTAACCATAAAATACATTAGGGTGACCATAAAATGCATTAGGGTAACCATGATAATAATTTGACTAACCATATAGTGCATTAAAGTGATCATATTAATTAGGATAATCATATAATGCATTATGGGGACCAGAATAATTCATTAGGGTAACCCTATAATGCATTATTAGAGTAACCATATTGCATTAAGGTGGCCCTATAATGAATTAGGGTGACCTATCAAACATTTTTAAAGTGATGGGGAGAGCTAAAGATAATTAAAATTGTATATTATTTTGAAATATTTTTCTTTATTAATCGGCACGTTATTATATTAGCGGACCTATAAAATAGTTCTATTATAAACCTATTTTAAAATTTTTGTTCATCCTAAAGGAAAGAAATAAAAATAACACTGTCCGTGTACACAAAAGCGGAATTGAAACAACTCCATTACATTGATTATATCTAAACCAGTGATTTCCAACCAGGGTACCTGGGAACACTGGAATTCCGCAAATCCGTGCCCAGGATTCCGCAAAAATGTGAGTTTATTTTTTAATAATCCCACACTGCTTTACACATCTATTTTATAATTTACCCTTGTCGAACCTAATCGACGTCTGTCAGGTAGGGTTTCAACGATATTTTACGAATCATTTCAAGGGTCCCTCCAAACAACACAAGGTTGGGAATCACTGATCTAAACATTGATACACAGCATAAACAGAATGATTGTTCCATACAGTCTATTGAATGTATCTAGTATCTATAAAACAGTGTTATTAGTATTTTTTGATGAATGTACTTATTTTTACAAACTTATTGAATTTTTCATGAAAGTCGGAAAATCTAAGCGAAAACTCAGCTGCGAAATTTGGTACAGCAGTACTTCAATTCAGGCCCAGACTCCTCAGAGCTAGCTTTTTATTTAAATTAGTTTTTTAGTTATTAAATGTTGAAGTCATTTTGAGTGATTTTCGCACAAATCGGTTCTTCACCGATCGAAATTATCATTATAGAGCTTCCATCTTGACATCATCGGGAAGATCGAAAAATTCCCTTTCAAAACAAACTTTAAACGGAATCCCCATGATAATTTCTTCAAAACAAAAAATTTGAAAATTCATGGAAATGCGAAAAGTTTATGACATTTCAGTACAGCATCCAAAAATTGAAGAGTCACACAATTCCAATTTTTGACATAAATATTATGTAATATTTTTGCATTCTAATTAAAAAAATATTTTTTTAATTATTATCTATGCTTGAATTTTCTAAGAATTTTAATGTGAAACCCCTCATTATTTTTCAAAACTCACAAGCAGAAATCCAAAATATAATCTTTCCTCTGATTTTTTATTTATTTATTTATTTTCTGTCTTTGCTCCATACGAATAACCGATGATTATACCGTTAGTACGGGGGAGGGGGGAAGGGTTGATTTTCAAGAATTCGCTACTAGTTCCGATGCAATTTTAATCAGAGGATAAACTGGTTCTTTAGAGATCGAAAATATAAACAAGTATTTTTCAAGTATTTACATCTAAATAACGTGGTGTTGGTTTTATTCATTTCCCATTTGAATGTGCACAACACATTTATTTAGGATGTATCAAAGAAACTTATTTAGGGCGTATCAAAGGAGCTCATTTAGGACGTATTCCGCCTGCGTAGAGGGTAAAATGCGTATTTAGGTCGTATCAAAAAATAATATTTAGGACGCATTAAAAAATATATTTAGGGCGTATTCACCCGCGCAGAGGGGCAAAAAGAATATTTATGGCGTGATTCTCAGTCGCATTAAGGCTTAGCATTCAATGTGCACAGCACCGGGTCCAAGATTTATTACGCAGCGGACTAAGGTGGGTTTAGATGCTTATTTAGAGAATATCATTACATTCGAAAAGGCGGGTCGTAGCCGCGCTTGTGTTCCGGCAGTAGGCAACTACGCCTTTTGAAAAATTTTAAATAATACCTGCTTTAAATCCCGGGCAATGTCAGATACATTTTCTAGCGGTTAATAAATTTTGAAATAACCGCACTCCCACAGCAGATGAGAGCATCCACTGACCAGTTTTGTACTTATTATACACTCTCCAGCATGGAATAGTCGATGTCACAAAGGCAACAAGAAAACCTAGTATGTGGAGCAATTTTGAAAACCTCTGCGAAACCCACAAAAACAGTCCTACCACGCAGCCGGCTACAAATTTATTCAAACCTGACTACTCTAATATGCAGGGTGATTCAAAAATGATGGACCAAACTTTACGAGATGGTAGTACACAACAAACCAAGCATTTTTTGTCATAGTTTACTGGTTCGGAAATGAAACTTAAAGACATTACAGGGCACTTACTCGCTGGAAAGCAACCGCTCCGCAAACTTAAAAGCGTCATTCTGGTTGTTATTTTTTTGTTGAAGAAGAAACCAACGTATTAAAATTTCATCTAGGGAGGAGAAAGAACCCTTACGTAAATTTTCGTAATTGGACGAAAGATAAGGGACTATCTGGACGTCACTTTTCCGGGCCGATGGATTGGGTGAGGTGGTCCCATAGCTTAGCTCCCATAATAGCCCGATCTGTCGTGTTTTGACTTCTTTGTATGGGGGTATCTCAAGCGTCTCGTCTATGACACTCCCCTTGAATCGGAAGAGGAACTCGTTGACAGAATTTCGGGCGCTGCTGCCGAAGTGCGTGACATGCCCGGTCTGTTCGAGAGAGTTCGCGAATCTCTCCATCGCCGCTGTGAGACGTGCATTCAGGTTGACGGTCGCTCTTTTGAATCATTGTTGTTTATTAAATGTCATTTTATAACTTCTAAGTCATTCTTGTGTTTCGCCTCATCCCATCCGTTTCACCATTAAGCTCCCACAGGCGCCTTTAAATTTCATTTCCGACGCGGTAACTTATGACAAAAAAAATATGCTTGGTTTAGTGTGTGCTACCACCTTGTAAAATTTGCCCCATCTTTTTTTAATCATCCTGTATTTATGCTTGATAAAAACTAATATATTTACATTTCAGGCTATGCAAGATATTCATGTAGTCAGAGCACAATTTTGAAAAAATGTAAAGCTAGCTAATTACGGAAAATATTCGAACGTGTCGCTTCCCAAAGGGGTTCGAAAAATTGAGTCACATGACAAACTTTTTGCTGTCGTTCACGCTAAAAATTAAAGGCGCATTAGAGTTGGACGGTGACGTTGAAATGAGCAAAATTCGACTAAAAAAAGTTTTTTTTTTTAATATATAACATTATTTTACACATTTAACATTTTGCTTACGGGTGGGACAGCGTCCATATCAAACAAAGAACCTCCCAAAGAGACAGGTATTTGACATACCCTATCCCAAACAGGTTGACAGAAACATTGCACCGACATGCAGACGAATTGAGAAACATTGCAGACGCCGACAGAAACATTGCACCTGCTGCAGCAGGTGCAATGTTTCTATCGGCGATTTCCATGGACGCCAATGCCTGCAAAGACGGATCGAACTGTTTGGGATAGGGTATGTCAAATACTTGTCTCTTTGGGAGGTTCTTCGTTTGGGATGGACGCTGTTCCACCCGCAAGCAAAAGGCTAAATGCATTTTTTTCGAAAAGGAATTTTCAAAGGTTTAACATTTTTAAAATGCTCAATGCGTCTTAATTTTTGTTTGAGATGCATGAAATTTGGCAAGAAGACACCTTTCATAATTTTAATAAAACTGGGTATGCATTTTATAATTGGATTTTATTAAGGTAATTAAAAGTGAATAAGAACCTAATTAAATGATGAAAATTAAGTTTCAATGCAGAAAAATATTTTTAAAAAATTGACTTTCTAAGGGATTTAAAAATAAATACCCAAATTTGTTCATAATGTGTTTTTGAGTGATCATAATGCAAAATTAATCAAAAATGTGAACAAATGGCCCCCAAGGAGCATTTTCAAATGTTTAAAAAAATTAAATTTAGAAAAAAATACAAAATTATAACAAAATTGAAAAAAATTTAATGGTATTTTATATAATGTTAAGAGGAATATTCATACAAATTTCCACGTTTCAAAGTCAACAAATATATAAAAAAAATTTCAACGTCTACCGTCCCCTTAAAGGCGCGAAACTGGTCCGTAAATGCTGTTATCTGCAATAGAAGCTCTATCCTACATTTTACAGATTAAAATACCCTCATTTGATTTCTGAGCATTGTTGAAACAGTATCAGAGAAAATTGTCATCCGCATTGAAAGTAACGGTGTCATTACAAAGGAGATTTCTTTCAAAACTCCAAAACTTGCTGAGAACTATTGATTTTACATTAAGATGTAAAGTTATGATGTTTCAAAAGACAGTATGCGATACTGCAATAATTGGGGGTATTGTTAGGTAATATATATATATATATATACTTTACCGGGTTATAAAAGTTTAAAATATTCATTGAAATAATATATGATGCTCTATTAAAATGCAAAATCTATAGTTTTACATAGACCAAATACTGATATTTATGATATAAATTGGTGCCTGACGAAACAATGCATTTTTCTCTATATAAATAAAACCTCCTGCGATTTTTTGACACTGCATTTACGAACAGTCGACAAAGTGTACATTTATTAAATTTCACATATTGACTTATATGAACCAGTAAATGTGCAAGACTGGCTTGGAATTTTTATTTGAGCCTTAATTAATTAAATATTAGTTAATAAAATTCATAAAATTTATAATCACGATTGTCAGAACTTTAAGCGTGCGTTGTTAAATCTGTTAAATCTCGAATTTAACAGTTCCCCAGTTAAATAACACTACGAATTCATTGTCATTTCAAATAATTATCCATGTTTGTTTTGTGCCATTAAAACTCAATTTAATGGATTGGGAAAGAGTCTGTCGGTAAAGTCACATCAGATTTGTTAAATGTTGTTTAACATGTATATAAATTATCGTCTCGTGGGTTATTTTGGATCATTTTTAGAGACAAACGCTACAAAGAAATAAAGATGACAAACGGCTGAAATACGAAAGATGAGCCCCGCCCCCACCCACCACCAAAAAAAACGTAGTAACTCTGTTACTCGTTATAAATTCATATGAAACATCAATCCTTTCCATACTTCTGATAGGAAAAGGTTAATGTGTGTTATGTGACAATATAACAGAAAACCTAAGAAAAAATTTCAATACTTTCTGGTTTCTTGAACATTTATTAAATTAAACACTTTCGATAGATTATTAGAATGCAATATCGTTCAACTCGTATTCCAAACGACAAAGTTATCGGCGACGAAACGTTTGGATGTAACGTCTGCGGCTACAGGACGAACGTGCGCTCGACGCAAGCGATATGAGTATACTCAAGTACTATGCGCATACTACACTATACTACATCACGTACTATACTCACGTACTATACATACCATACTATACTACATCACGTACTATGCGCATACATACTATGCGCATAGGTGAAATTTATTTATTTATTTATTTTTTACAAATTTCTGCCAGAATTGTATTATAGTACAACTTAAAGGGTATATATAATTCAAAGAAAAAATACATACTGGGTTCTATATTGAGTTCGTCATATACTTTTACTCGTATAACGTCAAAAACCCAACTGAACTATAACGAGCTTATATGCCCTCTGTAAAAAATTCTGGAAAAAGCACATAGCTCGTGAAGTTCTTAGTCAATCCACAAAATTCGAGAAATTTCTCGAACTCGTCTAAAATCGCCAAGTAGGCGATATTTTACCAAATCCGTTGCCTAAATCACCAAATGTGTCGCTAAAGTCAGGCGACCCAGACCTTCCAATCACACCAATGGTTTTCTATTACGTATTTCTAACAATATGATGTCACTTCCGTTGCATACTTACGTTTCATTCCCGTCACAATTCTTTCATGATTTTCTTCGTACCCCTTGCCCTAATATGTTTCCCATCCAAAAATTTAGTTTATTACGTTACATACAAAAACGTCCCTAAAAAATAGGTTACAAGAATCCAAATCAGAAAAGCACTTTGCGAATTTTCATAGGCATTTATTATGCCTTGCAAACTTTTTTTTATGTCGCTTCTTTGCTACTTATCTGCAAATTCTTCCTCTCCGCATCTTAATAAGTCTGCTGAAAGGAGAGCTATTTCCTGTCTGCGACATGTCACTTAACATGATTCATTTCACTGATATACCCTTTTTTCCCCATTTATAACGTTCGAAAAATTTTCTGGAAGTAATGATTTAGAATCTAGAGTTACTCTATACCCCCCCCCTCACGCACACACACACATACACACACCAAAAAAAAATCATTCATTTCCGTTGACGCATGAAAGAAATATTGCACCATAATGAGAAGTGTCCCTTGACGAAATTTCTTATCCAAAACTCACGCTTCGAGCAGTATTTGAAATTATGATTATAACCCCACCCCACCCCCCGAAAACACTGTGTTCATCTCTAGAAAAATTTTAACTTTAAACCTTCGGTCGATTTGTTTTACTTCGGATAATTATGATGATTATTGGAGAAGTCGGGTTTTCAAAAATGCATATTTTTAACGCGATGATAAATGATTTGTGTGCGAAGAAAATAATTGGAGAAAAATGCGAAAAGTAAGTTTTTAAATTGTGACAAAGAAAAATCTTTGAATATGAGACTGCTTTCATAAAAATCCATAGGTTTTTTAAATTCTTAAGAAAATGCGACATGTATACCAGTTAGAACAAATTCATAACCATTTAAAAAAATAGAAGCAAAAAATGCTGTTTGGTACTGAAAATGCTGTTTAACAAACAGTTTTTAAATTGTGGGTTTCAAAATCAGGAATGCTTCAATTAATTGCAAGTATTGGAAAATTTTCTGTTGCCATTAATGTGCTATCGAACGGAAGTGCATTTTGTTAATTTCTAAACTGCATTCAGCTTCGTATTTTAGCGATTCTATACTCGTCTCACTTCAAAATTTAAAGTGTTTTAAAATAAAAATCTACTAATTTATGAGCCATCTTAAGACTACTCTTAAATATCTGAAATTCGTGTAAAAGAAGAATGGTATATGAAAATGGTTGAAAAATTGTATTTCCTGTTTGAAGATGAAACATTAATTTATACACACAAAACATACTGTGAACTTTTCAACCCCAACTCTTCAATTTTAATAAAACATTTACTGTGATTAGAATAAAAGTCAATCTTATGAAAATAAAACTATTCTCTAAACACTGCCAGCAACACTAAAAATTCTATTAATAAAATGCTGTTTTTTCACACTTCACAAATTCAAGTTCCATACTACACAAAATCTTTTCATGCTACATAAAGTGTGCCCTACTGCACATTGAAAACCCTTGAATAAAAATAGTATATATAGTACAGTAATTTGAATAAAGTAGACTGACCTGGTGATCTTTGACGCTTTGTGCAGTCGGTGCCTACATTACTCGCTATTGAGAAAGAAGCAAAGTCAATCATCTCAAAACAGAAATATCAGAAGCAAAAATACCTGTAAATATTTTTTATTATTTTTGCATTCATCGTTACATAATACATTATTTATAATATATGCAAGTTAAAATTATCAATATCCGCATAATTCATTTAAAAGATATGTCCTTTTATGCGCGTACCTTTGAAAGATATGCCCATATACTCAATACCAAAAGGAAATTGATTCATTACAGAAAAGCAACTCTACCCCATATCAAGGTGTTTTCATTAAGGAAAGAAAATGCTCTTCTGGCCATCCCGTTACCTCCGACAGACCCCTCTATCGGTAGCAACGGTTATCCTCACCAATCGTGGACGATGGTTTTTGAGACCATTGTTGCTTGTCAACACGATGTCTACGGCGGTTATTAAAACCTCCGAGCAACCTTTATGCTGTTTTAACCTTCCTGTTCGTAGCTCCCTTCCTTCGATTTTTTTTCCTTTTTATTAGATAGAGGATTAAAGCCTGGAATTCGAAACTCAGATAAGCCAGCCCTTTAAAATTCCCAAACCTTGAACACGATATCTGCGACGATGTAACTATAAAGTATAAAACTTCTTAAAGCAGTAATTTTAAATGCTTTTCTGGTAAATATATTAACTTCGAAATCAGTAACAATGCATAGCAAAATTCTAAACGTTCTGGATTACATTGAATCTACTTCTATCTTATGGCAGGGCGTCGAAAATCCAGACCGATCAACTCGTCCTAGGACACGAGCAGCCGTTTGGACGACCGATATGACAGAGTGTGACATCACAGCTGGAAAGTGCTCAACTGGCCATCCTTTACCATCTGTGAACCATGGTTCTGCGATCATTGCTGTTCGATAGCACGAGGCAGGCGCAGGAGTTGTAACAGTTCATAGCACTTTATAGCTAGATTCAGATAGCAAAATAACTAGACTATCAACTTTTACGGCTAGATTAGAATTTTGAGTTTTCATTATTAAAAAACTGTAGGTGGTACCACCTATCAAATCCCCATAAATATGAAATTTCTGACCAAAATGTTAACTTTACTAAAAAAAATTTATCAGCATTGTAATTTCTATTATAATTTATTGCTTATTAATTGTCACATAAGATAGGAATATAAAGTTAATCACATTCCTTATAATCTGATTTTAGTGTTTCACAAACAAAATATTTTACAATGAAAATCATAAACAAAGAGCGAAAACATGGACCTAAGGAAGAAGAACTACATTCATATATCGGAGGCAAAATCCTCAAAATAAGTTAGGAATCATAGGTTCGCACTACCATTACTTTGTATCAAATTCAATGTTTTATGGAGTACTTCAACTATCTTTTTCATTTAAAGCCCACTTAGAATAATTATCTGACATTAATCATACTTAGGATAGTCATTTTATCGCGAGAAAGAATTCGCGATGTAAATCAGGAAATTTCGCGACCTGCGTTTTACGCTAACATTTTCAAAGAAAGTTTACCTAGCTGTTACGAAGCAGTAATACAAATAACTATTACGTAACTCCATAAACATTATCAGGTCACTACTTTAGATTTTGGGCCGTCCCAAGATAAAGCAGTTTGGCCGCCACCACCCATTCATGTTTAGAATAACCTTTGCAAGCTGTATTGTAATAAAGAAATCCAGATGCATCGCCATTTTTAGTCAATTTTGGTTCAAATGCTTGTCAAGTAAATGGATCTTTTTATGGGATTAAACTTCATTTTTTTTTTAGTTTCAAATAAAAAAAACTGGGCAACATCTCAGGAGCAAAACGCCTTAGCATCATATAAATGATGCCATTACACTTTAAACAATAAAACATATTATGTGTTGCATGCATGACTTTCACTACAGATTAACAAATTTCGTTAACAGAAACACATATAAGACCATATATCTCGCTGAAGATCAATAGGATTTTTGTTGATATCTATAAAAATCAGCATATTAAATTTCGTACAATCTGCTTCATTATTTAGAGATATATAACCCTCTTTGCGAAAAAGTAAAATTTCTAATATCTCGAGAAAGGCTCTTGATAACTACAAACAATTTTGTCCATATATTTCTAGTTAAAAATACTTACAAACCGACTGAAACCAAATTACACTACCCGACATAGAAAAGGCAACACCATGAAGCTTTGGTCGTATAATTATGCAAATTGTTGGAAACACGCAGCTAGCCGATAAAGACACGCGTTGTTGAAGAGATGCCTGGCCGAAGTCTATTTCAGCATTTGGACGGTAGTGCGTGGGGATTCATTTTAGGCCTACGTACATCTGGGTGGTCGTACCGGCTTATAGCCTCTGAAACACGCGTAGATGCTTCCACTGTGCAAAGAATTTGCAGAAGATGGATTGAAGAAGCGCATGTGATTCGTCGCAGTGGTACAGGTCCAAAGGCATGCGGCAGCAGCCCCACAGCCAAAGGCATGCGGTAGCGGTCCCACAAACGACAACTGTCAACATTCTGCAAAATTTGCAAGGTGCATTGGATGTTCCAATATAAGCGAGAACAATTCCTCGACGACTGGCCGAAAGCGGCTTTCACTCAAACCGTCCTTTACGAAGACTGCCATTGACGACAAGACACCGACGTGAAAGATTGCAATGGTGTCGGGTCCAAGCTTCTTGGACGACTGAATGGGACAGTGTAGTGTTCAGCGACGAGTCTTGGTCCTGTTTGTCGAATGACAATCGCCATGTGAGAGTCTGGAGGCGACGTGAAAACAGATTCAGTCCTGCTGAGACTTTTGACCGCCATACTGCTCAACAACGCGGCATCATGGTTTGGGGTGCCATCGGTTTCGATAGCCGGTCAATTCTGGTTCGTAGCAGAGGCACAATAACAGCGCGACGATATGTGAATAAGGTGCTGTGGCCTATTGCACTGCCCTACTTTCAGCGGTTGTAAAATGCTGTTTTCCAACAAGATAACACGCGACAGTACACGGCAACCATCAGCAGACAAGCCTTTGAAGGTACCCAGATGCTTTCTTGACCGCAGCTCTCTCCAGATCTCTCACCCTTCCAACGTATATGGAACGTGATTGGCCGTCATTTGACTGCCTTGTCCCAGCCTCAAATAGAGGACGACTTGTGGACGATGATTGAAGGCATATAGTCATCCATCTCTCAGGACTCTATCCGCACGCTCATGGCATATGTTCCTCGAACGGTTGCTGCTTGTATCGCCGCAGCAGGTGGTCCTACTGTCTACTGATCCCCTTGTCTATGTCATTACTGTATTGTACATGTACTGCTGGAATTAACATCCGTCATTTATATATGCTATCTCTGTCTGTGTGTCCTTTACCATCACAGTCTATTCGCTCTTTCATGGTGTTGCATTTCCTGTGTCGGGTAGTGTATATACAATTGTAGGCTACATGACTGTAACAAGAACACCGCACGTAATAAGCGCAAGGGAATTTTTGCATATTTTTCTTTATTTTTCTTAACCTACTCAACTAAAAGATAACAAATTAATTATACAAATCATCTATTACGGATGTGGGATTGTAATATTTCTTCACAGACGTAAAAAACAGTTTCAATATAGAGCAAAATGTGAGTACGGGGAGTTAACTTTTTTATACTCCCAAGTACAGCTAGGTAGGTCTTCTGTAGAAAGCTGGCGGGATGACTGTGGCCAAAACTGTGCATAATCAAGAAAAAGTATCCTAGGATGGTGTATTTCATTACAAGATTAGGTACTACAATTATTTACTTTATTTTTATTATTTTTTTCCACACTGGGGACATTAACGGTCTTCTGCATTGTTTCTTTTTTTCAGAGTTTCCTGAGATTGAATTTCTTTCCAAGATCCAAATCAAGTACTTTATTTTTTATTTTTACTTTCTTATACTATGTCATAAAGAGAATATCATTTTCACGAAAATTTTCGAATTCTTGATTTTGATACCAATATATATGTTTTAGGACGTCCTGAACATGTTTCGACTATTTTTGGAGTGATGTCCGTCTGTGGTCAATTGTACACGATAACAGCCATAAATATTAATGGATTTTAATGAAATTTTATATCTGGCTTTGCTATCAAAATATCTAAAACTAGACAGAATGTTTTTTAAATTTGAGGAAAACTATGAAATTTTATATTTTTTGTCCAACACTGACGTCTTTGGAACGTGCGTAGATTTAAATTTTGTCATGTACAAATCTTACAGAAATGTAGGGGGCGTGATTTATATCCTGAAACTTATATCCTGAAACTTAAGTCGTATATCAAGGAGTTGAAGTGTCTTTAAAAGCACATTTATTTATTTATTTCATTGGTATTTAGGCCAGTCCTACAATAGTGATTGCGAACACCATCCCCCACCAACAAAATTTATAAAACATTACATCCAGCCATTATTCATATCATATAAACATTTTCCGTAAATATCCAAAAAGAACTCACACAAAATCTCAGTTTGTCCTAATTTTGGACGTTTCCTGAGTTTTAACTTTCAAATCCTTTTTTGTTTGTGTATTTCCACTACTATTATTTACTCTTTCTTCGTAAACAAAGCAGTACAAGATAATAATAAATCGTGATATTCAAATAATGACCGATTATATAAGGTTGATTTACAGTATTACAAAATTGTTACCCTATATTTCCAAAAATCTAAGGAACTCGAATTATTTGTAATATTAAAATTTCGAATAAATAAATTGAGTTACATTATCATCCAAAAACGTGGTAGAGTTTTCAACATTAAATAATCCAATTACTGAGAATTAGTACACTGCTAATTATAACTATAATTATAACTGAGCATGCTAATTATAACTGAATTCTAGTAGAATTGCTCTGGCCACTATAGAAATTTAAATTGACAAGGGTTACATTAAAAAGAGTCGTCTTTTCACCTTCGAAGAGTTGAATCATTTTTCTGGCAAAAAAATGTTTAAATATTATTGTCATATAATGTTTATGCTAATTTTATGTCTTATGTTCCAAGTTCCAGCAAATTTTATAAAATATTTATCTAAATATAAAAATTGAAAATTAATTAAATGATTTCAGAACAAAATAAACTTCTTAAAGCAGATTTCTAAAATTTGTCTGGTAGAAGTATTTACGAAACATTCTTTTTGCTTGTTTATATAATGAATTTTGTGTTCAGTGATTGTCGAACTCAAAACTATAGTCCACGGATAGTGATGGAAAACAAGTTTACACTTGCTTGCCTTTATGATTTATTTGTGTTTCGTAAAGTTTAAACTTATAAAAATAATATGCATTTGAAATAGTCCATCCCCTAATATGCCTTATATATGTGTGTATGTGTTGTTGAGACCCAGACCGTCCGACCTCCCAGAAAGGTGTAAGGTAACTATTTGGACGGCCGGTATGTGTTGTTGTTGTTGAAACCCAAACCGTCCGACCTACCAGAAAGGTGAAAGGTAACTGTTTGGACGGCCGGGAAGTGCCACCCAATTTAGACCGGAACCCAGTGGGGGAGGCATCCACAGGGACCGTACCCTCCTTCCCCTACCACCAACCTCTCGGAAGGACTTACGGACCCACATGTTTAACGTGATCGTACTCCGCATGAACACGGCGGCAGTTGTGGCAGCGTGCAAATCCAGCGTGCAAATCCGCGACCGATGCTGCCTGACTTCAGTGATCTAACGAGAACCGGTGTTTTCAGCACGGTACGGCCGTTAGAGTAAAATAGTTATGCAAGGAAATAAGTTAGACATGTGTGTGTGATATGTGTCTATAACTCTGAAACGAATACACATATTGTTAGAAAAACCAGCTATGTAAACATTAGAAATAATGTTTTGTAATTTTCATGAGTTTTAAGAGTGGCGAAAGGGGAAAACCCGAACACTAAGCAAACTACACCAAAAATTATTCAATGGTATATTTCTAAAATCTGCGTAAAACTTACCATTACTGAGTGCAGACATTACTCAATGTAAGATATGACGCGTGTTACACAAGCCAGTTGAGATCATTTATTTAAAATTGAATTGTGTCGAAAGCATTCTGAAACACTGTGTCTAAAATTATTAGAAGAAATCAATGATTTCATTTTTATAGGTTTATATTTTATAACAAAAAAGTGTTTCATAGAACACCGTTTAATAATCTTTGGCTAATTGGAATATTGCTTTATTGCAAAATAGCTAATCCATTATACTACTACAGCATAGCATTATTAATATATGAAACAACTGATACTATAAGAATACTTTGCAATATGTTCAATTGCTGTCTGTCACACCGAGATTCCTTAACGGATGTTGCGTGAGAAATGTAATTTCAGGAAGTGAAAGAAAAGTCATCCCCATTGACATTCATGAAAAACATCCAAGATTTATTCAATATATCAGTCTAGACGCTTGAATCTAAAATGTGTTTCCTTTAAACATAAGTCCGACTATTATAGAAATACCGGGGGGGGGGGGGGGGATCGGGAGTTAAAATGCCCAGATTGTATTAGTATTCATAATGTTTTTTAAAAAATTCTCTTATAAAATAAAATGTATAAGAGTATATGTTCCTTATTCTTAAGAGAAACTCGCTATAATAATTATCTAATTTGTCTAATGCGTTTTTTTTTTCAGACCCTCCAAAACCACCTTCACCTCTTTTTCAGGGATCTATACGATACATCAACCTATGCGATACCTATACGATTCCTATACCTATACGATACATCAACTGCAGCCCTCAGAAGACCAGCTCTGCTGATATCAGCACCAGAACATCAGAATTTTGCCGATCTGCTTCTATTGTAATTCTGCCCTACAGAATACTGTTTTTCTAATGGAAATTTGGGCACCAATTATAGAGGACAGACACATTGTACAGTTATGGGCCAACGGCCGTACCGTGCTGAAAACACCGGTTCTCGTTAGATCACCGAAGTCAAGCAGCATCGGGCGCGGTTAGTACTTGGTGGGGGACCACCTCGGAACACCGCGTGCTGTTGGCCATCTCGGGTGCGGTATCCCCGTGGTTTGCGCGCTAGATTTGCACGCTACCACAAAATGCCGCCGTGTTCATGCGGAGTACGATCACGTTAAACATGTGGGTCCGTAAGTCCTTCCGAGAGGTTGGTGGTAGGGGAAGGAGGGTACGGTCCCTGTGGATGCCTCCCCCACTGGGTTCCGGTCTAAATTGGGTGGCACTTCCCGGCCGTCCATACAGTTACCTTACACCTTTCTGGTAGGTCGGACGGTCTGGGTCTCAACAACAACAACAACAACAACATTGTACAGTTAGTGCACTCAATCAGAAGCCCATTTGATGATTACTTTACTATTTAAAGGAGATTAGTAAATGATTAGTAGCACTACTGCATTGCGTGAAAAAAAATTTTAACCAGAGTTTTGTTCGGGCTCACCTGGCCGATTTTTATAATTTACATCCTTACGAGCCCTAGAATCGACACAGAAGGCTCTAAGTGTAAGAATATTTGAATTATAACAAACCTGAAAAGTAAGACTTTAAGTACAGCGCTTTGTTGATAAAATATATCAACCGATATTGAAGACAAAATGGTCCTTCAAGGACAGAAGAACTCAGTCAAAAAGAAAAAAGAAATTTTTCTGTCCAAACGACAGAAGCCCTTCCTGCTTTGACTAAAATAATAGACCCTGTCTTTTCATCCCGAGGAAAGATATTTTTGCCTCCTACACAAGTTGATACCTTTGGTAAATTAAGTGCTGTACTTAATAACGTTTTATTTTTTACTTTTTCTTGTGACAATTTGAACGTATTTTTTTTATTCAAGGTTTCTAAGAAAATTTTTAAGCAGTTAAATCCTTTGCAAGGAAAGTCCATGAGTGTACATGTTAGATCTATATCTAGAGTAACGTGACCATACTTGAACTAATAAAAATGATTACAGCTCTCCTAGCAGAGAATTAAAAAAATTAGGACAACGTACTAGACAGCAAGGCAAGATGGACGAAAAAACCAATTACGAAGTTGTGGGACATTCTCTGAGTAGGAATTCACAATAAAACTAACAGAAAGTATTTATCTGACACAATAGCGTTATTGGCGAATGACTATACTATTCAGAAATGCTAAATTAACAACACTTGCATGCATAGGAAGCGAATGTGCAACCTGTTCCAAAATGTCCTCCATCAGAGGCACTGTACATTTGAATTCAAAAAAGAATATTACTCAGTACTTTATTAAGAATTGCAGGTATCGCCGAGTTAGAGGCCCCGATGATACGACTTTTTTACATGTATTTATTGCCTTCCATAAACACATTTCTGGTGCCAATACTTACTAATTAGATAATCCTCTACAATTTTGTAATTCTTCTTCGGCCCAAACCGTCCGGTCTTCCTGAGAGTGTAAGGTCTTTGTTTGGACGGCCGGGAAGTATCACCCAATTTAGACTGGAACCCAGTAGAGGCGGCATCCACAGGGACCATACCCTCCTTCCCCTACCACCAACCTCAAGGAAGGACCTACGTGCCCACATATTTAACGTACCCGTACTCCGCGTGAAGACGGGGACAGTTTGGGCAGAGCCGGGAATCGAATTCAGGTCATCCGAGTACAATCCGCGCGGCTTAACCATTGGGCTCTCCCATCTCTGATTTACATTTTTCTTCTATCGCCGAGTTCGGTGTCTTAACTATTTTTAATCCTCCACCAGGGTCGCTGAAATTATATTCATTCGATCGACCATAATTTTATAACTAAAGATAGACCTAAGATATAACTTTCCTTAAGTTATTGTAGTTTCTTAAGGTCTTTCCTGAGAATCCTATATAGCGACAACCTGTATATTTTTATGAGATGAAAATATTTCTTTATAACGTCTGATATTCCCTGTTTCGTGTGTCTGTTTCATGCTTTAAATACACAGCTTTCTGCATCATTAATGCATGTAACATCCCATAGCATATGAAAATACAGAAAAATATATTCAATTCCTTTTCGTCGCGAGGATTTTCTTTGTGAATGTCACAAGAGAAATGTAATTTCAAGGAGATGAAAAGAGAAAGATTTATACCCATTGACATTCATGAAAGCCATTCCACGTTGCTTCAATACATCAATCTGGACAGCTGAATCTAACATCTTTGTTTTCGTTCTTGAAGATCAGTTAGTTCTATTTTAATAGAATTTTCTTTGATTTTATAGTTTCCTAATTACTTACAGATAGGTGTATATAGCTGTAAAAATATACATCCTGGGTGCTTTGAATTTTGTTGGCGATGGGCGACGCACTTCATCGTCACTAAATTCTAATCAAATATATGTACCAGAAAAGTTATGAAATATTTTTTTAAATAAGTTATACTCGTTGATTGTCAGATTGACTAAACTTTGCCTACAAATGACAGTGCTACTAAACCATAATATACGGGAGAATATGCATGATTAGATGAGAAAACTTCTTGCTTTAATATACAAAGTTCTCAGTTCTTAAGCGCCAAATAACTTTGTACAGAAAGGTCCCTGAATGTACACGTTAGGTCTATCTATAGTAAAAAAGCCATGCATGTTGGAATAAAAGGGATTGTAGCACTCCTGACGGAGAATTGAAATAACATTATGATAAAGAACTCGAACGAGGTTGACGAAAAAAACCAATTACAAATTCGTAGAGCATTATCTACTGTTCCATAATCGAAACTAGGAACGGGAAAACGCGTATGGGAAAGGCAATAAATGCATGCCACATTTCATCGTTTGTAAATGTGCAGAAACAGTGACACCTGCAATGGAAGTTAAAGTACGCGGTCATATATTCTTTCTCACATTCAAATGTGCGTTGTTACTAACGGGGGGCATTTTGAACAGGCTGTACATTAGACGTTTGTGCATATAGCTGATGTTCATTGTATCGTTCCTGAATATGACCAGGGGCGGCTCGCGTATAGGCAGTGCTCTCTCTCCCTCGCGTGCAGCTTCCTATGTGCGCACAACAGTCAAACACCACAGTTCTGTGAAGCGTGGTGTTTGACTGTTGTGCGCATCTGCACATAGGAAGCTCCACGCGAGGCTGCGAAGGAGAGAGAGCACTGTCGTTGGAGCTGTGAAGCGTGGTGTTTGACTGTTGTGCGCATGCGCACATAGGAAGCTGCACACGAGGGAGAGAGAGCACTGTCCCGCAGTGACACACTTCCAATACGCAAACCGCCACTGAATGTGACAGTAAGCATTTGTTTCTAAAAGTATGTATAAGTATAGCCTTTGTTACAGTACAAAGTCCCAGTAACAGCGTGCAAGTTAAAATACAATACAAAATATACAGATTAAAATATAATAAAATACATTAAAATGCAAACTATTGACAACAAATGATTTTCGAAAGCACCTGCAAATGAATAAATACTTTAACATATAAAATATTTGCAACAAATGACTTTTAAAAGCCATTTTCGTTGAATAAAAAACATCAAGATTATTCGGGAAGCTGTTGTAAAGTTTACAAAAATTATAAATCGCACAATAAGAACCAATATTCGCACTAAAATTCCTTTCAGCAAAAGAAAATAAAAATAAATGAAATTGCAAATCATAATTGAAACTTTAAGTGGCATTATACTGTTCAAATTATTTCGCGTTTTGAAATCATTTAGCCTATTGTAATGACGTACCCTCTTGAATTTTGGATATAAGATACTCAGAATGCAAGAATGAGTCCAAATTTCTAGATAACTAACGCGTTTATTTACAAGCACATTATAAACCAGAACATTATACAGCAGATAGCGAGAAAACTATTTTGCAAGATCCCTCCCTACACAACTGTCAAGTACGGTAAAACAACAATGAAATGTTCCACTCATTTCACAAAACAGCAGATCTACTTTTCTTAAAACATTGACGTATTTCACCATTCGATGTAGCTTATATCGCATCAACTGCTCTGCAACTGAGCGATGTCTCTTTTTATATACTCTCCGTAAAAACTTTCAGAAAGGCCTAATATCTCCAAGAATATTCATTATTTCGATAAAGTTCTCGTACCTTCGATAAATCGTCAAATCTAGCAACCCTGCTTCAAGTGTTCAAATATGGCAACCCTACATTGATATAATAGGAATGGTTATCTGTAAGAGTGTTTTCCCTTCTGGTTTTCAAAAGAGCCTCCAGCGAAGTTTTTTATATGTTTGGAACAATATGTGCAGTTTCCATTTAAAGCTGCAATTCCTGTAAGTTGCACTTTAAGGAACTATTCGTATTATTATTTTTTTTAATTCTCCCTTAAGTAACTTCCCGAGTTTAATAATTTGAAGTACTGGTGATTTATAATGGACAATTGCAAGTTGTACTCAAAAGTTAAAATGTCAGGAGAAATTTCCAAGTGACGTCGCCATGGTTACATTAGTTAAAGCTGGGACATATTGGCGTAATTAGCTTCGCTCTGACGGAGATTAGTTTCAAAACCTTTTATTACAGCTTTAAAGTTTATGAGAATATATATAGGAACATTTACGTTATATGGCATTTTCACGCATTTTCCGTTGGATGTCTGGAGGAAAGCGAATTATTTAAATCTACATAAGAGTTTAGTATGTTATAAATATTCCTCTTTTAAGAAGACAGATACGATAAAAACTGATAGCAAATATTCCTTAATGTATAAAATTTATTTTCCGTGATCCATTTTACCCAGAAGTGTTTAAAATTGGAAAACATCCTACTATTCTTATACGCGACAGTTGTTTTTTACTTTCCATGCAATGGAAATGGTAATGTATAGGGAAAGTATTGGAATCATACCAAAAATCACAACTCGAGTTTTCGACGGATCTACACGTTTCGAGACCTCTAGAATACGAAAAAACTATTTTTAGCGTGACGTCTGTGTGCGTGTGTGTGTGTCTGTCTGTCTGCTAACTCAAAAACTCATAGACCAATTTTCATAAAATTTGGTAGGTAAGTGTGTGACCCTGTGCTAATGTGTCACTTGTGTGTGATCCTGGTGCTAATTAGTTTTTGGTACGATTCGGAAAAAAAGAACCCGCTTTTTTTTGCAAAATGTCCAACAAAAATCTTATATATCCACTTTAACTAAAATACTAATTAACCAAATTTCACAAAATTTGGTAGATAAGTCACTTGTGGCATACTCTAGTGCTGATTAGATTTTGGCACAATTTAAAAAAGAACAACCTGCCTTTTCTTACGAGATGGCCCGCAAAAATCGTCAAAATCTAAACTAAAAGACTACGTATGCTGAAATGTGTCAATTAGATGCTAGTTTTATAAGTAATTTTTGACGAGAAAAGGAATAAGACTCCATTACTCTAGGACGAATCGTTCTCGAGATATTTGAGATTTTTCGCACTTTTGTTACGCATCCTTTGGGAAAATGTCCAATTAAATTGAATTAGAATTGATAATTTAGCGTTATTTTGTGCAATTAAACTGAATTTAATGAATTATAATGAGAAATAAAAAAATGAATGTGTCTGCAGGGAAAATCATGTGTTGCCCTCATCATATTTTTTTTTCAAATTCCCTACAACGCATGGTAATATACTATAGGGAAAGTATTGGATTCGTGTCCAAAATCGCAAATCGTGTTTTTGACACGTTTTGGGACCTCTAGAACACAAAAAAACTGTTTTTATCTTGTCGTCTGTGTGTGTGTGTGTGTCTGTTTGTTTGTTTGTTCAATGTACGTATCCACTTTAACTCAAAAACTTATGGACCAAATTTCATAAAATTTTATAAATAAATTACCGATGGATTATTCCGGTGGTGATTAGATATTGGTACTATTCGGGAGAAAAAGAACCTGCCATTTTTTGCGAAATGGCTGGCAAAAATTTTATGTATCCACTCTAGCTAAAACACTAAGTGACCCAATTTCACAAAATTTGGTAGACAACTCACTTGTGGGTTACTCTGGTGCTGATTAGATTTTGATATGATTCAGAAAAACCTGCGTTTTTTTCGAAATGGCCCGCAAAAATCGTTAAAATCTAAAATAAACTACATATGCTCAAATGTATCCATTAAATGCTTGTTTCATATGTAAGTTTTAACGATGAAAAGAATAAGACCAGCCCCATTACTTTAAGTCTAGCCGTTCTCGAGATATTTTATTTTTTTCACAACTTTGATATAACGGTTTTGAAAATACGTTGCCAGATGAAAACAAAAATTGAATAATTAACAGTGCAAATTCAGTGTCATTTTCAAATAATGATGCGGGTTATTTTGTGCAATTAAACTCAATTTAATGAATTATTAAATAATTAAACAGACTGCAAGGAAAGCCATCCGCTGCGCCTACATAAGATTTTTTAACTTCGATGACAGTTGACAATTTTTTACTGTTGCATTAGAGCTACTTTAGTATATCTGATCTATCTGCTACCTAATCTTTATACCAGAAATCATTCTTTTATATAACGCTAAATTGGCATTTTCACAAATAATTAACTTTAAAATTTTAAAAATGTAAAAGTACTTTTAACAGTTAATTATTTGAAAGCAATCGTTACTTAGAATCTGATTACGTTAAGATTCGTCAAATATATAACTGAATAAAACCTAGTATAAGGCTTTGCTAGGTCCTATATCCTAATTCAATCACAGGTGTAAAAATCTGATATTGCCAGCACATGACTTATACAATACAATGAATTTACTCCTTTTACAGTCAAAAAATAACGTATAAGGTCCACGGTACTGTGTTTTTCACGCTGAATTGTACATTTGGCGATTTTCCGAATAACAACATGTAAAACTATTTCCAATAAGCTTATTTCGCGTAACTATAAATAAACAATTATCAATATTGATAGCATCCTCATAAGCGACATAGTCTATATGTAAAAATATTTTAATAACTAATTCATTAATTAGACGTCATTTCCATTGATTTGCCGACATTTTCGTTAATCCGGCAACATTTAGAAAAGTCGCCAAGTTAGCGACATTCTGTCAAATTCGTCGCCAAAATCTTGCCAAGCGTTATGGATGGAGAAATAACTTATTCTTATAGCAGATAAATGACTATTGGCGTTCAAATACAAAAGTATTACTTAAAGTATCTTTTCTCGTGAATGGAACGAGTTAGATCCACGAGAATGATGTCACCCAATGTATCGCATGATATTACATATGAAAAGTGAACATGCTTCTTAACTGTTAATATTTTTTTTTAACTTATGAGATTTTTTGATAAATTTATTTGAAAAATATGCAATATCTCGAGAGCAGTTCATGCTAGCGTTCTAAAGTTTATGTCAATCGTTTTCTAATAAAAAATTACATAAGAAGAAATGACTATTTGCGTAACTTTATTGAAGGCTTTGAATTTTTGATGATTTTTTCAAAATTTCACTCAAAAATTTGGGCGGATTCTGAACATTCAATTGCATTTATAAATAATAAACTTCCAGTATTCACGGATTGTAATCTTTGTACCAAATTTCGTTCGAATCGCTCCATTCGTTCATAAGATATCGTCTCCACAGTCTCACTGACACACACACACACAGCCATCACCTCAAAAACGTTTGGCTAGTGTTCAGGGATGCCTAAAACGTGCTCTACCGTCGAAAACTCGAATTCGAATTTTCAAATTTTGTTAACATAAGCTTTGTACTGCTATTCAGAAAGAAGAAAATTAATTATACTTAATGAAGCTATTTTTGTTCTTTAGCCAATTTATTTGGATGTTTTTATGCCCAGATCATGGCAATGATACATTTATGTCCTTCAAATATTATAAAGCATTAAGATTTTCAATTTTCAATATTTTGCAAACATTCAGAAGACTTTTCTGAAATTTGAGGACTTTTTATGACCGGATATAATATTTACCGATTTCAATGAAATTTTACTGCGTTTAATAACTTCACCAACGTAACGCATCTAGGGGTTTAGACCAGGTATACTGTTACGAAACGTATCATCTAGAATAGTGGGTGTATGCGCAGGATATAAGAACGAGTCCAAGTTTCTGGATAACTTACGTTTATTCACAAGCACAAGGTAAACAGAAACAATATACAATCAAACAACACTTAAATGCTCCACTAATAACACAAAATAAGCTATAATATTCTCAAAACACTGGCGAGAATAATTTCACAAAACAACTGTTAGGGGCGCGGTAGCCCATTGGTTAGCGCGCTGGAGTTGCACTCGGTAGGCCCGGGTTCGATTCCAGCCACTGCCACAACTGCCGCCGTGTTCATGCGGAGTACGATCACGTTAAACATGTGGGTCCGAAAGTCCTTCCGAGAGGTTGGTGGTAGGGGAAGGAGGGTACGGTCCCTGTGGATGCCTCCCCCACTGGGTTCCGGTCTAAATTGGGTGGCACTTCCCGGCCGTCCAAACAGTTACCTTACACCTTTCTGGTAGGTCGGACGGTCTGGGTTTCAACAAAACAACTGTTAGGGCGCGGTAGCCCATTGGTTAGCGCGCTGGAGTTGCACTCGGTAGGCCCGGGTTCGATTCCAGCCACTGCCAAAACTGCCGCCGTGTTCATGCGGAGTACGATCACGTTAAACATGTGGGTCCGAAAGTCCTTCCGAGAGGTTGGTGGTAGGGGAAGGAGGGTACGGTCCCTGTGGATGCCTCCCCCACTGGGTTCCGGTCTAAATTGGGTGGCACTTCCCGACCGTCCAAACAGTTACCTTACACCTTTCTGGTAGGTCGGACGGTCTGGGTTTCAACAATCAACAACAACAAAACAACTGCTACTATTCTCAAAACATTGACAAAAGTCACAGTCCACTGTAGCTCGTATATTGTTAACTCGTCCACTGAACTTCAACGAAGTGATGAATTCGATTTATAGTCGCTCCATAGAAACTTCTGCAAATCACTATATCTCAAAGAATAATCGTTCTATCGAGAAATTTCTAGAACATTCCAGTAGTCGCCAAACCTGGCAACTTTTATTCTAATTGGGAAATCCTGAAAACCCTGGGATCACGTCATGCAGACCTCATAGACTGTGTCACTGTAACGAAGTGATGAATCCTATTTATAGTATCTCCATAGAAACTTCTGTAAATCTCTATATCTCAAAGAATAATCGTTTTATCGAGAAGTTTTTGGAACATTCCGGAAGTCGCAAATATCGTCAATTCTGGCAACCGTTATTCTAACTGAGAAATGCAGGAAACCCTAGGTCTAAGTCATGCTGAATAGATGACGTCATGGACTGTGTTTTCTTCGCCTGGCCTATGAGACGGACGAAAAGGCGCCAAAAGGAAAATTGCGCATTTACAATAATACCATTAATCTAAGGACCGACCACCCTAATCAAAACCAGAGCCAGATATATTTTTTTTAAATATGATATTTACTTAAGTGACTTCGAATTCTAAAGCAATTTCTTCTAAGTAACCTCAAGTTCATGTTTCGTAAGTAACTTCAGCTTGTGTGATCAAGAAATGGAATTCATTTCAAACTGGCGTCTCTAGATATTCGAATGTACTATTTGTAACGTTTCGCTTTGATTAATCTGCATTTGTCAATTCGAAATTCTTGAGATGCAGATCCAAGCGTTATTGGAAAGTTAAAATGTCAGGAGAAATTTCCTAGTCATGTCTAGATGTTAATTAAAGTCCAATTAGTGTAATTTGTTTTCTACTGACAAAGGTTCGTATCGGAACTTTTTATCTCATTTTAAATAGTTTGTGAGAGTAATTACTAGAATGTTAAAAGTATATATGGTATGTTCAGTTGTTAATAGATAAATTGTAAAAGGAAATTCAATACTGATACTTTTAAAACCTAACTAAGTACACACTTCTAATATTTTCTCTTAAACATAAATTATCTCTTAAAACATACCATTCGTCCATTTTAAACAATCTGATGTGGGCATCACCTGACTTTCCCTACCTCATGCAACAACTTTACTTTCTGCACAGCGAAGTAATGGTCCACGACACAATGTTTTGAGTTTTGAATTAATACCACGTAAATTAGTTAATACCCACAATAATTAATACTTTTTTTTAATTCGATGTGACTTTTTAGATAAATTTATATGAAAAATGTGCAATTTCTCGGAAACGGTTTGTGCTAGCATTCTAAAGTTTGTGCCAATCGTTTTCTAATGAAAAATTACATAAGAAATGACTATATATGTAACTTTATTGAAAGTGTTGATGATTTTTTCAAAAATTTATTCGAAAATTTGGGGGATCCTCCGAACATTCGTTTGCATTTAAAAACAATCGGCCTCTGGTAGTCACCGATTGTAATTTTTTTTCCAGATTTCTCTCAAATCGCTCCATTCGTTCGGGAGATATCGTCTCCCTCCCCCCACCACCACCACTACACACACACCGACATCACCTCAAAATCGTTTAATTCGCATTCAGGGACGCTTGAAACGTGCTTTCCGACGAAAACTCTAGTATTCACCGATTGTAATTTTTTTTCCAAATTTCTCTCGAATCGCTCCATTCGTTCGGGAGATATCGTCTCCCTCCCCCCCCCCCACCACCACCACCACACACACACCGACATCACCTCAAAATCGTTTAATTCGCATTCAGGGACGCTTGAAACGTGCTTTCCGGCGAAAACTCGAATTCGAATTTTTGACGCCGACACAATACTTAACTTCTACATTATACTATGTACAGGGTGGCTATAACTAAAGTAGAGGTGTTTAGAGCCCGATAATGAGAAAAACGTTGTGCCAAACTCAACCAAATTTGCAGTAAATACTAGTTAGACCATGAGGTTTTAATTTTTAAAAGAAAAAAAAAAATGTTCGGATTTTTGTCACCGCAGGCCAGAGTGGCGCTGTAAGGTCCATTTTTGGAGTAAAATAGGCATAGGAAGTACATAAAATTAACATTTTACATGCATTTTGAAAAGGACATCACATTTACATTTTATACGTATTTGGTACTTTTATCTTTATATTTGCATCTTACATTTACATACGTATGACATTAATTTTTATATTGGCAATATTTACATGTGTGATTCAATATGTTTTCCTTGCATATGTTCCAAAAGTACATTCTCTAAATCAGCATTCTCTACTGCAGCATGTAGCAGATCTCCATTGATTTGCTTGACGTGCAATGTTATTCGGTCCTTCAAAGTGGCTAAATTATCCACATTTCCTTATTATACCAAGCGCTTTACATGACCTCACAATCAAAAGTCACAAGGGGTCAGATCAGGCGAATGGGTTGGCTACTTCATAGGAAAAGCTCGACTAATTATTCGGTGTTGGTAACATGCTGTTGTAGGACTCCCTGTATGCGCAATCTAATATGAAGAGGTGCTCCATCCTGCATAAATATCGTAGATTCAAGACATCCACGCTGTTGAAGTTGCAGAATAACAAAGTTCAGCAACATTGTTCGATACCTCTCATCATTGACGGAACTTTCTGTATTTCCTATACCTATTTTACCCCAAAAATAGACCTTACACTTTGGCCGGGGTGGTAAAAATCCGAAATAAATTTTTTCTTTTAAAAATCAAAACTCCATGGTCTAAATAGTATTTACTGCAAATTTGTTTGAGTTTGGTCCAACAGTTTTCTCACTATCGGGCTCTAAACACCTCTTCTTTTTAATTATGGCCACCCTGTATATAAAGAAAATAAAAAAGAAAAGTCAATTCAAATCGGTTGGAAAGTCGTAGAACTCGCATATTTTTTATTATGATCATTTTAAACTAGGAGACAAGACAGGATTTGCTCCAGATGATTATATCAATCTCCTCAGTAATTTGGTCACAGGATGTCTATTTCACTTCAAACTGATGTTTCTATGTATTCAAAAAATAACTGTATTTGTAACACCTAGTAACTTTAACGTCTATAACTTCTCCTGTTTACTAACTTCAAATCCTATAAAATCCGCTACGGGGGGCAATTACTAGCATTATTTGAAAGTTTAAATGCCAAGAGGAATTTCCAGCTGACGTCCTGATGGCTACATTAGCCAAAGCGATGCTATTAAAGTAATTAGTTTTGTTCCGACAGAGATTAATTTCAAAACCTTCTATTTCAGCTTTAAAACTGTTAAAGACTGAATCCCGAAATGCTAAACCAATATAATTTTACATATTTTTAATATGTGTTTTGAGAAAATGAATGCGATACCATTTTCATTTCTAAATTTTAATCATGCTTTCACGAGCAATACTTACAGACTGGTTTCACTCATGTTAGGCAAGTGTTACGAAACGTATCCTCAGAAATCGTGAGTGTATACGCAGGATACAAGAACGAGTCCAAGTTTCTGGATAATTTACGTTTATTCACAAGCACAAATTAAACAGGAACAATATACAATCAAACAGCACTTGAATGCTCCACTCATTACACAAAATAAGCGATAATATTATCAAAATTCTGGTGAAAATAATTTCACAAAACAACAGCTATTATTCTCAAAACATTGGCAAAAGTCACAGTTCACTGTAGTTCGTATATTGTTAACTCGTCAGCTGAACTCCAACGGAGTGATGAGTCCTTTTTATAGTCTCTCTATAGAAACTTCTGGGGAATTTCTCTGTAGAAATTTCCAGAATTATCTAATATCTCCTAGACTAATCGTTATTTCGTGAAGTTTCTATAACATTCCGGAAGTCGACAAGTATCGCGATAAATCGCCAAATATGGAAACCCTTCTCTGACTCAAAATTCTAGCAACTATAGAGTGACGTCAGGGAAATAATGTTCGTACCGCTGTCTCCTGGAGAATATACTCCGATTTCACCGTTTGGTCTGCCATAGAGACGAAAGACAAGATTGGAGACGCCAGGGCAAGAATATTACACATTCGCGACAGTAGTACGTTAACCTCGAATAGCCCGTTGCTACAGTCGCGGCAAGTGAATTTCACACTGAATAAAGTATCTATGAAGCTCCATTCAAGTTTTAAATGTATTTACATTCCATGCATTCCTTAAGTAATTTTGCATCCAATTTGAGGTTGAATATGACATAACGTAACACCTAAAATAACGTCTTTGCGTTCATGGAACATGTTGCTGATAAAACCAGTTACCAAACAACCAGGCATAGAAAAACTACCGCTTTAATCGATAGATTGCCACATAATTTTTTTCGAGAACTTGGGAGTTAATTGTTAAAACAAACAGCACACACTTGCATTTTTAATTACAGGTGCTTATTATTTTGACTTTCGCATACTATATAATATAGTATAAAGTATTGTTTTCACGAAAATTTTCGATTTCGAGAGTTTGATGCCAGTATGTGATTTAGGATCGCTTGAACAAATTTTGACTATTTTTAGAATGATGTCTGTCTGTCGTCGATATCTTGTATACACGATAGCTGCCACAAATATTAACGGATTTTCACGAAACATTTTATTTAGCTTTGCTAATGAAAATTCTAAAACTACATATATATATATATATATATATATTCTTAAATTCGAACGAACACTTCAAAATTTATACGAAATTTTATATTTTCTTTACATGGCAGCATAGGAAAAATAGTCTCAATGGTCCCAAATCTTAACACTTTCAATCCTTATAGTACAAAATAGCCACGATACAATATTTTGTCTTCGTGACATCATTAGTCCCCCCCCTCCCCGTCAGGGGGGTATACACTGTCAAACTTGATATCAAACGAAAGATTTTGTCAAGCCCTTTAAAATGAAGGATGACATGCTATAATTGTGATCATTTAGACCAACGATACAGATTCTACAAATTATTTCTGTCAAAAGGTGCAGAAGAAAAAATCACACGTTACTTTAAAACGGATTCTTGTATGACGTCGACTTGAGTCACACTCCAATTAATTTAGGAATTCAATTAAGCAATTGTCTAATGGACACCCTAAACCTCTTTCTTCTTCAAATATAAGGCGTAAGGTATCTATTTGGACGGCCGAGAAGTGCCCCTCAATTAAGTTCGGAACCCAGTGGGGAGTGATATAAAAAGTAACAAACATCTGTGAAAAAGTAAATATCATCAGGGCTTGCAGCGCGGTGTCACCTACCATGCTTATCAAAAGTACGCCGTCATATTCTTTCTCAAAAGGCTGTAAAAGCTGTATTTGTAAAGGCTTGTACATTAGATTTTTGCAAACCCAAGTGTAGTCTATTTTAGCATTTCGGTATAGGGCAGGTAATGCGCCAATAACCCCATTGCTTGAAATAAATGCTTTCTCTCACATTTTTAACGTCGGTTCCCACTTATTAGACAATGCGCTAGTTTTGTAATTTTTTTCTTCCTTTTGACTCGGACCGACTTACCTACTCGAAGGTATAAATGTATGTTTAGACGGCCGGAAACAGTGCAGTCCAATTTAGACTGGAACCCAGTGATTGCGGCATCCGGAGAGACAGTACCCTCCTTTCCCTACCACGAACCTCTCTAAAGGACTTACAGGGACCCACATATTTAACATGCCCGTACTCTGAGTGAACACGGGAACAATTTAGGCAGACCCGGGAATCGAACTAGAGTCGTCCGAGTGCAATACCCGCGCGCTAACTACTGGGCTGTCCCACCCCAAGACCTGTTTCTAATAAACTTTGTTTGTTTCACTGGTTTCATAACTGGGCTACTTCCTTTATTAGACACATTCTTTTATACAAAGTAGGAACAAGAAGTTCGGAGACTGTGCTGATATCTCCAACCCTGATTGGAGAAGAGGGGAACTATTTTACCGTGGCGTAGAGGCACATGTGACGCTAGATATGAAAAGGAAGAAACAGGTCCGCAGTGCAGAGTTTTTTTCCCAGACAATGCGTGTCAGTGAACTGTAGTCATTCACGTTCGTCGAAAACAGAAATGGCGTTTGAAGAACAACGTGCGAATATAAAATTCTGCCAGCGTTTGGGGAAATCGCCGGCATAGCAGGTGCAATGTTTCTGTCGCCGATTTCCCCAAACGCTGGCAGAATTTTATATTCGCACGTTGTTCTTCAAACGCCATTTCCGTTTTCGACGATCGCGAACGACTAGAGTTCCCTGACACACATTGTCTGGAAAAACATGTGCCTCTACGCCACGGTAAAATAGTTTCCCACTTCTCCAATCAGAGTTAGAGATATTAGCGCAGTCTCCGAACTTTTTGATCCTACCTTGTATATTAGATACTCCATATGTGCCAAAGTAATTTAACATTCTAAAAGTCTTCTGTAGGTAGCCTTAATACATGGGATATCATACGGAAACGGGTTTCATTTCCAAACGATATATCCAGAGAACTATTTATAACTTTCTGACTTTCTCTTTGATATTTCCGCGCAAGTTTGTCAATCCGAAATCACGGAAATTCATGACGGACAATTACAAGCCTTATTTGAAAGTTTAAATGTCAGGAGGAAATTTCCAGGTGACGTCTTGATGGCTGGCATTAGCCGAATCCCATTAGTGTAATTAGTTTCGGCTCTGAGAATGATCCGTTTCAGAATCTGTTGTTCCAGATTTAAAATTGTTCCCTAGAATTGAATACCAGAAACGTTTGCGGCATTTTTAATATTTTAATGGATGCGCTGAAAAATGAAATTCAATATTTAGAGCCTGGAGTGAAAGTTAAGTGAAGTGTAGCACACTCAGTGGTCAAAATAATCACAATTATAGCATGTTGCCCTTCATTGTTAAGGGCTTAAAAAATTTTTCGATTGATACAAAGTTTGCCAATGTATCCTCTTCGAGAGCAGGGTCCGATTAAGCCAAAGAGGGGCCCAGGGCCTACACAAACAAACATCATATACCAAATTTGGAGCCCGGGATCGCAGCGTCGAAGGCCCCCTTGTACATGTAGACTTCCATACTTTTTACTTCAGAGTAATAAATTAAGAAATGAAAGAATGCATAATATAGACAAATTTGTACAAAATACCTATATTCTGAAATTTTAGAAGAAAAATATTTTTTTAATGAAATATTATCGTAATGGTTTTTTTTTCATATTTTAAGTTTAGGAAGATTTGCTTCATGAATATTTTTTTTCTTAAAAAGTAAAAGTTATTTGTGTTTAAAATTCATCACATACAAAATTTAGGGGCACAGGGCCAAGGCCTCGGAGGCCCGTGCTTTAATCAAGCCCTGCTCGAGAGGTAAATTGGCAAACATTTTCCTTGAAACATCCTTTTCTCAGGATCTGTATAATAGAGTTGATGACTAATATATATTCAACATTGAATTCCAGAGAAGCTAGGGAGTTTACTAAGGATTTTCACTTCCTGTTTTTTTTCCATTTTCCGGTGAAAATTTTTCATTTTACTTGAAACTTCTATTTCTCAAGATTGACCATAGCTTTAATGATAGCTTAAAACGGTAGCTGATATTAATTTAGCAGCAAATTCTGGAGGATAGGGATTTCCACTTCCTGTTTAATTTTCCAATTCTGGTTCCGAAAAAAATTTTGAATATTTTATTTCTCAAGATTGACTACATACAGAGCTTAGACGATGACTGGTATAAATTTAACTTCGAATTCTAGATTCAAATTATGGAGGACGTAGGGGTTTCACGAATAATTTAAACTTTTATATGTTTTCTGGTTAAAATAATGTCCTAGAAACATTTATTTATTAGGATTGGCAATAGATAAAGCTTAGAGGATAACTGATATGGATTAAACATCCGGAAAATGTTACGGGTTCACTAAGGATTTTCATTTCCAGTTCTGGAGATGTCACTTGCGGTTTTTCGAAAATCCCTATAACAGCACAAAACAAATATACTAAAGGCAACAAAAATGCTTAATAGTCACGTAAAAAACCAAATAAGCACAGCATTTAGCACTATATGATAGTTCTTTCATACATTTCTTGCTTTACTTGTTATATTTAGAACATAATTTCTTTACCTTTTACTTAAGTACTACTTTCTATTACTTAAAATAAGACAATGCAAACAATATTCACACTTTATATAAAACAAAACAGAGCATCTTCTAAAAGGAAGCGTAATTTAAATATTTCTCTTTCTTTATTAAAGATGAAAAGAAGTATTTCCTCCGTTCATTAATAAAACTATCGGAATCCTATAACTGGAGCAAGACGTCGAACTCAATCCCGAATAAAATGTAACGTGGTATTGCCTTGGCAATGATCCAAAAAAGTGCTTTATACTAAAAATATCTCCTTTTGTTCAACGATTTTTGCACGGTATAGGTACACCATTGTTTTCGTGAAAGCTTCGAATTTCATACTTTGTTGCAAAATCTTTTTTTTTTTTCTTTTAAGTCTTTTATACCCTTTGATCAATTTGACGCGAGTTTTGACCTGATACGCAATGACTGTGAACTCGCATCCAAATGCATTCCATTTTGGACTTTATTATGCGTCTTATATTATTGTACAGAATAAGTATTGTTTTGCAAAAGTTTTTTTTTCTTGAAAGTCCTCTTTGATCAATTTCACTTTAGTTTTGACCTGATACTCAATGACTGAGAACTTGCATCCAAATGCTTTTTGCTATTTTAACTTTTTTATGCTTCCTGTATTATTGTATAGAATAAGTATTATTTTTCGAAAGTTTAAGATTTCCAGATTTTAGGGGAAAAGCTCGTTCATTTAAGGGGACAGTGGACGTTGAAATTTTTATTATTTATTTATTGACTTAGAAACATGATAATTTGTATAAATATTCCTCTTAACATTACTATATAAAATACCATTCAATTTTTTCCAATTTTATTATAATTTTGTATTTTTTTTAATTTAATTTTGTTTTTAACGAAAATTTGAAAATGCTCCTTGCGTGCCATTTGTTCCCATTTTTGATTCCTTTTACATTATGATCACTCAAAAACACATTATGAACAAATTTGGGTTATTCATTTTTAAATCTCTTTGAAAGGTAATTTTTTAAAAATATTTTTCTGCATTAAAACTTAATTTTCATCATTTAATTAGGTTCTTATTCCCTTTAAATTACCTTAATAAAGTCCAATTATAAAATGCATAACCAGTTTCATTAAAAAGTGTGAAAGGTGTCTTCTTGCCAAATTTCATGCATCTCAGAAAAAAATTAAATCGTATGGAGCATTTTAAAAATGTAAAACCTTTGAAAATTCGGTTTGAAAAAAATGCATTCAACCTTTTGCTTACGGGTGGAACAGCTTCCATCCCAAACGAAGAACCACCCAAAAAGATTGATATTTGACATACCCTATCTCAAAAAGTTCGAAACATTGCACCTACTGCAGCAGGTGCGGTTTATCATATTTAAATGCAATTTTAGGATTTACATGTTTGACTAGAAAGAAATTGGAAACCGTTTTTAAAAAATTATTTAAGACAGAATTAGTAAAATTCAGGGTACAATATTCGTATATTTTAGTAGATTGTTTTGATTCATCATTTAAATTTAAGTCCGTGACGTATAAATAAACATTAAGAATTTTACTTCTGGTAATTAGCAAATCGTAAAATAAATGTTTAAAATGAATGTTATCAAATGCAGTAGTTCTAAAAAGGTTATAAACCATATTTAATTGCTGTTTTTAATTCCAAAATTCCAGTTCTTACATTGTTTCCAAACAAAAGTAACTTTTTAATTTACATGCTGCTGTAGGATGGCATTTTTTAGATCAGATAATGAAGGCAATTTTTTATTATATTTACTTGCTCTTTTAGTTCTTTTTGATTTATTGTTAGAAATGTTAAAAAAATTATATATATTATGGTCTTCATTAGGATAATTAAAGGATTTTTTAACAATGTTATGATGATTAAATAATTGATTGAGTCCATATGGAAAAGTAGTTTTGTGTGCACATATGAATTCATTTTCAAGGAACAATCTGTCATAATATATATATATATATATATATATATATAAATGCCATCTTTTGGTACCCCCGGCCATCTTTTGGTACATTGCTTCCATCCATAACTCTTTTCATTTTGAAAATATTTTTAATCCTCTTTTTAGTGCAGCTTTGCGCCTTTTAAGTGTGATTTCTGATAAATTTATAATATTTTATTTCACCGTATTTTCATATTATATATATATATATATATATTACAAATATATATACAAATTATTTACAACTCTAGCATTACAAATTCTACCCAAGACCTACTAAATGGACGACCACACATACGCGCGCGAACTCGGCAGAAGGCAGATCCGTAATTCTAAAGTATGCATTTCTTACAGATCTGGCCAATCATGAATATGCTATTCTTCGGAATGGAAGTTGTGAAGTTTAGGACATAAATTAACATCAGGTAAAATTAGAATTAGAATAAAATGATCAAAAATAATAGAATCCTCACACTCTTTAATTTATTTCGGAAATGACAAGTGAAGAAACAATTTTTCAATTGTATATCCTGGACTATTTCCTCATCTGTAATAGTAAATCTCATCAAATGGATCTAAAAGTACAGGATATTCATAAAATATCTTTCCTCTACGGACCGCAACGATAGTAGCTAGAGATACGGAGCTGAGGTACTGGTATAGTAAAGCAACTGTACTCTACCAAATAATATTAAGAACAGCGCTCCTAGGGGTAAAATTTGAAAATTAGCACTTTTATCTCAGAAACCATTAGAGATAGTCAATTAGAAAGTTATAAAGCATTACCAAATTAATAGGAGACGTCATTCCATTTAATACAGAAGCGCTATTTACATAATGTAAGGTTTAAAGTAAGGTGTAATATGCCCATAATCTGCCCCAATACCCACTTGCATGTAGGAAAGAACTTTCTGTTACACGTTCGTCTGCATTACGGGTGAATGTAGAGCAGTAGAAAATCATAAGACATACTGCCGTGCAGCTTCTCTAACGTTTCGTCTGAATCCACCATACCATCTTTCAGTAGTCATGCGAATAGTCTGTCATGATCTTCTTCATATCTTACTAATTCGATACTAATCTTCAAATTCCTAGTTGACATTTTATCAGTATCTTTCATAGTTTCTTAGATAAAAATGCTAACTTCCGAATTGATGTATTCACAATTCGCTTTGGCTTGTATCACTCCAACAACATTTAACCGAACGATGCCCAACTTATATACCCTCTGTGGAATGTTCGAAGAGGGAGGAGAAACAAGTGGGTTTAAGGGATAAAAATCTCGTGAAGTTTTCAACCAATCTACAAAATTTAGACATTTTCTTGAACTCGCCAAGTTTGTGATATATTTCCAAATTTGCCTCAAAATTAAATCGGTGATTAGTCATTCATTAATGATGAGCGATTGATCTGTCTGTGCAGATTTTGTATCCACTCAAACTAAAAAACTAATGGACCGAATTTCACAAAATTTGGTAGGTAAGTCACTTGTGAGCGAGTCTGGTGCTGATTAGTTTTGGGTACGATTTAGAATAAAAGAACCCGCCTTTTTTTTTTGCGAAATGGCCCGCAAAAGCTTGTATCCACTCTAACTGAAAAACTAATGAACCGAATTTCACAAAATTCGGTAGATGAGTCACTTGTGGGTTACCCTGGTGCTGATTAGATTTTGGTATGATTCGGAAAAAAATGACCAGCCTTTTTTTGCAAAATAGCCCGCAAAAATCGTCCAAATCTAAACTAAAGAACTAGGTATACTCAAATATATCCATTAAATGCGGATTTAATACGTAATTTTTAACGACGAAGAGAATAAGACCAACCCCATTACACTAGGACTAGCCGTTCTCGAGATATTTTAGTTTTTCGTACTTTCCCTACGCCACCTTTGAAAATAAGCCCGGTTACCGAATGAGAACGGAAATTGAATTAAAAGTGAAATAAATTTAATTAAAATAAAGAGAACGTTAATATAAGTCTGCAGGGGAAGTCATGTGCTGCTCACATCAGATTTTTTTCTTTCCCCGACTGGATTTGAAAAAAACTGTAGTGAAACATAGCATTTTGTACGTTCGCAACACTATGTTTAGTTATATTTATTTGCGCTCTATATCGTTGCGATCCAATTTATTACTGATTATGCGCGAAGTCTTCTTTACCTATCCTATTTACTGAAAACACAGAGAATAAATAGTTTCTCTCTATTATAACGATCATTTGTCCTAAACTCAGTATTTATAGATCCTTTCCTACAATCATATCAAACGACTCCAGTCACATCAGACGATCATATCAAACAACTCCATTCAAAATAATGAAATATGTATTCTGATTTAGTCTCTATACCCACTTTCATAAATTGCTCCCTCCACTCACAAATAACAAGTTTCAAAACAACGAGAGCCATAATTCCCAGTTTACGTGACAGACATAGTGTGTCGAAAATTGCTGAAATTTACGAAAATATTCGTAACCAATATCATTTTAATTCTTCCCCGTAAATGCATCTTAATAGGACAGCATGATCGTAAGCGACCGGATTGAGTTGTTACAAGAATCACTCACCGAGACAGAATTAAATATTAAGGAATGCGCGCAATGTTTCCTTTTAAATTCCATAACGTCGGCCCCATTTTTACCTATATCCAACATGCCTGTGTGGTAATTGTGGAAAATGTTTAAATATTTTGTGCATGAAACTCGGGAAGACTATTCTTTATGAAGAATGATCATTGAAATTCCGTTCCCGGATTTATTTTCTATTGCCCGGATTTATTTATTTTCTATAAGATTTATCTATATATGAAAAACGATTTTCTGCAGTTCTACGTTGCACACGACATCATATACTGAAAACGAAGATGAATATTAGACTCATTTTTAACTTAATTACAACAATGGAGAATTCTGACTTTCTACGTTGCGTATGATATCAGATACTGAAATCGAAGATGAATATTAGACTCATTTTTAACTTAATTACAACAATGGAGAATTCTGACTTTCTACGTTTCGTATGATATCAGATACTGAAATCGAAGATGAATATTAGACTCATTTTTAACTTAATTACAACAATGGAGAATTCTGGTTTTCTACGTTGCGTATGACATCAGATACTGAAATCGAAGATGAATATTTGACTCATTTTCAAATTAATTACAACAGTGGAGAATTCCGGCTTTCTACGTTAAGTATGACATCAGATACTGAAATCGAAGATGAATATTAGACTCATTTTTAACTTAATTACAACAATGGAGAATTCTGGCTTTCTACGTTGCGTATGACATCAGATACTGAAATCGAAGATGAATATTAGACTCATTTTTAACTTAATTACAACAATGGAGAATTCTGGTTTTCTACGTTGCGTATGACATCAGATACTGAAATCGAAGATGAATATTTGACTCATTTTCAAATTAATTACAACAATGGAGAATTCCGGCTTTCTACGTTAAGTATGACATCAGATACTGAAATCGAAGATGAATATTAGACTCATTTTTAACTTAATTACAACAATGGAGAATTCTGGTTTTCTACGTTGCGTATGACATCAGATACTGAAATCGAAGATGAATATTTGACTCATTTTCAAATTAATTACAACAATGGAGAATTCCGGCTTTCTACGTTAAGTATGACATCAGATACTGAAATCGAAGATGAATATTAGACTCATTTTTAACTTAATTACAACAATGGAGAATTCTGGCTTTCTACGTTGCGTATGACATCAGATACTGAAATCGAAGATGAATATTAGACTCATTTTTAACTTAATTACAACAATGGAGAATTCTGGTTTTCTACGTTGCGTATGACATCAGATACTGAAATCGAAGATGAATATTTGACTCATTTTCAAATTAATTACAACAATGGAGAATTCCGGCTTTCTACGTTAAGTATGACATCAGATACTGAAATCGAAGATGAATATTAGACTCATTTTTAACTTAATTACAACAATGGAGAATTCTGGCTTTCTACGTTGCGTATGACATCAGATACTGAAATCGAAGATGAATATTAGACTCATTTTTAACTTAATTACAACAATGGAGAATTCTGGTTTTCTACGTTGCGTATGACATCAGATACTGAAATCGAAGATGAATATTTGACTCATTTTCAAATTAATTACAACAATGGAGAATTCCGGCTTTCTACGTTAAGTATGACATCAGATACTGAAATCGAAGATGAATATTAGACTCATTTTTAACTTAATTACAACAATGGAGAATTCTGGTTTTCTACGTTGCGTATGACATCAGATACTGAAATCGAAGATGAATATTTGACTCATTTTCAAATTAATTACAACAATGGAGAATTCCGGCTTTCTACGTTAAGTATGACATCAGATACTGAAATCGAAGATGAATATTAGACTCATTTTTAACTTAATTACAACAATGGAGAATTCTGGCTTTCTAAGTTGCGTATGACATCAGATACTGAAATCGAAGATGAATATTTGACTCATTCTTAACTTAATTACAACAATGGAGAATTCTGGTTTTCTACGTTGCGTATGACATCAGATACTGAAATCGAAGATGAATATTAAGACTAAATTTTAACTTCATTACAACAATGGAGAATTCTGGCTTTCTACGTTGCGTATACATCAGATACTGAAAGAAAAAGATGAATATTGGACTCATTTTTAACTTATTTACAGTTAAGGTGAATTCTGGAGTCCTACGTTGCGTATGACATCAGATACTGAAAACGAGGCTGGATATTGGACTATTTTTTAATTTCTTTATAACAATGGAGAATTCTGGAGTTCTAAGTTGCGTATGACATCAGATACTGTAAACAAAGCTCGATATTGGACTCATTTTTTATTTATTTACAACAATGGATATTATAATACATCCTTTTGTGTTGTGGCTACACAAACAGTGATTTAGTGTTATCTTTTATTATAGTAGATATCTCATTAATAAACCGATTTTTTAAATTATAGATTGCCCGCTGGCCTCACTAGCTGACATAAAGTTGACATAAAAATTCATTAGTTGACTGTATTGTGTAATGATCAGATAATTAACCGTATACTCACAAGTATTTGGTCAACCAAGAATTAAAAGACTACAAATTTTAAATATTAATCTATCTTGTAGCTAGCTGCATGCCTGTGGCGACTTTTCTTTATTAACTATTGCGTATTAACTAATTGCATCTTAACTATTGCGTATACTTACGACAAAGCTAACTTGATTGTAGAGAGGGTATAGAAAAATGATAATCCTCCGCTTGTTTATATAATCCATCTATTACACGCTATTAGAGTTAAAAAACTAAAATCATGCTGTATTGCTCTAAATTTAAAATTTAAAAGTTATATTCATTTTCTTTTATCATATTTCATATAACGTATTATAATTTGATGTTCAAAATAAATCTAAGTATCAATGTGTTGCTGATTATGAAAACCATCTGGTCAATGTGGCGTATGAACACAATGTAGCCTATGAACACAATGTGGCCTATGAACACAATGTGGCGCATGAACACAAAATTGAATAAACTGCCATAGCTTCTACAGTGTATTCAAGTTAACCTTAGCCTAAGTAAGAAAAGCGTGTCTACGCGTATGTTACTCAAGTTGCTTGGCAAACTACAAAGTGATTTGTATTATACAATGCCTCTCAATTTTCGTTTCTGCTGAGTGACAATCCTAATGGAACTAGTATTAAGCATTATAATTAATATTACGCGTAAGATATCACAAATTGTTATTCTTTCTACTCTTCAATAAAAATGTGGTTCATCTCATATCAGGGATTACAGCTGAATCTCTATGGGGAAATTTCTTTTAAAACCCAACATAAAAAACTAATCGAGGAGGTAGCGAAAAGAACTTAATACGTCTAGTTGGGAAAACGCCAAAACCGTTTGAAGCAATCATTCAGGTGGCGCTAGGGTATGATAAGTCCCATTGTATTGCATGTATTTACAGAGTGAAAATATTGTATTTAAAAAAATTAAAATGTTTTGAAGTTGGCTGCAGGTCTGTTTATGAATTGGATATGAGAATGCATGTAGGTAAAAGTAAGGAATTAATACTTCATATTAAGAAAACGCCAATATCGTTTTGGACAATCACTAAGATGGCGTTGGGATAACATAAGCAGCTTTGCATTGTATGCATTTCTATGACGAAAGGTCTAAAATATTTATTTAAGCTGTCAAATTTGTAAAAATAAATTATTAACAAAATACACATTAGAACTGAAACAATAAAGAATATTTCTACGTATTCAAAATAATTTTACCTTTCAATTTATTTTAATCTCCTTATATTCTGTACTCTACCCTACAACTATGAAAGAATGCTTGTTAATTATAGTCATCATTAAGAAACCCTTAATAATAAAAATACATATACTAAATACTACGCCCTTCTGTTGTGTCAACTAATAGGAGCAGCTACTTTGCTAACACTAGCGGCACCTAGATATAATTCTCAAAGCATTATGGCAAATTCAAACGTTTCATCCATAGGAGTTTTATCTCCTTTGCAACTCTATAGTTATAAATCTAACTCGAAAATACATATACTAAACACTACGCTTTTGTGTTGCATCAAATAAAAATATCTGGGACATTAGTAATACTAGCAACACCTAGATATAATTTTAAAAGCATCATAACATTTTCAAGTTTTTCATCTCTAGGAATTTTATCTCCTTGTCTTTAATTCTATGAAACTAATATGAAAATCATGGTGAAAGAACTTGGTGAAGAAAGACTACCACAGCAAAAATTCTGAAAATTCAAGATATAATAGTTTACATGTAAAAAAATGTGATTACCTTTGCAAATCTAAACAAAACGGAAACAAAATAATAGTCTCTATTAAAATTTGAAACCTCAGGCTTGTAACGTTTCTAAATTTCTCAATCATGCCCTGTTCATGTTAAGTATAAGGAAAAGGTACATATTTTTTTTCTCAAAACACTTAAATGAAATCCAGCTTTTATGCTTTAGAAACTTAAAAACGAATAGCATAAATAATTTACCAGCTGGTTTGTTCTTTCTTTTTTTTAAACTTAATACGAAAAGAATCAAATGAAATCAATAGCATTCTTTCCCAGGCTATAAGTTTAAGTACTCTCAACTTATCTAACTTTACAAAATTCAATTTGCGACAACGGAAAAATGCAAATCCGATTAAAGAAGACTTCTTCTTTTAAGACGGACTGAAGTAGATTTGGTTCCGTAAGAAGGAGAATATCGTGGAATATTTTTTATAAAGCCCGGAAAATTCATTTTCGCAGTTGAATATTGAAAAAGAAATTATCGAGGAGTAAAAAATTGAAGCGAGTTTTATGTTTTATATCCTCGACACTCACGTTTTAAAAATGCCTATCAATTGAAATAAAGCATATCTTGCTGAGAATGAAAATGGCTTGGATTATTATTTTTTTTATCTTTGGAAAGATCTGGATAGGGTGATTCCAAGAAATTTTAGATGTTCTTGAAATATATTTTCTTTTCCTGCAATATATATTCTTAAAAGCTGTGTATTTTTTATGGTGGGGTTGGAAATTTGACAGGTTTGTTTGCGATAAACATACGATTGAGGTTATTTTAGACCATATAAGGGCAACATTCACCGCAATTTAAATATACCATGTGTTTGAATAAGGAATATGCGAAAATGACTATTTATGTAAAATTATGAAAATCAATCTTTAAAATATCAGGAGTGTAAGGCCCTGCTCTACTTTCTCATACATTCACATTCCATATTATCTGGGTTTAGTTGTGTCATAATAAACAACAGATTACCGTTACAAATATGTAAAAAGTTTCACTGTGCTTTGCCTCTATTCAAATAATACATAGCGGAGTTTTACTTCTATTCAAGGACTTTGCTCAAGGAAAAAACACTTTTACAAGCAACCTATTACGTGAATGTAGGGGTCTCATATTTTAAATATCGGCACGAGATTACCAGATCTGGGGATTTATAGCAAGCTTAGCAACTTTTCGAATATACTACAACTTTCTAGAAATAACGAATATTCTGGCAGATATGAAGCCCTTCTGTAAGTTTCTAAGACGAATATATTAAAATTCTATTAATATTGTTATGAATAAGTAAAAAGTTTCACCGAGTTTTTCCCTTATTCAAATAATACATACAGGACCTTTTCTTCCATTCAAGGCCTTTGTTCTATTCAAGAAGAAAATACAGCCTTTACAGCCAGCCATTCTTTTTACATGAGTCTAGAGTTACTATATTTTGAATTTTGAGGTAGGGTTGCCAGATTTAGCAATTTATCGCCAACTTAACAACTTTTCAAATGTACTAGAACTTTCTCGAAATAAAGAATATCCTTCTGAAAATTTCTACGGAGAGTATATAAAGAAGTCATCGTTCAATTGGAGAGTAGTTGACGTGATACGAACTCAATTGAATTGTGGAATACGCCAGTGCTTTGAGAATAATATCTGCTATATTTGTGAATTTACTAAGCAATTTATTGATGTTTTCTTGTATCTGATAGTTGTTTAGCGATCTTGTAAACTAGTTAGTTATCGAGCTATTCGCTACATATTATTACTATTTACGCTCATCAAAGCTTTTAAATAAAAGTTTCGGTTATCCAGAAATACAGCCTCATTCTTTTATTCTGAGAGTACACCCACAATTCCAGAAAATGCTTAGTAACAATATATAAACTGTTTTAATACTATTTATATCTATAAAGTATTCAGCATATTATATTGCATCACGTGCAATATTAATTATCATTGTTATGTCTATTATTAATAATCATTGTTATGTCTGTTATTAATAATCGTCATGTCTGTTCTAGTCATACACATTACAAAACATTCTGGATCGCTCTCCCACTCTAGAGAACAAGATACAAGGACCGTTTTGTACTTATGTGCTCATCAGCATGAAATCATAGCAAGATACCAGTAATGACAGCAAAGAAACTTATCATGTACCACAATTTTGTGAACCTTGTCGACTATCTCCTGCTAACGAGCGGATAACAAAGTCAAAAACCAGTCCATGGATGCGATGCCATTTTCTGTAATGGAAGCGCGATCTTAACCTTGGTAGTTTTACATATATGCAGTGTCAACGAGTACAAGACATTATATTTTGTTCTAGTTTTGTATATGAAACATCTTGAGGCGCAAGATACGGAATAAATCAAGAAAGAAATGTGACCAGGGCGGATTATGATTCTGTAGACCTCTCGGTTACTGATACTGTGTAGCCCCCACAAGCCCCGGGGCTACAGGTACTGCGAGGCATTGGCCCTTGTAGACCATCTAGTATTTGATGTTCTTTTAATTATCAATGTGTATTTACTTCTACTTTCAGCTTTAAATCAACGTGGCCAACGTTTCGTTGCACCAGAAAATGTGTAAAGTTTTTATATAAGATCAAAAAATTACACTGCTCCAGCGAAGCTTTTCACAGCACGTTGAGTAATACTTTGCTGCATTCATAAATGAAACTTTTCACTCAATCTCTGAAGGTCTTCCGACTAGCGGAGGCCCTTGAGGTGTGGCTGCTAAAGTCATGCCTAAATACGGCCCCGAATGCGACGGATTTGTAACGAAATTAAATATCGGAGGTGCAACCATACTTATTAATATCTGCGATGTAGGTCAATATTGCGCCTACTGCCGACTACACTCTCGCCCGATGGAGTGGCTGCGAGCATGACATACAAATGTTTCATAGTCAATAACTTTGTCGTTTGTTGTTCGATTCGAACAAAATAAACAGCATTCTATTAACTTATCAAAATGTATAATTTTCAAAAAGAAAAATCACACACACGCATATATATAGATGGAAATAAAGCAGCTTCACAAATCTGTTTGATCAAAAAACATAAAAAGACGCCGCCTAGGCGGTGAAGTGGATAGCGTCGTTGGCTGTTGTCCGGTGGGCTCGGGTTCGAATCCCGAGTAAGGCATGGTTGTATATCGAGGTAAAGTCAGTCTTCCGCCTACTGGGTCCTCACCTACAATGTGAAGCTGCACCCCCTTTGACCCTTGTCAGTGATGCTTGTCCGTAAATGAACTTTGTTCCCTTGTATTATCTATTCGTTCTTTCCTGTGTCACTGGTCCTGTGTCGGCTATGATTCGACTTACAGGAGGTCATTAGAAACAACAACATAAAAAGACAAAACATGCAAAAATCTATGAAATAATCACTAGAAATCGACTACGCCTCCCAGTTGAGGTTAAAGTCGTAAGTCTGGTATCCTACTGCAGCTGCCTTAAGTCCATCGCTTCCGCATTGCTAGGTTGGACCAAGAACCAACACTCAAATCTACAGAAAACTGTTGAAGCTTCGATAGAAGATATTCCCAAACACAACAGATGCCGGGCAAATACAGTGCTAACCTAATATAATTTTTTTCACAAAATAATAAAAGTCCATTATATTATTGTTCCATTAATGTCAAGAGTAAATAAATATCTAAATAAAGTAATTAAAACAATAAATAAGAGAATTTTTTCTCTAAGTGCCTTATACTATCAACACACACAACACACATCAAAATTTTCCTATTCGAAATATGCTAAAAGAGCGATAAGGAGTAACAAAGTTACTCATTTTTTTTATGGAATGTATCCATATAAAATTTCGTAGTGATATTCTTCAGTTAATCTGTACACACATATTCATCTTTCCACACGTGTTCTAAATATGTTCCTAGTCTTAAGTGTTTTTCAGTCACCGTTTCAGAATCCCGAATTCGAAAACTTTCGAGTAAACAATGCTTTATTTCTACAAAATTAAAATTGCTATAACACAAATCAATAGTTCAATGAAACAGGAGTTATAAAAGTATCCGTAATGAAGTCTTAAATTGTTAATTCGAACGATTTTCCTTCAATGTCTTTTCCCGTTTCGCCCTAACATCTTTGAAAAAAAGATGAACACACCAATATATCAGTATTTCTGAAACGTTATCCACAGAAAGCAATCTATTTAATTGCTGATTCACGTTGTAGAGCACAATTTGTCTTTCCATGGGGTGGGGGATTATAGAACTTTTTATTCTCCTTTTTTTCTCTTTCGAAAAGTAAAGATTCGTGTTTCTTCCAGAACGTGACTCGTCTTCAGTAGAAACAGCAAGGAATTACTAAATTACTACGATCCAACAAATATTGAAGAATATATATATATATATATATATATATATATATATATATATATATATATATATAGCAATCGATGATTTAAGTTGATGGAAATGTTTTCTATTCAAAATGTTTTTGTGTATTACCGGAATGACGTAGCGACAATTTTTGAGAGTATATTTGACTTCTCTGTTCGAGCTCCGAAAATTGCATTTATACACATACTTCCAATTTAAAAGTTTTTTTTTTAATTAAATGCGAAATTTTTTCATATATTTTTCCGACTTGTGGTATTTTCATAAAAACAGACTAAGTTTTTATACGACATTTTGAGCAAAAAAAAAAATGTTCAATTAAAAACAGCTGTACTGCACAATAACTAGTTTAAAGAAAAAATCCAGTGCAATTATCTGCAATATTCTTGAAGATATTGACAATAGAAATAACATCAAAATAACTATCAATATACGCTAAAATTAAAAAATCGCCATTGGGTTTTCTGTCAATTCTGGCTTGTGCTGCAGGGGCTGCCTACAAATTGAAACCAGACTGCATAAGACGTGTGCAATTTTGTTTACAGCTGATCCCGGATTTGTACGGGGAATACTCCGGACATTTTTTTATAAGCAATAACTCACCGAATATGATACTGGCACTTTTTTTTTCTTTAGACTAGGTATTGTACACCTCAATTTTTTCTAACATTTTTTTTGCTTAAGGAACCATTTAAATACTTAGACTTCCTATTTTTATGAAATATTATACACCAGAAAAAAATTTAAATGAAAGAATTTAATATTTAAATTTTATTTACAAATTGGATATATATGTTTCTAAAACTAATAGCTGCGAGGTCAACTATGCTGAAACATTCGCATACAATATCGCTAAAGAAACCAAATTAAAATGCTTAATGTTGGTAACGCATCACTTTCCTTCTGCAAACTAACAATTTTTAGGAAAACAAGAAATACCTAAAATAAAGGCTCTACTCAACTTTTTCATACATCCATATACCATTAATTCTTAAAATTCACATGAATCATAATCGGTATCACAAGAAAATCAAACAAGTGTACTCTTGGAAGTTTTTGTTCACACGGTGGAGGTAAAAGAAAGAAATTAAAACTTCCTTTCCTTGGAAATGGGAAAACGTAAAATAGTTTGAAACAATCATTCAGGTGACGGTGGGATAAGTCCCATTACATTGTATGTATTCCTATGGCGAAAGACGCGTACTGAATCCAATAATATTTATTTAAAATTAATTTTGCGGAAAGGAATTATCAGTATAATGCAAATTTAAGCTCAAACAATGAAGAATATTTCTGTGTATTCAAATCCCTTTTACATTACAATTTTTTTTCCTTATATTATGTACCCTCCCTGTTCTACAAGAAATATACCAATAATTTTTACTCATAATTAGGATACTTTCCTTTAAGAAAAAATCAAAAATATATGTACTAAATCAACATATACCTACTACTTCATATACCTACATTTTCATACCATGTCAAATCAGAACACATGGAACTTTGTCTAATATGATCGACACCTAGATAAAATTCTCAAATCATTATGGCATTTTCAAGATTTTCATCCATACAGTTTTATCTCCTCTGTAACTCCATGTTTTATTCTTTTAATATTTTCTTTAAAATTCTTTACAAGTTTCATTTTTAAGTTTGCAAGATGTTAGAGATGCCATTGGATGTGCTTCGTCTGTCTGATTTGTGTTAATATATAATATTTTATTAACATTTAAATCATACCTCATGATCTAGGAAAGGGGAGTCGAATTTTTAAATGCAGAATTGAAGTGCTAAATTTTGTCTCCGAAAATAGATCCTATAGAGAACTAATGTAATTTTTTAGTCAATACAGCATGCCTAAGCTATTCATTTATATTTATACCTAAATTCCATCTGTCATTTTTTAACATAGACTGTACCATCTCTATTGCTCCGGGTATTTTCGTGCTACTCCATATAAGGTAAAATTATTAGTTCTACTTAGAACCGGTATTGCGCTCTGTGTTGCTCAGCAGAAACCGCCCAATTGTTTTGCTCTAAAAAGGTTCCTTCGTGACTATATCTGAAAATTCTAAAAATAAATTAAATTCTAGTATTTTACTCAATAAAGAGATAAGAATGCATTTTATTTATTTTTTTTTAGAATAATAAAATTTCTAGTTATCAATTTAGCATTAGAACTATTTTTTAGTATTTATCATTAAAGTTTCGCATTTTAACAATAAGTCGTTATGGAAAACTTGAGCAACGTAAATAAGCACAAATAACACAGTAATGCAGTATATAGCTGTTTCGAGAATAGGCTGTATCCCTTTCGTCAGTGCAAGACAATCAACAAATCCAAATCCCATTCCTCCACCAGATATTTAAAAAGCAAGAAATCTATAGGAAAGTCTGTAATATCTTAAAGAAGTATGAAGAAAATCAACCGGTTTCGGAGACGAAATTGAACGACTACAATCTGGAAGTAAAACAAACCAGTTATATAAAGTGGGGTTTTAAAGTCTACATACACCCTTCAAAGCATTCCTCTTTAATAACATTGCATACTTCTTTAATAGTATTACATACTTCTTTCATAGCATTATTTATAAAATAATTAAAATTTGAGAAATAACACATTTGTTGTGGCAGTACCTTAAGTAGATATACATAAAGCTAAAATGGAAAATAATACTATATAAAAAAAATAATTTTATTGGAAATGCATCTTAAAGTCTATATACAAAAGAAACTATACGATCTGGAAATATACGTACTACCACAGCTTTTATTTTGAAGGGAAAGCAAATAAAACTTCCCAATATTTACGCTATGTGCAGAGGAAACATTGAAACCCAGCGTGAGTAACTGACCAAGATCCATGGGACGAGGATCGAACGTTCGTCCCGCAGCTTAAGTAATAGTCTAGTGAATCTTGTTTAACGGTCTAAGCATAAGTAGGAGTGTCCAATAGGGAATGCTTACCTCAGCATCTCTTCACCATCCTTAAGTCATAATTTTGGGGTTATTTCCACTCGTCAACAAGGTGTAGGCGATGATCCCATATCGCCTTCAAAGTAAAGATTTTAACACTTTTCTAATGGAAGATCTTAAATATTTACTTCGACGAACGACACCATGGGCAGAATTCGAATGGACAGATTGTTCACCATGGGCAGAACTCGAATGAGCAGGCAGTTCACCATAGACAGAGCTCAAGAAATCATTTTCTAATATTCTATTACGGACGAAAGTCACTTTACCATTACCCTGAACGAGTCCTTTGCTCTTTATCTCATCGCCTAACCCTTGCTGGCGAGTGCTAAAATCACGCAATTATGGTCCAAAGCGATGACCAAAAGAAGAATTTCTTGATTATATGCAATGCCAAGAAAACAGAAACATATCTTGACTGTTAATGCCTATATAGTATTTTCATTAGATTCGGTATTTGTGAATTCAATGTAAATAAGACATACTACACAATATCTAATTTATAGTATACTTCCCATTTCTTTTTCTTTCTCATTAGTACATGTCATATTTCTTTCATGTGATTGAGATTGTAAAAACAAAATTAGGTGAAGCCTGTTGTTCCCTAAATATTATAGTTCTAACCTTATTTGAGCTAGATGCAGTTATTGGCCGTTTAATTTATTATTATCAATTAATTTTAGAACGTATTTATATATTAATTATTCATTGACAATTATATATTAATACTTCACTAGCAATATTAAATGTCTAATGTGGGCAGCACATGACTTTCCCTGCAGACTCATTTCGCTTTTTCTTTTTTTCTTTAATAATTCATTAAATTAAGTTTAATTGCACAAAATAACAAACATAATTATTTAAAATAACACTTAATTTGCACTTGTAATTCAATTATCATTTTCATTTGATAACTGGGTGTATTTTCAAAGACGGCGTAGCAAAAATGAAAAAAATCTAAAATTTCTCGAGAACAGCTAATCCTAGACTAATAAAATTGATCTTACTATTTTTTTTTCAAAAACTACGTATAAAACAAGCATTTAATTGATATATTTGAGCATATGTAGTTTTTTATTTTAGATTTTCAAGATTTTTGAGGGCCATTTCGCAAAAAAAGGCAGGTTATTTTTTTTCTGAATCATACTAAAATCTAATTGGCACCAGGGTTACACATAAGTGACTTATCTGCTAAATTTTATGAGATTGGGTCCATTAGTTTTTGAGTTAGAGTGGATACACACATTAAACACACACACACACATACAGACAGCACTCTAGAAATAGTTTTTTCGTATTCTATAGGTCACTAAACGTGTAGATCCGTCAAAAACTCCAGTTCCGATTTTCGGTATGATTCCATTACTTTCCCTATACATTACCATGTATAGCAGGGAAAGTAAAGTACTTTCCCTATACATTACCATGTATAGCAGGGAAAGTAAAGAGCAAAAGGCCTTTTGACAAAAGAGGCTCATGTATATTTATCAAAATGCATCCTCAACATGTTGCTTAAAAAATTTACACGTAGCTAGATGTATTTAAAATTTGCTTTCAAGAAAAAACATTACATGCTGTAACTGGATAGTTTAATTTATTTTATATCATAAATTTCAGCAAAAATATTAGAAAGAACTATATTTCTGGTTAATTTACTTTCAACCAACAACTTCACGTACCGCAGGATATTCTTATTACCGATCACTGTTACAAGTCGCCTAAAGTTTGGCAAAAATTGTACATCCTTTATTATTCACACTTTACACTTCTACGCACCTATACATACTGTCATAGTGAATATGACATTTTGATCTAATTTTAAATAATTCAATTACTTTTAAAACTTTCAATCCAATTTTAAATTCCTCCCTCACAATCAATTTAACTGCGTCCTACTAAACTTAAAAAAGCACATTTATCTGTAACTCTATTATCATAAATTGAGTCATTAGTACTAATCAAGCAATTCATTTTAACCATTCCTAAGCAAGTCAAATTCTGAAACGTATGTACTGCAATTCATTTTACCTTTCGTGATGATATCGCCGCCAACCCAGATGTTCTTTAGATCATCACTTACAAATCAGCGATTTCTAGGCAGCAGAATTCACAAAACATTGATTGATGATTACACTCTTACGCTGTAATAAACGGTTTCATAAACCGAGGAACTCTCTCACAAACACCTTCGTAATTGTAAATACATCCAAGCCAACTAGCGCTTCTTTTCCTTCCACTAGCAATTTTGGCACAATCGTAGGCTTTGCACAGAACCAATCGCATGAGATGCTTCAATTGGTCATAGGAAGTGACGTCACTAGTTGGAGGATCTTAAGATGAATCTGGGCAGTTTAAAGTAACTTTGAAAGATTTCCTTTGAAATTTGGAGTTACCCTTTGAAGTTTCGGTAATGTCGAGCTGTAATTTAAATTTTGGTACCAAAATCACATGGGATTGATATCCTATGCTGTAATTCTGTTACGATTCATGATTCTGATAACACAAGATTATAGTCCTCCATGATATATGTTGAAAACAGATGGCTCTACCTAGGTTTGAGTGCAACAAACGAAAAGTCATATTGTGCGCACATCAGATCCATAAAACATGATTCAAATCAGAAATTAAAATCTTCCATTAATCTCCGATGACTCTATTTTATGGAGTTCTATCGCGTTTTGAAAGACAAGTAATATTTGCCAAGTATCCTGTATGAAGTCGGTGAAAAAGATATCTCAGTGTGTTTCCCTGTAAGCCGTTACGATGCTCCGGAATTTACTTGTAAGATGTGTTTCTTGTTTACGCCAAGATGAAAACAAGGGTGGAACTTTTCTTTCTGGGAATTGTGAGAATTATACATTAGATACTTTGTTCAAGGAAAGGTTAAATTACCTGTTTACATAGATTGATACATGCACTTTTTTTTAATTTGTTATAATACGATTTATATAAAATTATATTACTTCATTTTTGAACAAAGTTAAATAATATAATTTTGCCACTTCAAATGTACCTTCTCATATAATAAATGAAAATGTGTATGTGTGTCGTCTGTAGCGTAAAATCTAAGCTTCGGACAGCCACAAAATTTGGAACTAGATTAGTTGAACTCCCAATACGAGAGACCTCAGCGAGATTTTTTTTTTAAGTCAAATTAGTTTTACAGTTATTTCACGTTGAAGCACAATTTTGAGAGATTTTCACACAAATCTATTCCGCAGCGATCGAAAATATTATCAAAGTTTCTATCTGGACATCATCGGAAAGTTCTAAGAACGTTTTTTTTTCTGGAAGACACTCCCAATGCAGATAGCAGTATCCATGGATCGGTTTCGTGCTGATTCATCAACATGGAATAGCCGATATCTGCAATGCCAGTAAGAAACCTGCTATAAGCCACAATTTTTACGAACTTCTATAGGAAATAACAATTTCAGTCCTTCCACGTGGCCAGCATAAAATACGTATACAATTTAGCACAGGCTAAAAAGGCAAAGTGCCTTAACACAAAACCAGCTTATAAGGGTTCCCAAAAATATGGAATACACTCATTCGGCCTGAGCTAAATTGTATATGATTTTCATTTAGGGTTATGGATAACCTACATACTTTCTGTTTATCTGTTTACGTTAGCCCTTTACGCATTTTACGAATTATGCTTCCAAACAGAACTGTAAAGTCTTGCATGAGTATTAAATAGATTCTATGTGAATTAAATAGAGATTAAATAGATTCTATGAGCACTAAATAGAAAATTGCATTATACAATTTCCATATAATGAAGCAATGTTCGACACAGCCGATATTTTTATGCGTACTCCCAGAGTGATCCTAGCATATCCCCGAGGATATGCGTACCCCTAGCCTGAAAACACTGTTTTGGAGAATCAAGTCAAGCATGATTTAAATCGAAGAATCTTATTCAGAGTACAACCCTAATCTGAGATGACTCTATATTTTGATCACGTCTTTATATGCCGGAGGAATAATGTTTGTCAAGTATCGACTGTGTTAAGTCAGCGTGATAGGTCGGAGAGATTTCCCATGTAACTTTCTAGTATGAACAGTCACTACGTCGCATGTGATCCAGGGATTACGCATAAGATGTATTTCATGTTTACGATAAGATGAATATAAGAATTTCCCGATGGAACCTCCTTTTATGCAAGTTATCACTTTTCTTCGTGAAGATGAAAATGTTTGCACTGAATCCAATTATTTATTTCCGAGCTTTGCATTTATTTTTATTTTCTCGCGATCTAATACAAATTATAGGGGTCCACTTTAACGAGAAGTTAGAATCTTGTAGAACAATAGAAGTTGGAATCTTGTAGAACTGTAGAAGTTAGAATCTTGTAGAACAGTAGAAGTTATATTCTTGTAGAATCCCAGTAGAACAACATTTAGAGCGTCGGCTGGCCAGTTTAAAAAAATCCGGGGTTTAATCCTTGTCAGGGACAATGAGACTTTCACAAAAATACAAGTATTATTTTGCCAAAAAAAATTTTTCGAATTCAAAATTTTGAAGGAATTTCACGGTTGATGATGTCTTAAACACGTTTCAACAATTCATCAGGAAATTTCTGTCTGTGTGTATACGTGTCCTGAGAACAGAGCCCCCGAGTAATCGGAGATGCATCTAAAGTGATTCTACACTTTCTTTAATAAACTATCTCTGTCAGATTTCGTTCAAGCAATTTGGTGTCTAAAATGTAAAGTAGTAGTAATTTAATTTAAAGTATTTAAAAAATTTAAAGTATTAAAAAATTTAAATTTAAAATTTTTAGTAGCTTAAAGAAATCTCCTGCGTGGGTGGAGTGGTTTAGAGAACATATCTGAGCACAATGCAGCGGTCTGTGTAAGGTTCTGTGTTCCTGCAGACTAGTTTTAAAATAAAGATAAGTTTAATTCTCATAGTTGCGTCTGATTTGAAATATAATGTGATGATGGCCGCAGAGGGGGACGGGTAACCCTTAGCCTTGTTTGAAGAAGAATAATATAAGGCCATTCAAGAAAATTCGCCAAATACGATTATCTTCCGAGTAAAGGAGCTCTGTTAAAGAACTGCTTTAAATAGTCAAAGGTCAGGATTACTCGAGTCCCTTCCTGATTCACATTTAATAAATGCAAATATTCAAAGTCAAACTTCGACTTCTAAATCTCAATACCAAACCTCTACCAACTAAAATGCGCAGAATTGGGTCATAACCTTACATTCTTCTTCACTTGATTTGAAACCCGATTTGATTATTTTGTTATGCCGAACTTATGTACCGAGGCTATTAAAACCTAAAACGGTTAATAATGGAGAAGTTGTGAACGGGAGTTGCGACGCGGGGACAACGATACTCAAAGCTGAAGAACGAAATATTTACACTTGTATTAATAATTCATGATCGAATATTACCTTGTTGTTCCATAAAAATGCTGGGGGGTTTCGACCCTTTGTTATAGAGGCCCTATCAGGACGTCCAATGACTACTAATCATAGAGTAGAACAAACAAAGTACATATAGGACACTCAAAAAACAATTGCATTTTGTACACAAATATATTGTAAGTAATGGTGATGACACCGTTGGCCATTTTGTATATTTCGAGAATTATTGACTTCAACATATCTATATTCTTCGTATTTGTAACTCTGGTGCTCATTACTTTCCCTACAATACATGGTAATGTATAGGGAAAGTATAGGAATCGCATCTCGAGTTTTCGACTGATCTACACGTTTTGGGACCTCTAGAACTCGAGAAAACTGTTATTAGCGTGACGTTTGCGTGTATGTCTATGTGTGTGTCAGTCTGTGCAATGTATGCATCCACTTAACTCAAAAACTAATTGACCAAACTTTATAAAACTTTACAGGTAAGCCACTTGTGGGAGATCCTAATGCTGACTAGATTTTGATACGATTGAGTAAAAATGATCCTGCTTTTTTTGCGAGATTGCACTCAACCGTAAAAATCTAAAATAAAAGATTGATATATGCTCAAGTGTATAAATTAAATGCTTGTTTTATACTTAATTTTTGATGGCAAAAAGAATAAGACCAACCCCATTACCCTAGGACTAGTCGTTCTCGAGATATTTCACTTTTATCGCCTTTTTACTACTCAGCCTTTGAAAATACGTCCGGTTACCAAATAAAAACGAAAATTAAATTAAAAGTGCAAAATCAGTATCATTTTAAATAATTATGCATATTATTTTGTGCAATTAAACACAATTTAATTAATTATAAAAGAAATATGAAGGAAATGCATTTGAGTCTGTAGGGAAAGCCATGCATTGCTTACATCAGATTTATTTTTAATCATACAAACTTTATTTCATATGCCAGGTTCAACAACATCGTTTAAGCAGTAATAAGTTTCCTACCAACTTAGTTTTCCGGGATCAGGAGTAAACCTTGTAAGGATTAGCAATTTCTATTCTGGACTTCTTATTTTTCAAGCAGTGTCTTCCCCGGGAAAGAAGAGTCTGAATTTGAATAACAGCCAGCTGGAAACCAGGTTATAAAGATGCGAAGTGCGAAGCATGAGTGGGTACGACGTGGAACGTGGCGTGTGTGGCTGAAGCCGATGGTAGAAGGGGTAAACCATGTACATTCTGATTTATTATGTGTAAATTACATTAATGGGCGTTTACTTTATGATTTTCTACAGTTTTAAGAATAAACTTGTTTTTATCAAAAGATGCATGTGTGTTCATTCCGCAAACTTTACAACCTCACGATGGTACTATTTATTTGATCCCAAACTTCGGATTTGTTAACACAATATGAATTTAAGAACAGTGATATTGCCGAATTTTTGTCGATGAATTTTTAATGTTTCTTGTACAAGCGTGTAGGTTGTGGCTTTCAAAAAGAGTAGGTAAAAGATATTTTATATGATTTATGTCCTACATATATCTGGCATGGATTGTATTTACCATATTTTACAGATGTATCCCATCAACACCAGTCAAAATTATAGGTTTTTGGTGTGAGTGTGTATAAATAATATCTGGTGTAAGTACATGTATGGTAGTGAAAAAAAATGTTTCAAAATATTTTGCATTAATTTGTAAATATCGCATTTGAAAATTCATGACTCAGTAAAAGCTTTCTATAAAACTTAATATGCTCTAATAGTGCTGTTGGTTATATTATGTATTTTTGCAGTAATTTGTTGTAGTAGCATGAGTGCCAATATTATAGCATGGTAGCTCACAGAGGTATCACAGAGGAAAGAAAACACACACTATTTCAAAAGCTATCGTGCTCAGAAATACTCAAAACGCGTACTTCCACATCACAATACTTTCCTTTTACATATATTATCTAGCATAGATAAAATAATGAAAATTACTTTTATCATATAATACAGCAACTTTTCAATCTAAATAATTTATTATAAAGAAATGTAAATGGAATTAATGAAAAAAATACAAAGCAATTAACCATTTTTTTCTATTAAAATATATAGCACATCTCTTAGAATTATCTTTATAATTCAGAATATTGTTCTAATGAAGCAAAACAGACTTGGGCAGGAAAAAAATATAGCAAATCGCAAATATTCCAAAGGAATCCACAAAATTTTAATGTTTCGCTCATTTGCCTTTGCCTTCGGCGAACCTCATAAAAATTCTATCGTGCTATTAATTGATTCTTTGAAAATATTTCAAAAGCCGTATATCTATGTCGTGTTTCAATAATTTTTGCAAGCTACGGTTTCTTTCGCGCCTCAATTATTAAATACAATTACTATAGAGTGATAAAACGTGTTATTTCATTAAGATAAAAGTAACTGAGCTAATTATTTACTCTTTATTGTTGCTGTTGTTGTTTTCGTTTATGAATAAGCTAATTAGATTCTGTATTTCGTATTTTGAATTATAATAAATCAAATAAAGCTAATGAAAAGCATCTAATGTGGTAAGCACATGACTTTCGCTACAGACTCGAATAAATTACCTCTTGCTTTCTTTCATAATTCATTAAATTGAGTTTAATAGCATAAAATAACACGGATAATTATATGAAATTAAACTGAATGTGCCGTTTTGTTTTAAATTTCGTTTCCATTTGGCGACAGGGCGTATTTTCAAAGGCAACGTGGGCAAAAGTACGAAAAAACTAAAATATCACAAGAACGGTTAGTCCTAGAATGATGGGGTTCGACTGGTTCTTCTTGTCGTCAAAAATTACGTGTAAAACAAGCATTTAATGAATGCATTTCAGCAGTAGTCTTATTTTAAATTTGGTAATTTTGGCGGCACATTTCGCCAAAAAAGGTAGGTTCTTTCTTTCCGAATCGTACCAAAATCTAATCAGCACCAGACTAATCCCATAGGTGACTTATCTAACAAATTTTGTGATAGATATTTTATCGATAAGATTTTCAGCTAGAAGGGATACATACATTGCACTGGCAAACACACACAGACGTTATTTTGAAAATAGTTTTTGCGGGTTTTAAAGTGTCCGAAACGTGTATATCCGTCGGAAAGTCGAGTTGCAATTTTCGACGTGATTCCAATACTTTCCCCATATATTACCATGTATTATAGGGAAAGTGAAAATGAATATCTTCTACTTGTATAATATACACTGAATAGCTAAATTATTATGACAACCAAGCCGTTCAAAGTAGCTATCGCGCAGATATTGCTGACGCTGGATCACTGAAACAGTATAAGAAGAGAAAGGCATGCAAAAACTAAAATGCATTGCTCAAGAAATAATGGATAAAAGACGTGATCTGGTGGATTTTCGGACGCGGAGTCCACATATGATCGTTCTATTTACTCTTCGTATAAAGATGAACTTTAAGGGGACGGTGGACATTGAAATGAGCAAAAATCGACTAAAAAGGTTTTTTTTAATATATAACATTGTTTTACACATTTAACCTTTTGCTTACGGGTGGGACAGCGTCCATCCCAAACAGCAGGAGCAATGCTTCTGTCGGCGACTTCCATGGACGCCAATGTCTGCAAAGGGGGGTCTAACTGTTTGGGATAGGGTATGTCAAATACCTGTCTTTTCGGGAGGTTCTTCGTTTGGGAGGGACGCTGTCCCACCCGTAAGCAAAAGGTTAAATGCATTTTTTTCGAAACGGAAATTTTCAAAGGTTTTACATTTTTAAAATGCTCCATGCGTCTTAATTTTTGTCTGAGATGCATGAAATTTGGTAAGAAGACACCTTTCATACTTTTTAATGAAACTGGGTATGCATTTTGTAATTGAACTTTATTAAGGTTAAAAGTGAATAATAACCCAATTAAAAATGATGAAAATTAAGTTTTAAAGCAGAAAAATATTTTTAAAAAATTAACTTTCTAAGGGATTTAAAAATGAATACCCAAATTTGTTTATAATATGTTTTTGAGTGATCATAATGTAAAATTAATCAAAAATGTGAAAAAATGGCACGCTAAGAGCATTTTCAAATTTTCATTAAGAGAAATTAAATTTTAAAAAAAATACAAATTTATAACAAAATTGAAAAAAATTGAATGGTATTTTATATAGTAATGTTAAAAAGAATATTTATACAAATTTTCATGTTTCTAAGTCAATATATAAATAAAAAAAATGTCATCGTCCACCGTCCCCTTAAAGGGTCAAATCCCTTCAGAATGAAATACAATATTTTTAGTTTTATATAATGGATGATTTGTATATTGTTTTGTTATTATGAACTAGTGAGACCCGCGGGCATTCTGCCCTATAAGTAATAAACAAAAAACACGCAAGAAAGTTTCCTACTTTTGTTGAGTTTGTTTACCGAGTTTAGTCGTATATCTCAAATAAAAATTTATAAAATGATAAGAAATAAAAGAACATGATGATCTCACTTTCGGTATCTGATGTCAACGCTAAGTAAAGCTCCGTGGTTACGTCGCAGTTTTTCACTGTGAACGAAGTATAGTCATTGCATTATGTAGGGAACGGGTCGCCCACATCATGGACTCACTTTCAGTATCTGATGGCATACGCCTGTAAAGCTCCAGAGTTCATGAAATGTTTATCCGTGGTTGAAACACGTTTGACAACATTTTGTAGCATCATCACCCAGAGATAGATAGATATACAGATAAATCAAGGTGTTTATATTATTAACGAGTGAAGCGAAGTCCATTCTTTATTCCTAACGAAGCGATATCATCATTTTACCTACTTTAATTTTCTCTTAACGTGCTACATATTTTTTTTAATTATTTGTTTTCTTTATGGCAAGATTGATTTTGAAATTAAATTGTAACTAAAAATCAAAAGTACAATAATCACTTTCTGAATTTGTTATCTTTAATTTTGGGCCGCTCTTGTTTCACAAAAATTGAAAGCATTTTGTGTATTTGTATATTGTCTATTCTACGTATTTGGTTTGTGTACATATATGTATATGTTGTTCATGTCTGTCTACGTATGTATTTGTGTATTGTTTTTCTATATTTTTCCAACCATTCCTTGTAACTGCTCACACCCTTTGGGTGAATTGGACGGCCTTGGAAATAAATAAGTAAATCCAGAAATGGCCAAATAACTTGAAACTTTGAGTCCGAGATTGCATTTTAATGTAGATTCGAAATCTGGAGTCAAAATTAGGTATTGCCCTTAGAAATTAATAGCTTGGTGCGCATTTAGATATGAAGACGGCCACTTATACAATTTCTGCATACGGATGGATTTGTTAGAGATACTATTCCCTATCGAATGGTATCTTTGAATTGACTCTACAATGAACAGTGCACTAATAACGATAAGTAGATTTTTTTATCCGTATCTGTACATTGCATTGATAATTTATTTATTTCTGCGAATTAACAGTTTAAGTAAATATTATTTAATGCATACATGCTTTTCACCATAAAAATACGTGCAATTCAATGGGACCTATCTTACCCCAGCGCCACCTGGATTATAGTTTTAAACGATTTTGGCGTTTTCCCAACATGTAATTTTAACTCCTTCTTTTTACCTCCATGTGTCTTACTATACTATATATTTACAAATTTGTAAATACATAGTTAAAATATTTACCCTTATAATAGTTATCGTTTTTTATGAAAAAGAAATGGCCTTACTCACGTGAATCCATAAGAGGGCGAATTCATCAGAAAAAACTTTAATGCACTTGGCATAAATATAAATTATGTGAACCATGTACTATGGATTTCGCTTTAATATCGAGAATTATTTCACGTCCTCCAGTTAAGTTTAAATTCAAGCTTAAATCACCTCTCATATGCTTCTACCATGGTCTCGCCTCGAAAAACTGCATGCCGTATTATGCACATATAAATTTATGATCCATAATTCGTGCAGTAAATTATTTAAATCCACCGACGTTCTGACATAATGTGCGTTTCGTATTTTAGGATAAAATCTTTTATCCAGGACTTCCAGAAATGTAAAATATTGCCCGAAAGATATCGTTTAGAAAATGAAATGAAAATTTGCAGATTGAGAAGCTCTCTTCGTCTTTCTCAAATATTCATATTCGATTTTGTGTGAGTCTACCTGTATCATAGTCATTCAAATCATAATTAAGATAAGTTGTTGTTGAAACCCAGACCGTCCGACCTACCAGAAGGGTGAAAGGTAACTGTTTGGACGGTCGGGAAGTGCCATCCAATTTAGACCGGGAGATAATTGTCAAAGTAGGCAAGATTTGAAAATTATCATGTCAGTTTTAAATATAACATTTAATAAAAGTTTTAATATAGCATTTAATGGATGGACTATATACAGTGGGTAAAAAAAGTTTTCGTACGGTAGCGAAAAGTTAATTTGCATTACTTAAACAAAATTTCCACAGATTCAGCACACATTGTTACAACTGATTTGATTGTAAAAAACACATTCTTGATAAAAAAAAATGTTTTCTTCTTCTTTTTTTTCAAATGATAGTATTTGATTTAAACATGCAGAAGCAGTCAAGAGAAGTAAGACAAATCTATATAAATATCATTCGTGACAAGTAATCCAGCAGTCAAATCTAGAGCAGTCTATCCAGCAGTCAAATCTAGAACTTGACGACTAGAAAAGAACATTTTAAGCAGTTCAAATAATTTTTAATGTAATACACTACCCGACACAGAAAATGCAACACCATGAAATAACGAATAAAGTGTGATGATAAAAGACACGCAGACAGAGATAGCATATATAAATAAGTGATGTTAATTACAGAAAGATAATGCAATATAGTAATGGCATAGACAGAGCGATCAGTAGGCTGTAGGGCCACCTCTTGCGGCGATACAAGCAGCAACTCTTCAAGGAACAGATGCAATGAACTTGCAGATAGTTTCCTTAGGGATGTATGACCATATGCCTTCAACCATCCTCCACAGGTCGTCCTCTGTTTGAGGCGGGGGCAAAGCAGTCAAACGACGGCCAATCACGTCTCATATATTCTCAATGGGTGAGAGATTTGTAGAAAGTGGAGGCCAAGGAAGCACATAAATGCCTTGTAAAGCTTGTCTGCTGATGGTTTCCCTATGCGATAGCATGAAAACTTGCTGTAAAACAGCATTATCTTGCTGTAAAACAGAATTATCTTGCTGGAAAATAGCATTTCAAAACCGCTGAATGTAAGGCAGTGCAACCAGCAACAGCACGTCATCAGCACATCGTTGCATCGTCATTGTTCCTCTAATATAAACCAGAGATGACCGGCCATCATTGCCGAGGCACCCTAAACCATAATACCTCATTGTCGAGCAGTATAGCGTTCAACAGTCACAGCAGGGTTGGATCTGTTTCCATGTCGCCTCCAGACTCTCACACGGCGACTGCCATTCGACAAACAGAACCGAGACTCATCGCTGAACATTACCTTGTCCAATTCAGTCGTCCAAGAGGCTTGAGCCCTATACGATTGCAATCTCTCACGTCAGTGTCTTTTCGTCAATGGCAATCTTCGTGGAGGACGGTTTGGGTGCAAGCCGCTTTCGGCCAATCGTCGAAAACCTCTTCTCGCTTATATTGGAACATCCAATGTACCTTACAAATTCTGCAGAATGTCGACAGTTGTCATTTGTGGGCCGTCACCGCATGCCTTCGAATGCGCCGATCAACGCGTGCAGACGTATGTTCTTAATGGACCTGTACCACTGCAACTATTCACATGCCCTTCTTCAATCCATCTTCTCCAAATCCTTTCCACAGTAGACGCAGCTATGCCTGCTTCAAAGACAATAAGCTGGTACGACCTTCCAGCCGTTAGTAGGCCTAAAATAAATCCCCTCGCAGGATCGTCTAAATGCTGAAACGGACTTCCGCGTCATCGGCCAAGAATCTCTTCAACAACAAGTGTCTTCTGAAACAAAAAACAGCTCAGAAAACGGGTTTTCGTAGGCCACAAACAGTAACAACTGTTGGTTCATCTGCCGTTTCCATTCCTTTTATCCCACGCTCTAATCACGCGACCTACTTGTATTTCAGATTATTTGCATACATCGGCCAGCTGCGTTTATCTTGCAATTTGCATAATTATACAGCCAAAGCTGCATGGTCTTGCATTTTCTATGTCGAGTAGTGTATAATGGAAGTTTTTGAAGCAGTTTGAGAATAACGGTTAAGTTACAAAAGGGATGGATTATCAGTGCTAATAAATTGAATAAATGGTTAAGAAACTAAAGTCCACTGTTCAGTATATTATAAATAGATATAATGAACTGAAATATTTCGCACGTAGAAAGCGTTCCGGGAAGGCCTTAGAAGCTAAGTCGTTCACACAGATAGAAAAAAAATCCAAGAAGTAGTGCATCGAAACTTGCAACTTCGTTACAAACCGATTATGATACGTCACTCAACCTGTAAAAGATTTGGACAGCCCAATGGTTAGCGCGCCGGGATTGCACTCGGACGACCCGAGTTCGATTCCAGAGGTTGCCCAAAATGTCTATGCCAAAGTGTCACGCGGAGTACGGGCACCTTAAATATGCGGGTCTGCAAGTCCTTCCAAGAAGTTGTCACTGTGGATGCTGCCCGCACTGGGTTCCGGTCTAAATTAGATGGCACTATATCGACCGTCCAAGCAGATACCTTACACCTTCAGGTAGGTATCTGTTCGGACGGTCTGAGTTAAAGAAGAAGAAGAAGAACTCAACCTTCAGAACTCAACCTCAGAAATGCAATCAATAAATCCAGATATAAAGGATGTGCCGCAAAGAGTTACCCTTTATTAGCATATCTCTAGACTTTGCAAAGCAGCACGTAATTAAGCCTTCAAACCTTATGACATCAATCAATACTTTTTAAGTAGTGAATCTAAAACAATCTATATAGTTCATACCTGTTAAGTCCTAGCTTGGAGAAAATCAAGTCAACATATGAAAACTAAACATTTATGTGGAACTATGAAACACCCAAAATGAACGTGATGGTGTAGGGTTGTATGTGTTCTTCCGGAGGCAATCTCAAATTCATTGAAGGTATCCTTGATACGCATATGTACGTGGACATTTTGAAAGGGAGTTACCATAGCATCAAATTATCCCTTGGAAGGACATTTATCTTTCAATAAGATAATAATTCAAAATATATGGTAAGAATCATTCATAAATAGGTGCTCTACAACGTGCTTTAGCACCTTCATTCACCCCCACAGTCTTCCTGTTTGAATCTCATACAACATCTACGGGGGGAAATAGACAGGAACTTGAAAAATACAACACCAGAAGCAAAGAAAAACTGAAAGCTGATCTCTATTGAACGCTTGAAATAAAATTACTCTAAAAGAGACAAAAAAAACTTGTTGAAATTATGCCAGAACGCTTAAGAGAGATTAGAGCAAAAAGAGGCCCAAGTGATCATTAGACAGAAACTTTTAGCTATATGCTATTATTCTGAGAGACATTTTAAACAGCCGTACGGAATTTTTTTTTGCCTAATACATTACTCATTTTAAGTTTATTTACAAATTAAGGTTTAAATATTATAAATATTTTTCTTTACACAGTAACAAGACTGTGTTATACTCTTTTTAATCTAAGATTTTACAGTTTTGCATATTATTGATATTTATTTGGTTGACAAATAGCTCAATTTATTACATGTAATTAGAGTTTACGTTCTTTTACCCACTGTAGCTTATCAGAGATATACAGTTTTTTCTATACCTCTATACTGTCAAGTTAGATTTGAAGTATAGACATACCCTAAGTCCAAGGGTCACATCATCTATTTTGTGCATAAGATGCAAAAATCTCTTACAAAGAACAAACATATCTTTTACTATCTCACTAGAACCAAAATGGAACCATAAACCTCTGCTTTTATTGATAGAACGGCCGATGGCAAAGGTAGTAAACATAAATCTCAAAACATGCAAACATACATTACCTTTAATGACTAATTCATTTAAGAACGGGTCACGCTACTGAATAATAAGTGCTATAAGGAGAAATCTTAATGGTTGGCAGTGTAAGGCTTATTCCCCATTCAGGTCTTACAGCTCGTAATAGTAACTATAATAATGAATTTTTAACATGACATTACGAACACGGAATAATAGTTTTGGGGGAAGACGGTGAGCGGATAATATCATTCCCAGAATGGATTTATTATAAAATTTCAAATCTGAAGTGTAATTTTAATTGTAATCTCTCGCGTCAGTATCACATTCTAACTATTACAATCGATGCTTGCTACAGTCTTTCTTGCTACAATATAATCTTGCTTGCTACAATATACAGGGTTTCTAGGAAGTTCTCAGACACCCCAGTAACTTTTTAAGGAAAAGTCCATAAGTGGAAAAGTAAATCGTTGGGACTATTTTTAGTAATGTGACCATCACGTTTATGTCCTATCGAATAAAAGTGATTGCAATGCCCCTGGCGGGGAATTTAAGAAGCTAGGATGACGAAGTCGGCAGCAAAGCAAGATAGACTGAAAAAAAAAGTCAATTATAAAGTTATAAAACATTACTTATTTAGTATGAATCGACAATAAAACTGTTACAGAAAGCATTTGAGTTGGAACAGCCCAGTGGTTAGCACGCAGGGATTGCATGATTCCCCACCGGCTCAAAACTGACCCCGTGTCCCTGCGGAGTACGGGAACGTTAAATATGTGACGTATTACATAACGTGTTACGTCTGCCCTTGCGAAGCAGCAAACGAGAGCAGGGCCGACAAAGCACCCGCCCCTCTCCCAACTCATAGATCTTACAAGATCTTACACAGATCTTATCCTGATCCACAGATCTGATCTTATCTTGATCTTATCCTGAAGGTCCATATCCTGATTCATGAAGGAGTTACGGGGTTGGCGCTCTAGTAGATACAAAAATTCTTTTCTTCTGGTATGGAAATTTCATACCCAAAATATGTGTACTTGTATAGAGTAAATAAGCAAATGTATGGCAAAATAGAAAGATAACATGTCGTTAGTTTAAATTCGCGGATAATAATTTAATTAATGTCAAACAATTGTTTATTCTAAAAATCCAATATAAACGCAACATTCTGGTGGAAATGTGATATTTCTAATTAAAAGTGCCAGATACATTCTCCGTTTTATTAATATCTTTTAACTTGGTAATTTTATTTTATTTTATTTTAAATTTTTCAATATGTCAAGATAATAAAACATGCGCTAATAAAAGCGTTTCCAAGCGCTACTATCTGAGGATTATTCTTTGCGCTTTCAAATGCTGAGTAAAAAAACACCATGAAACTAACCGCAGAAAAAATAAACATCTGTCCGAAAGCTCAGAATTTTTCATTAATTTGAAAATCAAGGCAGCGAAAACAAAGAAATGTGTATGTAAATATTAAGAGAAGAGATTAAAAAAAATGTATCCAAAAGTATTGCGATATTTTTGCATGATGGCTAGTAAAGCTATTTTTTTTATCTATTTGAAACCTCAATATTTTATATTCTTTCAAATAAATTTCCGTTTTAACCAATTTGATGAAATAGTTTAGAAGAATTTTTTTTTCTATATAGAAAATCTGTGTAAAAATGAACTATTTCGACGAGAAAACAGAATAAAGACTTCGATAATAGATCGTTTTACTATTACTGAGAGATTTCCCTACATATGTAATGTAATAAATAGGAAAAGTATTGTAGCGGAGTCAAAAATTCGAATTCGAGTTTTTGAAAGAGGAGCACGTTTCAAGTATACCTGAAATCGAATCGTACGTTTTTGAAAGGGATGTATGTGTGTGTGAATGTATGTTGGTATGTGTGTGTATATGTTAGTGTTGAAGGCCCAGACCACACGACCAACCCAGGGGGTTTATGGTATCAAGTATATGTTAGTGTGTGTGTATGTATGTGTGTGTGTTTTAGTGTATGCATGTATGTTAGTGTGTGCATGTAGGTTAGTGTATATGCATGTTTGAGTGTGTGTATGTATGTCAGTGTGTGTATGTATGTTAGTGTATGTATGTTAGTGCGTGTATGTATGTTCGCATGCTCATATATGTTAGTATACATGTATGTTTGAATGTATGTATGTATGTTAGTATCTATATATACTAATTGCCAAGTGTCCGTCTGTCTGTCCGCCTGTCACGCTTTTTTTAGGCACTTCCCAAATAGATAGAGACTTGCAATTTGGTACACGGCCCAATCGTTCGATAAAACCCACGGGGAAAATCGAATTTTTCGAAAACATTCTCTAGAGGGAGTGCTCCACACGAAAACGTTCGAAACGTGAAATGATAGGAAAGCATACTTTGCGATAAGATAGAGACTTCAAATTTTGTGTATGGATAAATCATTCGAAAGGAAGAAAGTGCGCAATTTCAGTTTTCCAATATTTTCTACTTAAGGGGATGCCGCACACCAAAATGTTCGATTTACCGAATAAATGAGAAAAAGCTCCTTTAAAATTTAATAGAGGCTTGAAATTTGGTATATGGGTTAATCATATGACGAAAACACCTAATACGAATATAGTTTTTCAAAAATGTTCGTTTAAGGGGGTGCTCCAGAGTAAAACGTTCGAAAAGTAAATTGATAAAAAACCATACTTCGGGATGAGATAGAGATATCAAATTTGGTGTAAGGGTAGATAGTTTAGAAAGAAGAAAGTGTGCATATTCAGTTTACCAATATTTTCTACTCTGGTGGCGCACACCAAAATGTTCGATTTTCGGAATAAAGGAAAAACGTCCCATTTAAAATGTGATAGAGGCTTGATATTTGGTATATGAGAGAATCATCTGATAGAAATCACAAGAAGAATAGAGTTTTTCAAAAATGTATATTTAAGGGGGTGGGTACTCCACACAAAACATTCGAAAGGTGAAATGCTAGAAAATCATGCTTCATGATGAGATACAGACTTCAAATTTGGTGTACGGGTAAAAAGTTGGAAAGGAAGAAAGTGTGCAATTTCAGTTTTCACCATTTGCTATTGTAGGGGGTGCCGCTCACTCAAATGTTCGATTTGCCGAATAAATGAAAAACGCCTCCTTTACAATGTGATAGCGGCTTGGAATTTAGTATATGGGCTAACCATTTGACAAAAAAACCAAAGATGAATACAGTTTGACAAAAATGTTCATTAACGGGGTGTTACACAGGAAACCGTTCTAGAGGTGAAGTGATAGAAAGAACATGCTTCACGATTGGATAGAGACTTCAAATTTGGTGTACGGGTAGATAGTTTGAAAGAAAGAAAGTGTGAAATTTCAGATTTCCAATATTTGCTACTTTAAGGGGTGCCGCACACTAATATGTTCGATTTTCCGAATAAATGAGGCCCGCTTCCTTTCATATGTGTTAGAGGCTTGATATTTGGTATATGAGCCAATAATCTGATAAAAAACCCAAGACAAACAGAGTTTTTTTAAAATGTTCATTTATGGGTGTGCTTCACAGAAAAACGTTCGAAAAGAGAAATAACAAAATGGCATGATTCGGGATGAGATAACTTTAATGTGGTGTACGGGTAGATAGTTCGAAAGGAAGAAATGGGCAAATTAAGTTTCCCAATATTTTCTTCTTTAGGGGGTTCTGTACACCAAAATAATCGATTTGCCGAATAAATGTAAAACGCGAATTATTCAAAAATATACATTATTGAGGGGTTGCTTATTGCGAGACCGTTGATTTTCAACGGATATTCGGCTAGTGTATGTATATTAGTATATGTGTATATGTGTAAATATATATATATATATATATATATATATATATATAAATATATATATATATATTTATATATAAATATATATATATATATATATATATATGTAAATATATATAATAATGTAAATATATATATATATATTTATATATATATATATATATATATATATATATATATATATATATATATATATATATATATATATATATATATATATATATATATACGCAATATCTCACGAACAAATGAAGTGTCCAGACTGATCTATGATATAGAGTCAAATAACTGTAACGTTTTGAAACTATACTTGTTCACTGATATGTTAGGTATTACTAGCTTGTTCGTTATGTTTCAAATGACGAAACATTGTTTATTAAAACTGTACGATATTTCAAAAAATTCTGTAATGTTTGTGAAAAAATATATTTTTGCAGAATTTTCATTTAATGTTTCGTTGTTTTATCAACTCTTATTTGTTTACTTAACAAAGTGACTGCGGTTCTATAGTCCAATCTGACATTTCCATTTGGGGAGTTTGAATACTTTGTATTCATTTTCTATGGAAGCTTTTAATACTTTGTATCTTTCGTGAAGAATTTCATAAGCACTATATACTATTGTATTTTATTAGAAAATTGTATTTCCCTCTCAGTCTTGCTAATACTTGGTTTTACATTTTGAGCATTTAAGAAATTCATATGACTGTTTTATAACATTTGCAGAGTCCACATCGGTGATAAGATCTTACAATTTCATCCCAGTAGCTCAGTGGTAGAGAATCGGCTGACCAGTTCGGAGATCCAGGGTTCGATTCCCGGTTAGGGCAACAGAGCTCTTTGCAATGGCGCCCGAACAAATCAACCCTGCATGTTAGTGCAAAAATGTCAGAGGTCTGAAGACCCCAGACCGTGCGACTCACATAGGGGGTTTAGAGTAGCTGGCTGCACGGCCGGGAGAGGATACCTCCTGCACTCAGGAGACACCCAAGGTCTACCATCCCGCCAAACGAACATTTATTTAGATCTAGAAAGATAACAATTTATGAAAAATATTGTGATTAAACAGACAGATTGTCGGAGGTCTGTAAATGACCCTAATACGACTAGTACGGATTCAGTGGACTCTGGATGATTGAGCGTCTATTTCAAATTGAGAGGATAACGGCCACGCAGGATACTAACCTGGGTAGAAATAGTTATAGCAAGAGGCTAACCCGAGGTAAAAAAAATCTGATGTGGGCAACGCATGACTTTCCTTATATAATGTAATGCATTTACTACCTTTAAAGTAAAAAAAAATAGGTTTTTCTTATAGTAGATACTTATATTCTTTCCAAGATATTGAATTTTTGTCAGTGAGTCGTCATTTTCATTGATTTAGAGTCATTTTTATCCATTTGGCGAGATTTTCGTTAATTTGGCAACATTTCAAAAAGTCGCCCAAGTTGGCGACATTCCGCCAAAATCGTCGTCAAAATCTCGCAAAGCGTTATGGACGAAGAAATAAGTTATTCTTACAGCAGATAAATGACTATTGGCGATCAAATACAAAAGTATTACTCAAAGTATCTTTTATCATGAATGGAACGAGCTAGATCCACGAGAATGATGTCACTCAGTTTTTCGCATGGTATTACATATGAAAAGTGAACATGTTTCTCAATAGGAAATATTTTTTTTTATTTCATATGACTTTTTGATATTTTTTTTCAAAAATGTGCAATATCTCGAGAACGGTTCATGTTAGCGTTCTAAAATTTATGTGAATCGTTTTCTAATGAAAAATTACATAAGAAATGTTTATTTGCGTAAATTTATTAGCGGTTTTTATTTTTTGACGATTTTTTCAAAATTTCACTCGAAAATTTAGGGGGGTTCTGAACATTCGATTGCGTATAAAAACAATAAGCTTCCAGTGTTTACGGATTGTGATTTTTGTACCAAATTTTGTTCGAATCGGTCCATTCGTTCGTCAGTTATCGTCTCCACAGACTCACTGACACACACACACACACACACATACTTTCACACACACACACAGACATCACTTCAAAAATGTGAGATTCGTGATCAGGGATGCTTGAAACGTGCTCTCCCGTCGAAAACTCGAATTCGAATTTTCGACCCCGTCACAATACTTTCCTTATACATTATGTATATAAGGAAAGTAATAGCAGGAAGTGGTCAGTCAGGTTGTCAGTTGTTCATAGAGATATTGGGATTTTTATCAGCTCTAAATTGAATTGCAGACTATTTCATGCGACAGCTAAAATTTGAGAAATGCCTTCCATTCTTAAAATTTTTTTATTTATTTCAAGTTCAAAAAATAGTTTATTTATTTAATACATTTTTTTTTAAATACCCTTTTTTAAATACTGATTATCAGGCTTGTTTAGTTGCGAAGTAAGAAGCATTGTAGGCAAAAATTTACATTTTATGCTACATGAAAATGCTGGAAAGAAAACAGTGACTGCCGGAATTATAACTAAACTAACTAAAGAAGAAAAAAATATATTTACAATATGAAAACTACTGCTCATATTTATGGAATTTCCGTATCTCTTTTCATTAAAATTCCCAGTCTACCTTTACATGTACTTCAACATCGTTGCAATAAAACAAATTATTAAAACTTTAAAAATTATTAAATGGTGAAATGATTTCTGGCAAATAATCGAAGACTTTAAGTGTTTCACGGTTTTATGCTCCGCGTAAAGCTGTAGATAAAATTGGTATTAAAATAGTCAACGTAATACATCCAATTTATTCAATTTATCAATTTGCCTACTACTAACCAGAAATATATTTCTTTAATTTAATAAACGTGTTACACTAATTTGCGAACAAAAACACATAAACTGCATTTTTGTTCCCTTATAATACGTAGTATATGTAATGGGAAAATATTGCGATTGGCTCAAAAATCAAACTATCAAATTTTAATGGATGCGTTTTGAAGCCAGTTTTCAATGCCTGTATGTCTGTATGTGGGCACAAAATCCTTTGACCACATTTATAAAATCGAATAGAATTTGATGACGTATGTTAATCGGTAAACAACAGTTGATTTTGGAGTGAACAACCGATCAAAGTAAGGCCCATAAGTTTTCGAACAGGTTTTGTGAAAATCCAAAATGTTTTATACAAACATAATTATGTAAAAAAATATCTGATGTGGTCAGCACATGACTTTCCTTATATAATGCAATGAATTTACTACTTTTACAGTTTTAAAAAATGTTATTCTTATAGTAGATACATATATTCTTTCCAAGATATTAAATTTTCTTCAATGAGTCGTCATTTTCATTGATTTAGCATCATTCTTATCAATTTGGCGAGATTTTTGCTAATTTTGCAACAATTAAAAATGTCGCCAAGTTGGCGACATTCCACCAAATTCGTCGCCAAAATCTCGCCAAGCGTTATGGAAGGAGAAATAAGTTATTCTTACAGCAGATAAATGACTATTGGCTTTCAAATACAAAAGTATTACTCAAAGTATCTTTTTTCATGAATGGAACGAGCTAGATCCACGAGAATGATATCACCTAATTTATCGCATGGTATTACATATGAAAAGTGAACATGTTTCTCAAAAGGAAATATTTTTTTTATTTTATATAACTTTTTGATAATTTTTTTTAAAAAATGTGCAATATCTCGAGAACGGTTAATGTTAGCGTTCTAAAATTTATATCAATCGTTTTGTAATGAAACATTACATAAAAAATGTCTACTTGCGTAACTTTATTAGCAGTTTTGATTTTTTGACGATTTTTTCAAAATTTCACTCGAAAATTTAGGGGGGGGGGGGTTGAACATTCGATTGCGTATAAAAACATTAGGCTTCCAGTGTTTACGGATTGTGATTTTTGTACCAAATTTCTTTCGAATCGGTCCATTCGTTCGTCAGTTATCGTCTCCACAGACTCACTGAGACACACACACACACACATCACTTCACAAATGTTTGATTTGTGATCAGGGATGCTTGAAACGTGCTCTCCCGTCGAAAACTCGAATTCGAATTTTCGACCCCGTCACAATACTTTCCTTATACATTATGTATATAAAGAAAGTAAAAAAATAGGTTATTCTTATAGTAGATACTTATATTCTTTCCAAAATATTTAATTTTCGTCAATTAGTCTGCATTTTTATTGATTTAGCGTCATTTTTATCCATTTGGCGAGATTTTTCGTTAATTTAGCAACATTTAAAGATGTCGTCAAGTTGGCGATATTCGGCCACATTCGTCACCAAAATATCGCCAAGCATTATGGACGGAGAAAAAAGTTATTGTTATAGCAGGTAAATGAATATTGGCGTTCAAATACAAAAGTATTACTCAAAGTATCTTTTCTCATGAATGGAACGAGCTAGATCCACGGAAATGATGTCACCAAATTTATCGCATAATATTACATATGAAAAGCGAACATGTTTCTCAACAGTTAATATTTTTTTTAATTTATGGGCTTTTTTAATAAATTTATTTGAAAAATGGGCAATATTTTGAAAACGATTCATTCTAACGTTCTAAAGTTTATGCCAATCGTTTTCTAAGGAAAAATTGCATAAGAAATGTCTATTTGCGTAACTTTAAAGGTTTTAATTTTTTTATGATTTTTTCAAAATTTCACTCGAAACTTTAGGGCGGTTCTGAACATTCTATTGCGTTTAAAAACAATTGCCTTCCAGTATTCATAGATTGTAATTTTTGTACCAAATTTCATTCGAATTGCTCCATTCGTTCGTGAGATGTCGTCTCCACAGACTCACTGACACACAAACACACAGGCTTCACTTCAAAAATGTTCGATTCGTGATCAGGGATGCTTGAAACGTGCTCTTCCGTCGAAAACTCGCATTCGAATTTTCAACCCCGTCACAATATTTTCCTTATACATTATACTATGTATATAAGGAAAGTAATATCAATAAAATAAATATTTAATATGTGATGTATTTTACTTTTATTTAAAAGCTAATGTAATCATTTATAAATCAATACCATGCACCGTTCTTGAGAAAATGTATCTGTTTAATCTAAATTAAATATTTTCAATATTATCAAATAACTGAATGCTTTGTAAACACTCTTAACCAAAAATGAAATTTTACATTTCCCCAGAGACGCTCCATATCACGCGAAATAATAAAAAAATTATACAAAATTTGGTGTGTTTAATTTAATCTGCAACAGAAATAAGCCTACTGATTTTTAGCGACATTAATTAATAAAATGGATTTAATTTCTATTATTGTTATCCAGCAAAATCGAAATGTGTTAATCTGTAGCGAAAGTTATGCATTGGACACATCAATTTTTTTTATTCTGATACTGATTATGATACAAGGGGAATTGAATGCGAATATATAAATAGAGTGTAACATCACACTCCAAAGTACTTCATTTTATTTTATTTTATTTTTCATTTTCGCGTTAAATCAAAATTTAACCGTATTGGAATAGAATTACATCAGTTCCTTTTGCACGTTACTACAAACACTGTTTTCAGAGATTTCCTTTCACTTACGTAATTTACGTCGTGGAAATAATCCTGGAAATAATAGGAGCGGAACAGGGCTTACTCGCGATGTTAATCACGCACGGTTACAGTGACTGCTTTGTTTCATTTGTGAGATTTAAACCGCCAACTGCTCTGAATTTTTTATCGCTCTCCAAGTAAATTGATACGCAACGTTTGGAGACCGTTTAGAGATGGAACCGGAAACCTTCCATATTGGAATTCTACTGAAGATATTTTAATAGTTCTCACAAAAAAATTGAGTGAAATCAGATATTTAAAAGTGTATTATTTAAGGTAAGGGTACCAGTAGTGGGCCATTTAAGGACATTCAATCAATTATCATTGAAACTTTAGGGAATTATAGCATGAATATATTTTTTATCATTGGTTAAACTCTTATCTATAATTATTATCACATCAAACTGCAAATAAAATATTAATTTTGTTTTTTAAATTAAAAACTTTAACTTCCTTTATGTTCCAGTAGTGGGCCTATTAAATTTCTGATGTACCTATAGGGGATCCACCAAAAGTGGGCCACTCAAATAATATATAAGGTTTGTCGAAAGTTATATTTTGCTATATATTATCATTAACATAATTTCTGAAATATATGTATAAAAAAGGTACCTAATTAAAAGCGAATGTAGTTTAAATCTTACTTTACAATTTTTCTTTTATTGCCAATTTTTAACAAAAAGTGAAGAAGAAGAAGACTCAGATGAAAGTTTTTGGTTCACTTTTTCTTCTGATCTACAATCATTCTTTTCTTTTCTTCCATTTCAATTTTTTTTTCTTTCTCTTTCACTTTTTTTTCTTTCTCTTTCAGTTTTTTTCTCTCTTTTTCTGCAGCTGTATCAATTTTAATATCTTCTTTCTTCTTATAATATTGAAGCATTTGAGGAGAAGACACAACTGTAGGAAGCTTTTCTCGTCTTCTCTTTTCTTTATCTTGTCACCCTCCCCCTCTGGTCAGAAAAGAACTCTCTTGAAGGGAGATGGTACATTTTTGGATGGACCTGCAATAGGATGGACAGTATTTAATGACTGGATGCATTGCATCCCCAATAAGCTCAATTGAGCCTTCTTGAATATTAAGATCCACCTCAGCAGATTCAACGGTACTTTCATCATGCTCAACAAGCTCTTCACTGCATGTCGCCTCAACAGAGTTGATTGGTGCACCCTGAAAAAATGGTTCCATGTTCGAAGTTTCCTTTGTCTCCAACCATAAATAGTAACGGTCTTTTTGCTCCACAGGGCCTTTCCAATCTCCATTATTTTCTAAGAATGTTTCTAACTTCACTTTTCCAATTTTTTCTTCCAAAATTTAAAATAAAAAACATTTCTCTCTTCTTTATCGGTGATATTGCCACATTCTTGAATTTTAGTTCAGTTGCAACAATCACTTTCTAACCACTACTAACTCCTAAGCCCACTACTGGAATAATTTAAAAAGTAATGACCCAAAAGTGGGCCTCCCCTCAAAATTAATAATCTGTTCATTTTATGTCTTTTAAGCATAATTTACAAAATATTAAGTATACAATGAAATAAAAATATGACATTTTAAAACCAAATTAAATATGCTTTTAGAGAATAAAATATTAAATGAATACTTGCCTCTTGAGAAAAGCAATAAGAATGAGCTAGAAAATTCCCTTTTTGTGATCACTTAAGAAAAGCATCCTTCCACCTCAAAGACTAGCAGGTTACTGAGATTGTGCCTTTGTCAGATAACTGATAAGGGTTTCAACCAATCACCAGTTGTTCTGTTACCTTACAAGTATGACCTTAAAACCTATTTTCCACTTTGAAAACTGGTGGCCCACTATTGGTACATGGCCCACTACTGGTACACTTGCCTTATTGTGAACAAACTATGTACTCGTTCTTTGAACGGAGTTGTAATTGCAGATCTAAACAAGAACGATCAAACGTGTGATAGAATTTTAAAATTAGCAAACTTCCCATATCTAAGTTTGGAAAAATTATGCATCAAAAATAATGGATTAGGGCAATCAGAGGATTTTCTCCACGTAGCAAGTGACCATACCATTTCTGAACCACATAGACGACGTCTATGCAAGATAAGGCAAGTGCGCATTTGAACTCTGAGCCAAACGATATACATTCTTTAAAATTTCATTCTTCATTTCGTTTCTGCATTTGGGGTGACAATATACGCAGTATATCAATCACCCCAATTGGGTCTAAATCCCTTCAGAGATTTTTAAAATTACGAAGGAGCAACGTTTTTGACAAAATTCCGTTACGTAACTAAACTATATACATTTTTCGAATATTTTTACTACGTCCACATATACATTACACTTGCCACCTAAATTTGCCACCTTAAACTTGCCACCTAAATTTGCCACCTTAAGCTTGCCACCTAAATTTAGTAGAAATCACTCCAGTGATTTTTAATATTACGAAGAGCCAACGATTTCACACACACATACACAGAAAGGCCGAAAAATTTATTTTCTGGAATCTAGGGATCTCCCACAGATATATTTAAAGTGAAAACTCGACTTGTGATTATATTTCGATCTCCATACTTTTTCTAGGCTACATCGGTTAAAGTAAAAAGATTACTTAATCTATTGCTAAAAGCATATGTATCAAAAAAAGCTGTACAAGTCACAATCACTATCATTATAGATTCCTCTAGCTCAGCACGAGAACAATATGTTGATAGCTGCATCGCTATAATGCCAATCGATTTAAAACCTGCCATAATTTGTTTTTACTCAGGAAAGGGTGAATACAGGCTAATTGCAACCATATATATTATATACGCATACCCTATACTGTTTCCACTACAAGCGTATATTGCATTTACACAAATGGTAAAACTTCATAATGCAGAAACGATGGCGTCATCTGGAATCCAATTGATACGTCAACTCTTTACACGTGTCTGCTATTCACTTCGCCTCCGGCTGTCTAGAATTCCATTTGCCCATTCATCTGAAAATGTGTTTTGTGCTAGAAGAGGCTTTTTACTGCCGGAATCAGATTTGAGGAACGGCAGGAAAATCCAATAAATGTGAAGCGGAGGACATTATGTAGCAATGGAAAATTTTTACTGCAGTGGCGGGGCGGGAAAACATTTAAGAACTGAAAATCTGACAGACTCAGAAGGAGTAGGCTCTCATAGTACTGTAGAAGTGCGGGAACCTGCAATTTAACGCCTCATATATATATATATATATATATATATATATATATATATATATATATATATATATATATATATATATATATATATATATATATATATATATATATATATATATATATATATATATTTTTATATATATATTTTTATATATATATTATATATATATTTATATATAAAATATATATATAAAATCTATATATAAAATATATAGATATATCTATATATATAATATATAGATATATCTAAATATATAGATATATATAGATATATCTTAGATAGATACATCTATCTATATATTAGATAGATATATCTATCTAATATATAGATAAATCTATATATAAATTTATATATAAAATATATATATAAAATATATATATAAAAAATATATATATAATATCCCGTAATAATATATATATATATATATATATATATAAAATGTTATATAACAGTAACTACCATAGTACAAAAACAGTGATCTAGACCAATAAGCGCAATGCAGCTTGAAGTAGTCTAGAATAGTATAATAGTAAAAATTGAAAGATTGGACATGAAGTCAGCTAACAGGTAATACATAAAAGGCCTAAGGGGATAACACAATCCTAAATGTAAATATGTAATGTAATATGTAACAATATATTATTACGGGAAAGTTTGAATTATTGCTAGTATGTTTATTGGCCTTACTACCTCTTTTAATGCGTTTGGAATTTGTAGGATGATTAACATTGTTTGAAGTTTTGATGAGGTTATATATTGATAAAAGTTGTGGTGTGCAGTCTGAGAAGGATTTTTTGACAACGATTTGGTTAAAAAGACGTTTATTCAGACCATAAGGGAATAGACATTTGTGTTGGATTATACAATTGTTTTCAAAAAATAAACGATGATGAAGATTTGGTATGATATCTAAAATAGAGGTAGTGATGTTTTCAAATCCATGTTTTTGAAAATGTTCAAACTCGATACAACATTCATTTTGTTTACCATTATAATTTTTGATATTACTGCGATGTAGATTAATTCTGAGATGTAGATGATTTTTAGTTTGTCTTATATAAGCAAGATTACAGATTTCACAAGCGATTTTATAGATGCAATTAAATATACAATATGCAATTATATATACATATATATATATATATATATATATATATACAGTTATTTATTTATTTATAATATGTTTAGCGTGTACGGGATTGGCAGAACAAATGCTAAGCTCGTTTCAACGCATGCAAATAAATGCGTTTTGCACAAGTAATTTAAATTGGCTGTATCCCTCAATTCCCCATATTTTCTATAAACATTAAAAAATACATAATATTGTCATTGGACCACTTCAATACATCTGGCCTCTTTCTTTTCTTCTCTAATTCCACTTCAAACATGACAACGAAACAAAACTACCACAAAACTTCAAAACAGCCGAAGCACTAGTAGCGGTCGGGAGACGGGACGAATGCGTTGTCACACGAGTCGCTTCCAGCGTTTGGTCGCAGCGACTAAGTCACGTGACCACCTGAGTAGCAGGCTTCTAGCGAGTAGAATTAAATAGGTTCAATTCAAGTCGCCGCAAGTATTTACAGCAGTTATTTAGTTTAATAGCGGCGACTAACCTAGCCTGTCACACAAAGCGACTGCCCGTGGCTACTGCAGTGGCGGCAAATAAAGTGGCTTCTCGTGAGTCACTTCGTGGATCTCCGGCTCCCAGAGCTCGCTGAGTTCTTTCGTGCCACATACTACGAAGGGTTAATAAATCCGTTAGGGGCCGTTCCGTGATCGCTTGCGCTCACCAAGTCCTTGAGGTTGATTTTTGAGCTATTTCACCACAACCGACGCCCACAATCATCTTCGTATCCCTTACTCGCTGACGCTCGTCAATCTCCGGGGCTATAGTCCGAACCCTCTTCGCTGTCGCTCATTAATCTTCGAATCTCGCTTGGCGAGCTCTTTTGTTAAGCCTGCTACGCCTGCTCTGTCGTTATGGCTGCATCAATTTGGCCCCATTTTCATCAGTTTTACGCTGTTTTCTTTAAGTTGGCGACATCTTTAAAAAATCCAAATTCCTTATATATATATATATATATATATATATATATATATATATATATATATATATATATATATATATATATATATATATATATATATATATATATATATATATATATATATATATATATATATATATATATATATATATATATATATATATAGTCGCTAAATATGTCGCCAAGTGTTACAAGCAGACAGACCCCAAGCACAGAAAGTTGGCGAGCGTCAACAAGTAGGTGACACGAAGGCGGTCTTATGTGCGTATGCCGGATTTTCTTACATAGTAATTTATTCAAAACATTTGATACTCATTCGCTGTATTAAAATATTTTAATTTTGCACAATTCAAATTAAGTAGTCTACTCTTAACGTCTTCACAAGTATTATAATACGAGGCATTTATTGAAAAACTGTCAAAACCTCACCGGCGTATATAAATATCCCTTTTACTACGATCCTTCTCTAACGAATTAAACACGCAATCCTGCAATTGCATGTATGGAATCTGATACGTATGCGCCTTCAGTACTTAAATTTTACAGCTACGGCGAGCCGTAAAAGTACGGCACTCATTTCTTTCCTTTCAAGAATATTTATTTTAAGATTCTCATAAATAAAGCTATTTTCATTTCATCGTAAAGCAGTTATTATCTCCATTTTATATCAGTGTTGTATACACCGATCTATCGCGAAAAATGTATGTAAAGTGCGAGTCTCCACTCGATTGGCTCATGCATTCGTATTCCAAAGTGTCCAGGCCTACTTGTGTCATAATCATTATAGTGATGAAAAGATTTTTTTTCAGATTTCTTACTTAAGTTAAACTTTTAAAATATTTCGTAAAATTAAAGTTTCTTTCTACGATTTGGCTACAACTTAGATCAGTTAGCTTAACCGATAGATGCATAATTCAAAACATAAAATAGGGGGAAATGTTATCGTGACCTCACAATCACTGTAAAATTTGATGTGCAGGTACATTGTGTAAAAACTAGAACTAAATAGATTTTTTTTATAAATCGCAAATGCTTTTGCTATTTTAACTTCTATAACACTCCTACTTCTTAAAAAATATAGGCTCCCCTGAAGTGGCATCAAGTAAAATTTATGAATAACACCTTTTCAGAAAGTTTCAGAATATTTTAATTCACCCTTTTATAAACAATTGGTATAAAAATATCTACAGTTACAGTTGATCATCAGCAATTACATTCGATCATTTAGCTACTATAAACAAGAATAATATTCATAAACAGGAATGGTACTCATAAACAGGAATGCACATTTTCTTTTCTTTTTTTTTTTCATTCAAATTTCTTTCGTAATACTGTATGGAATAAATGTAGAGTCGGAAGAAGTAAAATGTTCCTATATTGAGTTTGATATAAAAATTAGAAACCCAGATGTCCCATGCGAATATTCTTCATTCTAAGCACTTTGCAAATGGAACGCAATGCGCTAGAAACTTTCTCAACCTTACTTAAAAAATTCGCAATTTTTAATTCCATTTTTTTAGCATTTAAATTAGCTTTAAAATGAACATCAGTAACAGATTGGGTCAGCGAAATATACACAATGGGATACTTTCTTGTGTATTAATGCTGTTTTTATACAAATATATATACATATATATAACTCATCTTTTTGCATTAAATTTAAACATTAATTACTCTTTACATTTCAAAAAAGCGACATTCATACATTTCTTAAGACCTTTAGAACTTTTGCTAGTTGAGTTATTAGAAGCAAAGCTCAGACGAAAAATTAAAATATTTTTATTAAAAATTGAAAAGCAAAGATTTGAGTTTGCTATATACTTACGATAAATACTAAGTGCATTACAATGTTTAAATTTTTACTTTCCTTATATACATAATGTATAAGGAAAGTATTGTGACGGGGTCGAAAATTCGAATTCGAGTTTTCGACGGGAGAGCACGTTTCAAGCATCCCTGATCACGAATCAAACATTTTTGAAGTGATGTCTGTGTGTGTGTGTGTGTGTGTGTGTGTGTGTCAGTGAGTCTGTGGAGACGATAACTGACGAACGAATGAACCGATTCGAACGAAATTTGGTACAAAAGTCACAATCTGTAAACACTGGAAGCCTATTGTTTTTATACGCAATCGAAAGTTCAGAACCCCCCCTAAATTTTCGAGTGAAATTTTGAAAAAATCGTCAAAAAATCAAAATCGCTAATAAAGTTACGCAAATAGACATTACTTATATAATTTTTCATTAGAAAACGATTGACTTAAATTTTAGAACGCTAACATGAACCGTTCTCGAGATATTGCACATTTTTGAAAAAAATTATCAAAAACTCATATACAATAAAAAAAATATTTTCTATTGAGATCCATGTTCACTTTTCATATGTAATACCATGCAATACATCGGGTGACATTATTCTCGTGGATCTAGCTCGTTCCATTCCTGAAAAAAGATACTTTGAGTAATACTTTTGTATTTGATCGCCAATAGAAATTTATCTGCTGTAAGAATAACTTATTTCTCCGTCCATAACGCTTGGCGAAAATTTGGCGACGCTTTTGGCGCAATGTCGCCAACTTGGCGGCTTTTTGAAATGTTGCCAAATTAACGAAAATCTCGCCAAATGGATAAAAATGACGCTAAATCAATGAAAATGACGACTATTTGTCGAAAATTCAATATCTTGGAAAGAATATAAGTATCTACTATAAGAAAAACATTGGTTTTTACTGTAAAAGAAGTAAATTGATTACATTATATAAGGAAAGTCATGTGTTGCCCACATCAGATTTTTTATATCGTTGCAGCACAACTCGCAAAAAGTGATATCAGATACTAAATCGATAAATTCAATACAGGTCACTATAACTGATTTTCATAAAAATAACTGTTATGGCTATAAAATGTTTGAAATATGTAAATTCTATCATCCACGATGTCGATCGTTTTATTCAGCAACATAATAAACAAACGTTACTTATTTCATGTAATGCTTGATTGTGGAGCTGATAGTTTGTGACTGAATAATTTCTCAACATGCCCATTAATAAAGCTTGATGAGAGATTTGTTGAAATGACAACCATAGATTATATTCGCTGCTCTAGATACAACATTGCGTTAATCATAAACGGGTTTTTTTTTCGTAAGATATATGGCATTGGGGTGGACCGTATGTTTGTCACACTCAGTTGCAATCACAGCTTCGGTTTCTTCCACTGATTGATAGCTAGAATGCATCGTTTTTCCTTTCCCTTCAATACACACTATACAGGATACCAAAGAAAGTTTTTAAGTACCCCAAAAATTTTGTAAGGCAAGATCAATGAGTATATGTGTATATATATATATATATATATATATATTAGGTCTATCTATAGTTGTAGTAAAATGACCGTGCCAGAGCGAATAAAGCTTTATCCAGTGCCCCTATTAAACAATTTATATAGAATAACACGGCAACAAAGCGAGAGAGACGAAAAAAACCAATTACAAAACTGTAGGGACTGGACAGCCCAGTTGTTAAGGCACGGAGATTGCACTCGGAGGATCCCAGTTCCATTCCAGGCTCTGCCCAAACTGCACCGTGTTCACGAGGAGTACGGGCACACTAAATATGTGAGTCTGAAAGTCCTTCCGAGTGGTTGGTGGTGGGAAAAGGAGGGTACGGTCCCCACGGATGACGCTGTCACTGGGTTCCAGTTTAAACTGGGCGACACTGTTTCTAGCCGTCCAGACACATATCTTACACCGTCGAGTAGGTAAGAAGCTCTGGATCGAAAGGAAGAAAAAATTACAAAACAGTAGCGAATTGTCTAATAATTAAGAACCGACACTAAAAATGTGAGAGGAAGCACTTATTTCACGCAATAGAATTATTGGCGCATTACTGTCCTATTCCTAAATGCTAAACTAAGCAACCCTTGGATGCGCAAAAATCTAAAGCACGAGCCTTTACAAATACAGCTTTAACAGCCTTTCGAGAAAGAATATGGCCGCGTACATTTGACAAACATTGTAGGTGACACCGCCCTACAAGCCATGATGATACTTACTTTTTGAGAAATATTTGTTACTTTCCATATACTCGCTTCGTGAGCTCCTCTACATCTTGTGATTAAAAGTTACCTAATGAGTAGGAAACGACACCAGGAACTCGCTTTATTGAAAAAATCGTTAGCCTGAATTTTTAAATTGCCTGCTAGGAACGCTGCAATCACTTTTATTCGATCGGGAGTTGTCACTTTACTAGATAGACCAAACGTGTACGCTCGTGGATCTTTCCTTACAAAGTTATGAGGGTGCTTAAGGAATTTTCTAAGAACACTATATTGAGATAGCATTGCTATATGTAAAAAATTCGATATCTGGTTTCCGATATGTTATATTTTGAGCACACCAGAGCACGAATCGACTATTTTTAGAGGGACGTCTGAATGAGTGTCTGTGCAATATATATGTATCCACTCAAAACCTATCCGAAGAAAAATTTCAAAATATTTTTTTCAAATCGACCAGCCAGGCTGGTCGATAAACATAAAATAGACCAGGCAGGCTGGTCACATATAGCGGCTAATAGCTATTATAGAAAAATAAATGTATTTTTCTCATTTAAATTAACCAAACGTAGTCCTAAACAAAACCAATTCTCTGTTTTTTAATGCCATTTACATCCATAACAAAATTTACATCATAAATTTCTGTCTTAAACCATACGACCATCACAATTCTGAGAATTGTTTATCCTAGTAAATAATACTAAAATATCCTGAATTTGAGAGTACCTTGTTCTCAAAATATGCCAATTACAAGCAATTCTATCTAATTCTAGTTTTTACATATTGTATCAACGCGTAGAATTTCATGGCAGAAGTGCATTTGACCATCCTTTATCCCACGATTCACATACAGACTTACTTATACACGCTCACATACACACTTACTTATACACGCACGCACATATATACACGTACACATGCACAGCCATGTTGCTACAAATACGCGAAATGTATTTCACGGCATAAAGACAGTCGTCGCTAAGAAACAACCTTTATAATCATCCATTGCTATTAATTTAACGACTCTGGCAATCTTGGCGACTTTTAGAAACTTCTAACATTTTGTGAATGGGTGAACTTGATCATTGATGATATTTTCTTAGAGAATAATGGTACATAGAACGAGTAAGAGTGACGTCAGTGTTTTGAGAATACCATCGCCTGTTTTCCAAATGAGGGATATTTAATTGCTGTTTTATTGTATCGGACAGTTATTTTGTGGCTTTGCTAGATAGCGAATTATTAGTGGTTTATTGTTCGTGGTATTATTTTGTTTAGTTGTATATTGTTTTCTTATATTGTTTAGCTGTATATTATTTACTTATATTGTTTAGTTGAATATTGTTTACTTATATTGTTTACTTATATTGTTTAGTTTATATTGTTTATTTAATTGTTTAATTTTGTCTGGTAGTTATTTTGTGGCTTTGCTAGATAGCGAATTATTAGTAGTTTATTGTTCATTGTGTTATTTTTCGTGTATGTATTGTTTAGTTGTATATTTTTTTCTATATTGCTAAGTTGTATATTGTCTAGTTTACTTATATTGCTTACTTACATTGTTTAGTTGTATATTGTCTAGTTTACTTATATTGTTTACTTATATTGTTTAGTTGTATATCGTTTATTTAATTGCTGTTTTATTGTATCGGGCAGTTCTTTTGTGGCTTTGCTACATAGCGAATTATTAGTAGTTTATTGCTCTTTGTGCTATTTTTCGTGTGTGTATTGTTTAGCTGTATATCGTTTTCTTATACTGTTTAGTTTTATATCGATTTCTTATATTGTTTACTTATATTGTTTACTTACATTGTTTAGTTGTATATTTTTTACTTATATTGTTTAGTTGTAAATTGTTTATTTAATTGTTGTTTTATTTTGTCGGGCAGTTATTTTGTGGCTTTGCTAGATCGCGAATTATTAATTGTAAATTGTTCTTGGTGTTATTTTTCTTCTGTGAATTGTTTAGTTGCTGTTGTTTATTGTTTTCTTGTGTGTATTGTTTATTGTATTAGTTGTATTGTTCTTGGTGTTATTTTTGTTGTATATTGTTACTGATACTTTAATTAAAACATTAGTTATCTAAAAATTGGAACTCATTCTTGTATTCTAAGAATACACTCTTGAATACAGAGATTAAACCACAATAATACACACGCATGGCATATACACAGACAATATATACACAGAAACAGACGAACATTTTTTCAAATACCCTCATAGTCTCAAAACGTATTTTATCAGTCTAAAACTCAAATTCAAAAACATTTCCCAGAAAACAATATTACTTTCCTTATATACAATAATGTATAAGGAAAGTATAGTGACGGGGTCGAAAATTCGAATTCGAGTTTTCGACGGGAGAACACGTTTCAAGCATCCCTGATCACGAATCTCACATTTTTGAAGTGATGTCTGTGTGTGTGTGAAAGTATGTGTGTGTGTGTCAGTGAGTCTGTGGAGACGATAACTGCCGAACGAATTGACCGATTAGAACGAAATTTGATACAAAAATTACAATCCGTAAACACTGGAAGCCTACTGTGTTCATACGCAATCGAATGTTCAGAACCCCCTAAATTTTCGAGTAAAATTTTGAAAAAATCGTCAAAAGTCAAAACCTCTAATAAAGTTTCGTAAATAGGCATTTCTTATGAAATTTTTCATTAGAAAACGATTGACATAAATTTTAGAACGCTAACATGAACCGTTCTCGAGATGTTGCACATTTTTCAAAAAAATTATCAAAAAGTCATATAAAATAAAAAAAAATATTTCCTATTGAGAAACATATTCACTTTTCATATGTAATACCGTACGATAAATTTGGTGACATCATTCTCGTGAATCTAGCTCGTTCCATTCATGAAAAAAGATACTTTGAGTAATACTTTTGTATTTGAACGCCAATAGTCATTTATCTGCTGTAAGACTAACTTATTTCTCCTTCCATAACGCTTGGCGAGATTTTGGTGACAAATTTGGTGGAATGTCGTCAACTTGGCGACTTTTTAAATGTTGCTAAATTAACGAAAAACTCGCCAAATAGATGAAAATGACGAATCATTGACAAAAATTCAATATCTTGGAAAGAATATAAATATCTACTATAAAAATAATCTATTTTTTTTTACTGTAAAAGTAGTAAATTCATTGCATTATATAAGGAAAGTCATGTGCTGCCCACATAAGATATTTTTCCTTACATACATGCTAGAATAATGCATAGGGAAAATACTGTGACGTGGTCAAAATCGAATAGATGTTTTTGAAGTGAATTTTCAACGAATTTTTAGCGAAATTTTAATAAATTTTTAACGAATTTTTTTTTTAAATCCTAAAATAATATCAGAACTTTTAGTAATGATAAAGAGATTGTAATCTCATACGTAAATTTTTTTATTAAAAAACGAATGATATAAACTTCAGAAAGCTAGTATGAACCATTCTCAAGATATTGCCCAATTTCCTAATAAGTTTCTCATAAAAGTTACATAAAATTAAAAAAGTAGTATTATCCAATTGAAAATAACTTGCAAAACATCCTTGAAGAAAGCAGGTATATATTAATTAGGTGACGACAATTATTTGGAAGGTGCATCCTCTGGCTTGCATGGCTCCGAGGAAGAAATCGAAACTCTGGCTCTGTTAGTTTCTGTCCCCTCGACGATACTATAAGTGTGCCTTTTAGGTGACTATACTCTAAGTATGCCTGCTAGGTGACTATACTATAAATGTGCCTTTTAGGTTTGATCAGCAATCAACGACAAGACTTATTTTTGAATGCAAAAATTTCAAAAGTTTACCAGAATTTATGTTAAATTCAGCAACAATAGTACATATTTACCTAACAGAATAGTAAGAATTTTAATTAAAATACTTAAGTGCTCCGTTATGGCGTGTAATCATTAGACAGGGCTACCATACCGTTGACGTGGTAGAGGATTGTGAGTAATAAAGGCATCAGCATTAAAGCGGGGACCAGGGACCACTTTCGAATCGCATTTGACTACATTCAAACTGACTACTATCATATTGGATACAGCCAGAGTGCTAAGGGTGGAAGTCGAGCTCATTGGAAGTGGTCAACTAAATCAAAAATTGAATAAAATATATATACATTTGCTACTTCAGAAATTCGTTTCATTTTTTACAAATCATTCATAATGTCCGTTTATGTTGAAAAATTGAAAAGAATGTTTGAAAAATTGAAATGAATGATTGATAAATTTAACGTCTTTTCCGTACCCCATTTTTTATTCGAAAATAAATAGTCTTTTGAACATCGGTTGTAATAATCTTTCCAAATTCCATTCTATTTGATTATTGTGTTTAGACGTTATCCTGTCCATATAAAGAAATCGATGAAAAATGACTCATTCATTTAAGCGAGTAAATCTTTTGAAATCCCATCCTATCATAATACTTTCCTATTTCACGTGCTATAAATTGCAGGAAAAGCGAAGTACTCGAAAATTATAACCATAGATCGAAGGTGACTTTTCCCCCAAGTGCTTCTTTTCGCATCTTGTTGACAATTATTACAAAATACAGCGTTTGGTCAATAGTAAGACATCCTTGAATGCAACAATTTCAAAAGTTTAACTATCAGAATTTATTTTAAACTCAGCAATAATAGTACATATTTACTTAATACAATAATATGAATGTCCCAAGGCTTAAATGCTCCGTTATGGCTTGTAATCATTAGCGCTAATCTATCATTGATCTGGTAGATGATTATGAGTTGTAACGTCACCGGCATTAGAGCAGGGACCGGGGACCACTTCAGAATCGTCTTTGGCTGTGATCCAAGTGACTTCCACCGCATTGGTTTCAGTCATCAGACTTGAGGACAGAAGTCGGGCTCGTTGGAAATAGTCCACTAACTCGAAAATTGAGCAAAAAATCTGATGTGAGTAGCAAATTCATTGCTACCCACATCAGATATAGGTATTCACATAAAAGTATTAAATTCATTGCATTTCCGATTTTTTTATAGTGTAATATACATATAAAGTAATAGATCATAATAGTTCTCACACTATGATTCATAAAAGTCTACAGACATTGCTTTAAATCATGCAACGCAATTCTGTGATTTCTTATTTTTCTATTCTCGCAAATTCAGTTACACATTGTTCAGTTCAGGTTTTTTTTTTTTTTTAGAAGCAATCTTCGTTTATAACACAAAGTGCAATCAAGTTAATCACTGCGTTTAGATTTAATGACTCCACAGTGACCCATTAGCAATTTTGACGTGGTTTTTACTGGATTGTTCTGGTTGCATTTTCCACATCTCTAAGAAAAAAATGTATTTATTTTCTAAAATTTTTCGAATTCAAGATTTTGACGGAAGAGTTGATTTTATGTCCTCATGAACACATTTGGAGCAGTTCCGAAAAGATGTGTGTGTGTGTGTGTGTGTGTGAGAGAGAGAGAGAGAGAGAGAGAGAGAGAAAGAAAGGGGGGAAACACGGAGTCGTGTAGACGTTAATTTAAGAGAGAATGTAGTTGTGTTATTAGTACCGCCATGCTATTTTACGTGTGGTTGTATTGTCGAGAGCCCAGACCGTCCGACTCGTCCTAGGACATGAGTAGCAATTTGGACGGCCGGTCGTGGTTGTATTGTTGTTGTTGTTGAAACCCAGACCGTCCGACCTACCAGAAAGGTGTAAGGTAACTGTTTGGACGGTCGGGAAGTACCACCCAATTTAGACCGGAACCCAGTGGGGGAGGCATCCACAGGGACCGTACCCTCCTTCCCCTACCACCAACCTCTCGGAAGGACTTTCGGACCCACATGTTTAACGTGATCGTACTCCGCATGAACACGGCGGCAGTTTTGGCAGTGGCTGGAATCGAACCCGGGCCTACCGAGTGCAACTCCAGCGCGCTAACCAATGGGCTACCGCGCCCCCGTGGTTGTATTGTGTAAAAACAAGAGCTATGCTTGCGGTAAACCAAACTTGACAAAAGAGAGGGTCCTCCAATGAGGAATAGGGTCCAATTCGTTTAACATTATAAATCTATACAGGTATAAATAAAATTGAAAACCTCTCTGCCTGTCTGTATCCACATCTCCGTCCTCTGTCTGTCTGTCAGTTTTTTGTCCTATCATCACGGGAGAACGGCTGAACCGAATTTGATGAAATTCTGCGGGTAGCCTTGAAATAGCTCCACCATAAATTTAGTCTATGTTTCAAGTTTCTAAAACCAGGGTGGATTGTAGAGATATTAATGAAAAATGAAACTTTTCTCTAGAGGTTCTACTCTCTAACTTCCTGATTCCTCCAAACGAAAAAGGCTGGAAATCGCTGGCTTAAAACGTGAAAGTAAATTAAAATTCTATTTCTGAGTTTGGTGGGAGTTTATTACGCTTATTAGTCACTTTTGAAAATTGCAGGTTTGAAACATGAATTTAAATGGAAACACTATCACCATGGTTTATTTTTCACAGGCCTTACTCACCAATGAAAAGTATTAAGCAATCAAAATGGTTATTTAATTAGCAGCATTTTATAAGGAGGATTTTTTCTTATATCATGTTGCTCAACAACGCAATTAAATCAAATGAGTTTGTTAATTTTTTTTATTATTTTTTCGATTTGAATAATAAATAAAGGGGGTATAAAAGTATATCTTATAAATGAACGGTTTGATTTTTCTTTTAATTACATTAATTGTGGACTGCGTACATCACTTTCATTTATTTTGGCAAAGAGTTTTCAAACTCATATTGTGTTTAGCCAATAAACTCATTTAGCCGATTGTTGAAACACAATAAGAGTAAAACGGTTATTCAAATACAATTTTAGTGTTTTCATTTAGTATATACGAACACAAACGGGATCAAGATGTTTTATTCTTCAGATCTACAAATTCAGCTGGATATTGAAAACTTAATATCTTTTCTTAAACGTTGCCATATTGCCGGAAATGTCGCAAAATTGATAAAAAATGACGCTAAATCAATGAAATTAATTTTGTTTCGTTAGAAGAGGGTACTGAAATAATGTTTCGGTAACATTTGTCTGTCAGACCAAACGTCCTACTTAGTAACACATTCAACGAATTTTTAAAATGTCACCAAATTAATAAAAATGTTTGTAAATCCATAAAAATTTCTTGAAATTGATAAAATTGCTCTAAATAAATTACATTAATTGTGTTTTGTTAGAGGATAGTATTGTGATGATATTTCGTCAATTTGTCGCCAGTGGAACTTTCAGTTCTATAGTCGCACTGGGCAATAAATATGGCGATTTCTTAAGTACCGCTAAATTGACGAAAATGTCGCCAAATTGATTAAATGTCACTGAATTTATCAAAATAACACCGAATCGATGAAAATTCAATATTTTGCATAATTAAGTACGATTTCCTAGATAATCTCTGTCGTTTTGTGAGAATTAAAAAATATTTTTTCTTAATTTGTTTGCAAACTGCATCAGGATGCTTTATTCTTCATATCTGCTGTGAAGATAATTTTGTATATCGAACCCAGAGATTCTTATGCATTTTTTAGCAGAATTAAATTAAATATTTTAATAGAATATTTTGAACAACAAAGTCATTTAGAATACTATAGGAATTTACACATAATTGTGAATGTTAAGTTTCTTTATATTATATTTTCCGTACAAAGACCAGATATACTGCTAATAATCTATATAAATAAAATTGAAAATCTATCTATGTGTTTATTTGTGGATATATTTGTGTGTTTATTTGTAGATATATTTGTGTGTTTATTTGTCTCATCGCCACGAGAGAACGACTGCACCGAATTGGGTAAAATTTTCGGGATAGGCTTAGAATAGCCCCACTTAAAATTTAGTCCATGTTTCGAGTTTTAAAGCCAGATGTTATCGCGATAATAATAAAACACGCACAATTAAACATTCCATTGAGATAGCATTATGCAAACTATATTTGTTCCGCAAAATTATTTGAAAAAAAAATTTTATAATGTTGCTAAGCGCCGGAATTAAACCCAGTGAGTTTATTAGTTTATTTGTGGAAATATATATATATATATATATATATATATATATAATTGAAAGAGAAGGTAACTTATCACTACAATGGAAAGGGGGATGAGAAAAATAATAGGATACAAAATTCACAATTAAAAGTATATAAATATAAATAAAAAGAAAAAGAAAACACGGCAAAAATGAGAAAAGGCAATAAAAATTAGCTCAAGATAAAAGATTAAGACATAGAGAACATTCAATTGAAACTACACAAAAAATGGCGGTTAGTTCGAAATTGCATTCTCATCAGGACAGCCATACAATTCGAATTAAAACCTATAGAATAGCCAGTTTCTGACAATGGCGATAGTATTTAACTATAGACACCACTGGAACTATCTACTGGCTAGTGGAAGGAGAAAAATAAATCAATTGAATTACAAATCAGAAAAATAATGCCTCCTCGAACAGAAATATGAACTCACAAGCATTGTTACCACGTGTAAGTTGAACAAGCGACTGAGCATTTCACCTCACTTCGTCAATGCGAGTGGGCACCGGAATGAATACATTTGAACGATACATAATATGTATAGAGACTTTCTAAAATAGTAATCAGTATAGGACTCAGGACAAGTGGAAAATAGTCATTCGAAATTGGTAAACAGTATTAGACTCAGGCCAAGTGGTAAGTTAGGTGATAAGAATGGGTGAATTCTCAAAATTGAGTTATCCAATCAAAGATAAATAATGCATGTGTAAAATTATTACTTGGTATATTTGAAATTATTAATAATATTATTTACAAATACTTCAGGATATTGGTAATTTTGACAAATGCGTTTAAGATTATTGATGTGGAGAAAGTGAAACCGAGGATCAGAAAGTCGATGTATTTGAAATAGCTGGTTTAAAATGATGTTTCTAAACAATTGAATAGAATTACAAGATTGATATGATAGCAGCTTTATGATAGTGAAGTTGTAAGAATCTGTTTTATCATATAGATTGGTGATTACATGATTATTGAGGGTATCTAAATTTAGATCTAAATAATTTACAGTTTGACTAACGCTAGGCTCATTAGGAATTAATTCTAGGTTAGATGGGTAAAAATCAATACTAATGGGATAGGAATCATCAATGATAATACAAATTAAGTCGTCAACATATCTATATATAATATATGAATTAGAGTTAAAATGACATTCATAATAATAAAGATATAAGTTAGCGAGTATACTACTACTACAGCCACCTTGTGGTACACCTGATGTTTGTAAATAAATGTTATCACCTTGGATAATATAATTGTTGTATAACACAAAGTGCAAGAGCATAGGAAAGTTTTTCACATTAAATGCAACATTATTGGAAGATAGATAGTCATGATAAAGAGAGATAATAACTTTATATATATATATATATATATATATATATATATATATATATATATATATATATATATATATATATATATATATATATATATATATATATCATGTTGTTAAGAAACGGAATTAAACCCAATGAGTAAATACAGTAACACAACAGTAAATATTTTTCGATTTAAATAATAACGAAATATATATATAAAGGCATTTTTTATTGGAATTGCATTTTTGAGATCATTACGGCCTTTGGGTTTAAGTTTAGATTATTGATATTTTCAAATTCTTACACAAGCTGTTTTGTTTTGGGGAAACATTTTAAAATCCATGCATTGTAGTACAGGTATATCTTCTAATACATGGGTATAATCTTCTAATAAATATACATGATTAAGGCCATCCGTCCCTGTAACGCTTGGCAGGAGATTTGACGGGCCTTTTTTTAATGTTGCGAAATTGATGAAAATGTTGTCGAATCGCTAAAAATGTTGCCAAATTGATAAAAAAATGTCCCAAATTGATAAAAATATTGCCAAATTCATAAAAATGATGCCAAATTAAGGAAATTAATTTTGTTTTGAAAGGGGATAGTACTGTAATGATGTTTCGGTAGTTTTTGACTGTCAGTCTATTCTACTTGACAACAAATTTGGCGAATTAAAATGTAGTCAAATTGTTCAAATATAGCCAAATTAATGAAAATATCGCCAAATCGATAAAATTGTTATCAACTTGATAGAAATGACACCAAATCAATGAAATTAATTGCGTTTTGAAAAAGAACAGTATTGTCATGATGTTTCGGTAGCGTTTGTTTCTTAGTCCAACTGTCGCAATTTCTGACAAATTTGGAGACTTTTTAAAATACCGTCAAATTAATAAAAATGCGGCCGAATTGATACAATGATACTAAATTAATGAAAGTCACTCCTAATTTATGAAAATTCAATATTTTGCAAAATTAAGTTCAATTTCCTTGATAATCTCTGTCGCTTTGTGGAAATTAAACAAATTTATGTAAATGCGTTTACAAACGGGATCCAGGATGATTTTTTTTTCTTCAGATCTGCCTGTGACGATAATTTTGTATAGCGAGAACAGAGATTTCTATACATCTTTTTAAGAGAATAAAATTAAATATTTAAAAAAAAGATTTAGAATAATAATATCATCTCAACTTATAATAAAACAGAGTGTGTGTTTGACGGGGAGCGCTTCCGGGACAATCCACTCCTCAAACTCGGACGTGGATCTACGGGAGAATTAAAACAGAAAGTTTTACATTTGCCGCCATCTATCGGCCGAAAATATAACTAAAGTTTTCGCAAGTTGAATCGATTAGAAACTTCCTCAATAATATTCGCAAAAAAGCTTCTTTTTGATTTGTGATGCTCTTTGAAGCAATTGAAGTAACTTTCATTTTTTTTTTCATTCTCCCAGATAGAGCGGAGAGAGATTGTAAATAAAACCTGGATGTGATTCTTTTACCGTGATTCATTGGTAATTGGAGATTCTTTACAGTAACGCTTTTTGATATTCTTATATATTAAGATAAAGACAAACAGAATTGATTTAATTACGTTGCGTGTTCACGGGTTGGAAGTAAAGGTAATCTTCATATAGCGAAACCCGCCTCAGTTAGCGGTGTGTATCAAAAGGGGCAACGCATTACGCATCTATGTATTCTACCTCAAAAAAGGCGGATGTGGAAATGAATACAAAGGAGTAGCATCTTCTTTATTTTTACACTTCAAAACATGTGATCACAATTACAAGATTTAAACACATGATAAAAATGTTTAATTGCATTTTTCTTTTTCATATTTTGTTTCTTGCCCAATTATGTTCTTATGTGCATCAAAGGTTTTTTTATATTTTTTTTATTTGACTGCGCCCATTTCGCCTAATTACGCCGACCAACCATCGTCTGGTACAGCTATCGATTCTCACCCTTACAACCACCTGGTTGACCTGCAAGACCCAACCACTTCCATTATCATACTGAAAGATAGTTTTTAAAAGAGCAGCATCCTATTAGGCACCCAAAGCCCAAGGTCCGTAGAATATCTTGTCCGATTTTTCGACTTTTGTCACAAATTGCATATATTTAAAAATCTCCCTAATTTTCATTTTCCAAGGTTGGCAGCTATGCTTTTTCAAATGTCTACACAGCAGGATCATCCCAGTTAGAAGAAGAACTAATAGAACTGACGACAAATGAGGAATTAAAAATTAAATTCAAGAATGGCTACTAAGAATTTTGGCTGCAGAAGCCGATTTTGCAACTGTACCCAGGATTATGGTCGATTGTTCAACGATTTCTGATAGCATTCCCATCTTCCTATTTAGCTGAACGTGGATTTAGTGCTGTAGCAACGTTGGTAACTAAAAAGAGAAATCGGCTCATTGTTAATGGACGCGGCGACTTACGGTTGTTTTTAAGTAAAATCGAACCTGATATTAACAAACTCCTTAAAATGCATCAAATTCAACCTTCTCATTAGATAAGTTATAAATTCAATGTCTTTTGAATGTTAATAAAAATACTTTTCAATATAATTAAGTATGCGTTTTAATTGCTCTCATTGAAACAGTCTTCTTTAAACTCAGAAATAGGATAAGGCCATATCCTATCTTACGACTATAGTATATAATATTACACGTTTAAATATAATCGTGGCAATAGCTGTTTCAGATTCGCAAGTAAAAAAATTGGGAGGGGGGGGGGCATTAGGAAAAAAATATTCTCAAAGTGGGCGGTGGGCAATAAAAGGTTGAGAACCTATGCTGTAGACAATGTGCTATTTACCACACAAAATCGAAATTTGTTAGCTTGTAGAAAAAGTGACGTATTCGGTATATCATATTTTGCAACGTATAGCGAAAAGTATTTACTATCGAGTTGTGAAACACGCGTTTTCAACCATTTTCTATATCTGCGGCATTAAATATAGAAAATATTATAGGACAAATGGGAAATAGAGACATTAAATTGTTAAAAAATATATAACTTTAACCATCCAAATCACTCTCAAAAGTTATATCTCATTTTAATTATATTTTGAAACTAAAAAGCTGGAAACTGCGAATTGAATCGCACATAAATAAAGAGGATTAATATATAAAAAATACTACGAAAAAAAAAAGAATTTCCAATAATTCACGACGTGGTAAATGAAACTCATAACTTTAATCCTTTTTCGCATGATATATCACTTTGGAATAATGAAAGCTTCCAGGGTGTTTGAAAAACACATTTGGCGCGCTTCTAGCTGAAATAATGGAAATGGCCCATTTTACAAATCACTAAATTTCGATTTGCTCATCGAAATACTTTTAGAGGGGGATCATCATCAATGCACAGCTGCTTTGCACTTCTGTAATAGCGAAAGATAAATGTTCCAAGAACGGCGAAATTTCTCGGCGTGACAAAGTGGTTCGAAAATGTAAGCATTGATGACGCCAATAATGGAGAAAAATCGATAACTTCGTGAGTATGACGTCATCAAAAATTGTATTTTTATCTTTTGGTTTAAGCCAGTAATTTCTAATTATTTCTAGTTCGCAGGTTTTTGAAGTTTTGGGATATTTTGAGACATCAGTTTGGAATAAAACTTACTTTTTTGTGTAGACTTTTGATTGATTTTGAAATATGTTAAGATTACAAAATAAAAGATTTATCTATGTAACACGCGGCTTTTCTTGCGGATTAATACATTTTGATATTGTGAAAAAAGAAGTAAGCCAATTAGAGCCAGTATTTCTTTCAGGCATACATCCGGGGAGCATCGTCCCCCCCTCTCTGGAGACATGTTATATTAACTTAGTTTCTATTTATATGACAGCATTTAGATATATTTATATAGAGCAAGTAGAAAACTCCCCCCTAACATTTTCATTCGCCCCCCCCCGACCAAAAAGACCTGAAAGATCGTCTGATTAGAGCTTTCTTTAAACTCAATCTTACAAAAAGTCAATAAATATTTTGATTTTACTAATTTATAAATAAACATACCAAATTTCCTAAAAAATCACATTTTTTATTCAAAATATATCGAGTTTCCTGAGAACAAAAACATTGTAATATCTTGAAAGCGGATGTCAATAACTCCTAAACATTGTTGTCTATTTCTGGTTACAACTCTTCTGTTAACAACTCTTGGAAAGCTTCCTATGATAAAGCAACATTTTTAATAGCTTAAAAATATCTCAAGCCAATCATCATATCTCAAGTCTACAGAAATGCAAAATCTAATTTGGTAAAACTTTTTCAACCAGTGTGACTAGATTCAAGAAATGTTTTAATATGAGTTTTATCCTCCTAAACCTACCTCTCCGCAAAACAACTGGAAAGTAAATGCATTTTTTTGTCAGTCTGAAATGGCCAGTACTATCACGGATAACGCTGAGTATCTTTGCTAATTCTATAACAACTCAGTCTAAAGCTGTGCATTTCAGCTAGTCTCTTTTTAACACTTTACAACATAGATGAAAAGTGTTTATGACTTTGTTCATTCTGTCTGTCTGTCTGTCTGTCTGTTCGTCCGTTCCCACGATAACTGCCGTAAAAATGATTTTATCAAAATGAAATTTTAGTATGTTGTTCAGACGGTCTGTGGAGACATATGGGAATGTAAATGTATATCACAAAATTAGTTTTGGATTGAACCCGGGTTAGAAAATTGAAATGCATTGAACCCTATGGGGCCTAATTTTTCAAACATGTTTTAAGGGAATTTAAAATTCACAAATTGCTTCGAAAATTTTGGGAAATATTCAAATTATCACATAAAAAAGATTAAAAAAATTTCAGCAAAATATATTCGGTAGTTTTGTAAATAAAAATTAAAATAATAATTACATCCATCCATAGTATATGAAGATATCACGTGACCCATTTCAAAATAAAATATGGCATCCATTTTGTGTCAAAATCGTAATTTTTAAAGTCCTTTTTAATTTATATTCAGTGTTATATACGTCTTAAAACCGCTTTATTTTTGGTTAATTTCTATGCATCTATATTCTGAAACAGCGCAATTGCAATATATTTGAATTTAAATGCCATCCATCCTGTGTCGAAATCGTGATTTTTAAAGTTCTTTTAAATTTGTATTTAGTGTTGCATCCATTCTAAAACCTTTTTATTTTTGCGTTTTTTCTGTGCCCCTATGTTCTTTACCAACACAATTACAATATTTTTGAGTTTAAATGATCATCAAACTTTGATTATTTCTACAATAAAGCCTAATTTTAATGGATGCAGAATGTAAACAAGTGATTGTAAGATGAGTTGCATAAGAATTGCGGAATTTTTTTCACGTAAAATTATTTAACTCGAGTCTGGAATAACAGTGTATGAATGAAATATTCACTGCTTTTACATAGAGAGCCAGACGATTTATATTTCGATGATAACTGCCCTTTTTAATATTCATTTTTTTCGATGGAGTTTTAAATTTTCAAATATAATAAATTATCGTAGTTCTGTGATTATTTAAAAAAATATCACCGCTGAATGTATCGCATTTTGCATCTCAGTTGGAAAGTGTTTTATAATCAATGCTTTATGCACGATTGATCTTTCTTGTTAAATTTAAAAACTGTAAATTAAACCTGCACCTCTTAGAGAACGGATACTGATTTAGGATCAGAATGATCAAAATACAAATCATTCATTCAGTCGTGTAACCTAAACAATAAAAATTACCCTAACACCTCCTCTATGCGCACTTTACTTCAGACAAGGACAACTTTCTACCTCAAAAGAACTGTCTAATAAAATATACGTTTAAAAATCAAGACGAAACAAAAATGTTTCTTGTGTTCAAAAAATCCTTTAAAGTAAAACTACTTTATGTCCCATAGGGGCTTGAGGCCATGAAAGACAGTGATGTATTTCCAGAAAACTTCATTCTATATTACATTCTTTTAAATAATGTATACCTCCAGGAAAAGAAGTTGAAGTGCATTTGCATTTTATACATGCATCAATGTTTGATGCAACCAGCGCAGAACGTTCGAAAAACACTTTAAGTAAATTAGAAAAATGATTGTATTTCAATATATCTAAATATTTAAAAACATAACGTGTTTGTTTATGGCAACCCTTTAAAAAGCTGAATGCAATAAAAAGGGAATGACTCAGTGAGTCGGTTAAATGAATAGTCACCGGCAGAGGGAATGTTACCAATTTGGCTAAAGTATCGCTTAAAATTTTAACATTTACTTTATGACATTATATAGAGAAATTATTGTTTTCCAAATACTTTTGAAGTCGATACTTTACCAATATTTTGATCTAAAATATCTCCATCTCTATGTTTATGTATTTATGTGTATGTCTGCTAGATGTAGACGTGATAACTCGAGAATAAAAACACTCAGTGCTCAGTAATTTTATGTACAGATGCATATGTAAAAAAAGTTTAAAAAATGTATCTAATTAGATAACTAAATAGAATATCTGAAAATATAATTTTATTAGAACACACCTTATAAAGATTGAAAAAAAGTTTCAACCGGTTTCAAAAGCACAAAACAGTCAGGATAAATGAGACAAAGCACCAGTATCAATAAAGACGCGTCTATCCTTTATTGACACTGGTGCTTTATCTCATTTACCCCGACTTGGTTGATATTAGTGCTGTATCTCATTTATATTGACTTTGCAAGTACTGGTCTCTGTTGCCTTTGTTAGTACTAGTACACTGTATTATTTATCCTAGCAAAGAAGACCCTGTTTTTCATTTGAAAGTGTTTAATATATTTGCAGAGTCGACTTCAACAATAAGAGCATGCAATTTCGTCCCAGTAGCTCAACGGTAGAGCCAGTTCGAAGTTCCAGGCCAGTTCGAAGTTCCAGGGTTCGATTTCCGATTAGGATAGCAAGGTTCTTTAGATATTTTTTTCAACTTATTTCTCCTGTGTTCTAATTTAATAACTCGTCATGGATAGTATAATGTAGGCAGTAGCTAAATAAATGGGGGTTCAAGAGGTAAACACGTAAAATAAGAAAAAGTGAAATTAACTACAGGGCTAGCGTCAAAAAGAGCGAGCTAAAAAAACAATACTCTTAGGTTAGTGTTCAAACGAGGAATGATGAGATGGAACTGCTAAAATATTGTGTCAACTGCATGCGGTTTTCCCAAGTGGTCATCCTCCCAAATACTAACCGCACCCAATGCTATTTGACGTCGAGAATTGGATCTGATACTTTCAGCCTGGTATAGCCTATGACAAAATTTTGGTCCGGTTTAGCGTCAGTCGGAGATCGAACTCAGGACCTAAAATTGGTAGTTTTCGTTCTAACCATCGAATCATTAAGATAAGAAAGACCAACTAACCAACTAACAAAGACATTGATTACAGAGTGCCTGTGGCAACCACCACAGAAAATAAAAATCTTTACGATTGTAGTTTCATAAATATATGCACTAGAAACCGCTGGCTTGGTTCTAGGTATAGTCCACTAAAATTTTTTGAAGGAAAAATCGAACAAACTCGCCAGAGCTGTGGCGAAACTGAGAAGTCAAAAGCCACAACAGGGGGGGGGGAAGACAGCACGATAAAAAAGGTATCTTAAGGGGAGGGGTCATAACCGGCGAAGGATTTGTGCTCAATAGAACACTGCCTGAACGCCGTTGATCACCATAATTATCTTATTTAGTACGTCAGTGGAATGGAGAAACTAGTATCTTACAATTCAGACAAATTTAGCGAAGTTGATGTCATTGAAAAAAGTCTTAAACAAATTAAAGCCTTGGACAAAGTCCACTATACCTGAACTGGAATCTATAGAGGAATTATCGGTTTCAACCTGGGAAGTTTCAGTTTGGGGATCACTAAATGTTCTCACTCAGAAGATACTTTCAGTGACTGACTTACTAGTGACGGCTTTACTCTGAGGCAAGGGGAAAAATTCAGGTATCCGTACACTTGGTGTAATGGCTTTGCGAGGTTGATTTTGGCGGTTTGCCGGACACAGTCTGAAATGCGCTCAGTGTTTCTTTTAGGCGAAACCCCCCCCCCCTGGAGAGATTTTATGTTAACCTAGTTTTTATTTATGTGACACAGCATTTGATATATTTATAGGACAAATAGGAAACTCCCCCCCCTAAAATATCATCCCCCCCCCGGCCAAAAAGTCCTGAAAGAAACACAGAATGCTCTGTGTACGGTCCCAAGCATTTACAACATACTCTTATAGATCCCCTTGGCAACCGACTATTATTGGTAAAATCCAGCCCAGTTCAAGCATATATCTGCTCGGAAAAGAGCAATTATCAAAAGATTGGCTATGATTTTGACAGTTATAACAAATTTTGGAGCTCTCGAACGAAAAGGAATAGCCTTCATTTTAACATTGAGTATACTAGTGAGCTCTAGTAAATTTTAGGTCACATGGTGTCAAAATCACCAGAAAAACAGGGAAACACCCTTTAGTTTTTGAGTGTTTAAGTTGAGTAATTCGGAGGGTTGTGTGTCCAAGTACACGCAATTCCTGTCGAATACGCTCAATTCTAGTAGTGGCGAAAAGGCCTCAGATGAGGGAGGTTTAGTAAATTGGAGGATTAGGGATTAAAATTTAGAGAATTGAGATGGATCTTTTAGGTGGTCAGATAATCATTAAGCGTTTGATAGTACAGGATAGAATTCGGCTCAGCCATATCATACTTTAAGCCAATCGATCAATAGGGGGAAAGTTCTAAGTTAGGGTTGATTTCATTGACGACAACTTCAAAGCCGAATATGGCATTCGTGTAAAAGAACATCGGCCGAGGTTCTTTGAAAGTATGGTGGAAGGCTTCTTAAGTTCAGTCCCAGCAACTTCCATCCCTTCACGACACGTGTCTGAAATTAATTTGAAGTTGGGATCGGTTTGGGTGAAATTTCTTTAATATCAGCCATGTGGTAAATATGTTTTCTATCCAGGGAGACAAATTTCTTAATTGGAATTGAAATGTATTTTTCTTTCTTTCGACCTAGGTCGTCCGACCTACCCGAAAGTATCTATTTGGACGACCGGAACAGTGTCACTCAATTTAGAACGGTATCCACGGGAACCGTACCTTCCTTCCTCTACCATCAACCTCTCGTAAGGACTTTCGAACCCACAGACGTGCCAGTACTCCGCGTTAGCACGGGGATAGTTTGGGAAGAGCCAGAAATCGAACTCAAATCCTCCGAGTGCAATCATGATGCCTTAACCACTGGACTATCCCGCCCCTAGAATTGGAATGTCGAAACTAGTACCAACGAAGTTTCTGATGGAGTAAAATCAATATTAAACTCGATCCTTTTATTGCAGACTTCCGTCACCTGGCCCTGGCGGAAGGGGGTCAAAATTTGAAAGAATTAACAATTTCGAGTACAGGAGCACAGGGAAGGAGCATAAATGGAAGGCACAGGGAATATATATATATATATATATATATATATATATATATATATATATATATATATATATATATAAATTTATATATATACGTACACTCATCAAAAGTAAAATTGCAACACCATGAAGGTATGAACGTAGCCATATGCAAATCTCAGTACCGGTAGAAGAGAGAGTCATATGTGAATGATTAAAGTTTCGTATGTATCGGGTCACGTGATACCCAGTTTTGGGTGATAAAGATCACAGACGACTCGTTCCGTAAATGCTATCAACGACGATTTCCAGCAGCCGAACTTTTAAAAAATGAAAAAGCGATGCTTCGAAGACGTCAGAGAGCTGTATACTAGCAGTTAACGTCTGGGGAATGAGACCGTATCCTGTAGCTGCGTGAAGTGGTTTTGTCTATGCGTGCAATTGTCACGCGCTTTGGGCACGACGTGAGTACCATCCAGCGATGTGTGACACGATGGATGCAGGGGGGGGGCGCGATAGCCCATTGGTTAGCGCGCTGGAGTTGCACTCGGTAGGCCCGGGTTCGATTCCAGCCACTGCCAAAACTGCCGCCGTGTTCATGCGGAGTACGATCACGTTAAACATGTGGGTCCGAAAGTCCTTCCGAGAGGTTGGTGGTAGGGGAAGGAGGGTACGGTCCCTGTGGATGCCTCCCCCACTGGGTTCCGGTCTAAATTGGGTGGCACTTCCCGACCGTCCAAACAGTTACCTTACACCTTTCTGGTAGGTCGGACGGTCTGGGTTTCAACAACATCAACAACGATGGATGCAGGGGGCGCGGTAGCCCATTGGTTAGCGCGCTGGAGTTGCACTCGGTTGGCCCGGGTTCGATTCCAGCCACTGCCAAAACTGCCGCCGTGTTCATGCGGAGTACGATCACGTTAAACATGTGGGTCCGAAAGTCCTTCCGAGAGGTTGGTGGTAGGGGAAGGAGGGTACGGTCCCTGTGGATGCCTCCCCCACTGGGTGCCGGTCTAAATTGGGTGGCACTTCCCAACCGTCCAAACTGTTACCTTACACCTTTCTGGTAGGTCGGACGGTCTGGGTTTCAACAACAACAACGATGGATGCAGGAGCATCAGATAATACGCAGAAGAGAAAGTGGATCGAACAGGCATACGACAGAGCGCACAGACGGGCAAATTCGCCGAATGGCTCATCGAGACCCGTTCGCATCAACATGTGACATCCGAAACAGCCTGCTGCCATCAACGGTTGCACCTATGCGCAACCGCTGTCGTCATCGCAACTGAACCAATGAATGGCATCGGAAATTTTTACCGATAAATCTCGCTTCTGTCTGTGGAGGAATGACAACCGCGGACGGGTGTGGCGGCTTCCCGGGGAAGGCCACGTGTTAGCCCATATCACCGAGCGTCACACCGGCTCCACACTGGACATCATGATTTGGGACGGTATCAGGTTCGATCAGAAGACATCTCTGGTGCGCATTGCAAGTAATCTGACAGCAGACCAGCACGTCACACAAGTTGTGATGCCTGTGGTTCAAACAATAGTGCAGGCCGTCCCGACACGATGTTCCAGCAAGACAATGCCACACTGTATACCGAACAGCGAACTCTTAACAGCCTGAACGGAATTCACATCCTTTCCTAGGCGGCAGCTCTCCCATTGAACACGTATGGGCCGTTATCGAAAGTCAGGTGCACCAGGGACCACCGTTACATACCGTAGGTAAACGAACTGCCTGCGGCAGTGGGCGCTGCTTGGCAAGGATTATCTCAGTTAACCATTAATAGCCTCATCGATAGTATAGGCCATATTCTTTACTGAATAAACAGGTTTGTTTTGCATATCTTTATTTGTTCTTTTAATCACATGCATATAACTTTCTCACCTATCGGTACTGTGATTTGCATATGGCTACGTGCATTCCTTCATGGTGTTACAATTTCACTTTTGACGAGTGTATACGTATATAATATATATGTTACGGTTGAAGTAAAAAATCCGGTTAGTATTAATAATAACCGGTTGTTATTAATAATAACCACGTCTTTTGGTAAATGTGATAAATATTGCATATTAATCACATTTATCTGTAAATATTAATAATTATCAATGAAGTTTAGTCATTGTGACTAATTAAGCATAATTTATTGAAACCCCAAATCTAACGTAATTTTTATGTCATGAGATAGGAAGTGTATGATATTACATACATTAACAGTTTAGTTAGCAATGAAATTTGGTCAATGTAAAACATGTTTCATATAATGATTACTGTTATTTATAAGATACATTCATTATTTATTACAACAAACAAATTACATTCCACACAAACACCTTAAGGCGACAAAAAATTGCAAACAAATGACATTACAAATACAACAAGAAAGATCAATCATGCTTAAAGCATTGATTATGAAACACTTTCCAACTCCAATGCAATTTTATTTAAACATGTCTAAAATGCAATACATTCCTCGGTAATATTTTAAAACTTCTCACAATACTACATTGATTTATTATATTTAAAAACTTAAACCTTCATCGAAAAAAATAAACTTCATTCAAATGACGGCATTGAAATATAAATTGCCTGGTTTAAACATCTCTAAAATGTGATATATTACTCGGTAATAATTTTAGAATTATCATAATACCACGATAATTTATTATATTTAAAAACTTCATCTAAAACAACTGAAATTCATTCAAATGACGTCATAGAAAAAATAACACGCCTGGCTCTCTCTAAAAAAGCAGCATTTCATTCATAAATAATTTCCCATTCATGTCATTCATCACAATACTATAATAATTTATTTTATTTAAAAATTAAGACCATGGAGCTACAAGAAATTTAACTCTATGCTTAAAACTTCATCGCAAAAAATCGTCCTTCTCTCGGTAAAATCCGGTAAAATGAATATTTCTTTCATATCAGCTATGCAGACTCCATGAGCTAAATTCTTTTGCGTTAAAAAAATACAGCAATTCCTATACAACTCATCCTACATATTTTGCTGTTTACATTTTATATAAGTGAAAAATAAGCTTCGTTGTAGAAATAATCAAATTTGGATCAGCATTTAAACTCATATATATTGTAATTGCGTTGTTTTAGTATGTAGCTGCACAGAATTTAAACCAAAATAAAGTGGTTTTAGGACCGATACAACACTCAATATGAAATTAAAAGAACTTTAAAAATCACGATTTTGAGACAAGATGGATGCTATACATCATTTTGAAGTGGATCACGTGATACTTTCATATCATGGTCACGTGATCGTTTTATATAAGAGGTGTTATTATTATTTTAATTTTTATTTAAAAAACAACTGAATATATTTCGCTGAATTTTTTTTTATATATTTTATGGAACAATTTGAATATTACCTAAAAATTTCGAAGTAATTTGTGAATTTTAAATCCGCTTAAAAAATGTTAGAAAAATTAGGTCCCATAGGGCTCAATGTATTTCATTTTTTCAACCCGGGTTCAATCCAAAACTAATTAGGTGATATTATTCATTTATATTCCCATAGGTCCTACAGACCGTCTGAACAACATACTAAAATTTCATTTTGATTAAGTCATTTTTACAGCAGTTATCGTGCTAACGGACAGACAGACAGACAGACAGAATGAACAAAGTCATAAACACTTTTCAACTTTGTTGTAAAGTGTTAATAAATGGAAATCTCAAGCTAAACGCGTTGAAATTTATTACATTGACCAAACTTCATTGGTAATTATTAATAACAACCGGTTTATGTGATAAATTCACATAAATTATTCACTTTAGCCGGTTAATTTGATTAGTATTAATAATAGCCGGTTATTATTAATAATGCCCGATTAATCGCATTGACCGTAACATATATATATATATATACACATATACCTTTGTTTCCTGATTTTTTTTCTGCACAGTGTAAGTCTCCTCGCTGTGAAACAAGTTCTACAGAAAGGAAAATTGCATGTGGAAGTACGCGCATTCTTGTCACCTTAGCGATACATTTAACAAACTTTTGTTAATAAACTTACAAAATATCACAAATTTGGCAACTTTATGCAAGTTTAAGAAAAGCTCGTCTTGAAACGGGCTTTTGCCTCAACATCTCGCTGCTAAAAAATTTCAAAGAAACAATGTTCTCTCAATATGAAAAAGTGTAAAGTAATAATCAATGTTATAAATAGTAAAATTATATTTTTTTCTTCAAAATTACTTTTATCGCGAAAAATAATTTTGAAAAAGGATAAAAATTAATATTCTACTCAAATTAAAATCAAATATCAAAGCTTTGTGTAAATATAGTTTAAGAAAAAAATCCATTTATCGATCATAAACAGAGGCTTTCTCAGAAGCTGAGTATTTTAAGTTTGCTCAAATGAAAACAATAACATTTCACGCTCTATTTTTCCAGCAAAGTTTATCATTTTGTCTTTCGTATTTCCAGAAATATATATTCAAAACATTTTCCTGAAAACCTTGTTATCATAAAACGGAATTTCCTGACTGAGAATCAATTTTTTATGAAAACATTAGATACATGAATGCTCTGGAAACAAATTTCGATTGTAATAACAAGAAATGCAATATTTGTAATTTCGATGCTGCAGGAACATGTGAAAAAAAAAAGAATCTATGTTACTTTTATTGCGAAAATGAAAATGCAATTTAAATTAACGGAAGTGTGGCTCAACTGTACTTTTTTATACCAGAATTCATTTTTTTTTTTAATTTTATACGAAAATTTTTGAAGAATCGCTATTGTGGGTCCAAATTACTATAACTATAGCGTATTACACTTCACTTTAACCTTTTGCTTACGGGTGGGACAGCGTCCATCCCAAACGAAGAACCTCTCAAAAAGACACAGCAGGTGCAATGTTTCTGTCGGCGATTTCTATGGACGCCAATGCCTGGAAAAGGGGATCGAACTGTTTGGGATAGGGTATGTCAAATACCTGTCTTTTTGAGAGGTTCTTCGTTTGGGATGGACGCTGTCCCACACGTAAGCAAAGAGTTAAAGGACTTTAAAAATTCTTTCAATTGATAACATACTTGACAATGCACCCACCAATATAATGAAATGTATGTACGATAGTTGTTGCTCGTACACGCTGTTTGTTCTCTGTCGTAAAATATAAGCGATCGTCGATCATCATCTTCCGGATTTGCGTGAGTTGTTGTTGTTGTTGTTGAAACCCAGACCGTCCGACCTACCAGAAAGGTGTAAGGTAACAGTTTGGACGGTCGGGAAGTGCCACCCAATTTAGACCGGAACCCAGTGGGGGAGGCATCCACAGGGGCCGTACCCTCCTTCCCCTACCACCAACCTCTCGGAAGGACTTTCGGACCCACATGTTTAACGTGATCGTACTCCGCATGAACACGGCGGCAATTTTGGCAGTGGCTGGAATCGAACCCGGGCCTACCGAACCCGGGCCGGATTTGCGTGAGTGTTTGAATCGTGATGTTTCGCTTAAAAATGATGGAGTCGACGCTTCATTGTAAGGTAGAGCTCAGTTTTGCAATTAAAAGACAAAACTTTATTAACATCATCTGCACATCAGAATTTACAACAATACTCGACTGGTCCGGGGCATGTGAGCTCCTGCTAGCATCCTGGGGGATCTTGCACCCCAAAGAGAGATAATGACGTTACGAACAAAAAAATTGTATGGTGGCTATTTTTCACAATAATGATTAAAACTATGTTACTATTACATGTTATAACTATGTTACTGTTACTGTTACATGCTGCCATGTTACAAAAAAATATAAAATATGTCGTTCGAATTTTAAACAATTCTATCTAGTTCTAGATTTTTAATAACAAAGCCGTACATACAGGTTCGTGAAAATCGATTACTATTTGTAGCTGCTATCTTTTACACAAGAAATCGACCACAGGAGATCTTAAACATATATTGGCATCAAAATCGCGAAATCGAAAATTTTCGTGAAAACAATGCGTTCTCAATACTACCTCTGAGGAAGTAAAAATACTTTATATTTCTATAAAGAAGAACAGCAAAGTACTCTAAAGGTCTCAGCATGTACCGTTTACCTCTTTTATCCTAAAACGGTAGGTTATTCTATTACTAACTGCTAGGTTTTTGCGTTAAAGTAATTCAATAAAAATGTTCGGTATCTGCATGTAGCAAGAAGCATGTAGCTCAAACTGAGCCAAAAGAACCGAAAACAGAGATATATAGCTCACGCTATATGTTGCGCTCGGAATGTCTTTTCATTTTGTCTTTTCTATTTTCAGAAATATATATTCAAAACTCTTTCCCAAAAATCTTGATATCATAAACCAAATTTCCTTACTTAACATCTATTTGTTATTAAAACAGTGTATGCAAAGGGTGAAAAACTCAAAATGTGTATTTCGATCAAATTTTTCAAATTTTAAAATTTCAGAAAAATTAAAACTATATCATAATAACTATATTTCACATCTGTAACATGAGAAAAGTATAAATAATCAATATTGTGATCTATGGCGTTATCGTTTGAGTTTTTTAGAATTTCTTGTCACTAAAGACAACAATCAAGAAAAGAAATATTCTAAAGAGCCTTGCTGCCCCAACCGGGAATCGAACCCTGGATCTCCGAGCTAGCCAGTTGACGCTCTACCGTTGAGCTACTGAGACAAAATTGCAAGTTCTTATCGTTGAAGTGGACTCTATAGATGCTACCCCCGGATTTCTAGTATTATGAAAGGTCTACTCTTTCACAACATCTACGGTGACAATTTGGGGGGAATTCCCCGGTTTATATGTTTCCTTTTGAACTAGACTACTATTAAAAGAAAGCAATAATATTTTGTGCTACATTTTCCTAGTAAAATTTTCATTTTATCCTTGACTATCTTGAGAGAAATATAAATTCAAAACGTATTCCTTTAAAACTTGTTATTATAAAACAAACGTCTTTACTGAAAATCAATTTTTTTATGAAAACATCGGAAATAGGAAAGCTCTGAAAACAAATTTCGGTTGTAATAACAAGAGATGCCGTATTTGTATAATTTCGAAAGCTTCAGAAAAATGGGAAGAAAAGAAATGGCGAAGCGCTGTTTTCTTTTCTTTTTCCAAAGTAAAAATGCATTTCGAAAAATAGTTTATGTAAGTTCGAGATAAAAGGGCAACATCAAAATTAAACAAGAGATTCAAATATTACCAGCATTGCAACCTTGAATATAATGAATTTGAGTTATGAGTAGAACGGCTATTTTGTCAAAAAAGGAATATTTGTTATAAAAGAATATATTAGCAAAAGAATATGCTATATTATTATTAAAAAATATATTATCCATTAATTTATACAACACACATACACACACACTGCCACTAATGAGTTTCTTCTTTATTAGTAGTAAATTTGCATCATTGCACTTAAATATATATATATAAATATAAAAAAAAATATATATATATATATATATGTGTATATATATATATGTATATATATATATGTATATATATATATGTATATATATATATGTATATATATATGTATATATATATATGTATATATATATATATATATATATATATATATATATATATATATAGGGTGTTCCATAAACATTGACCTCGGCTTTTATTCCTTAAATATTGATCTTAGACATATATAATAAATTACAAAGTTGTGCAAAAAAAAGGTACAGAATTTTATGAAATGAATAGAAAACATTTTGAACAAGCTTTGTAATCTTTGTGTAAAAATTATGATTTCTACACAGTGTAGATACTTTTGCACCAATAAATAACAAAATTATTATATATTTATGTAATCATTGTTTTCTTTTGTAATTTGCGTATGACCCCTGAAACGCGATCTGCCGACATGATTTTTCCCCTCTAAAAACCCATGTCGATGCATCGAAAAGTGGTTTAAGTCAGCATTTTCGTCTTTTCATATCTCTGGAATTTTTATGATAAAATGTTAAAATTTTGTACATCACCTTATTAGCGTATGGGGCACATTTTATTCACTGGAAATGTTTTTGTACGGGAGCCGTATAAAAATTTACATTTTGATTTTCTTTATATTTAATTCCCTTGAAAATTTTAATCGATTTCATAAAATTATGTACCTTTTTTTACGCAACTTTGTAATTTATTATATATATATGCAACGTTCATATAAGTAAGTGATACAGAAATCAAAGCAAAAGGATTATTTATTACAGAAAAAACTACAAATGAATGAAGGCTCCTTTCTGGTAGGTCGGAGGTCTGAGTCTCAACAGCAACAACAACATGAATGGAGGTTCTAGTACCCTGTTGGGCCACCTCTAGCGTGAATACACGATGCGATATCGCATTGAAGCATACACGTTCCGTATGGTATCATGTATCATCTCATTCTACGGTTGTTGTAAGCGCGCCTCTAGTTCCACTAAACTGGTAGGCTGTCCAATTTGCCACCCCAAGTGATTCCAGACATGCTCGATCGGTGGCAAATCTATGGGCGGTAGACCAGGTAAGGGTGGTAATGTGCCGAAGGCATCCCTGTGACACCCTTGCTGTGTCTGGCCGAGCATTGTCCTGTTGAAAAATGCCTCCTGGGAGCCCTGCCATAAGTGGCAACACATGTGGCTGAAGGATGTCACGAACGTACCTCTGGGCTGTCATGATTCCGTGGATCAGTATTAGAGGTGACTGGGTGTCGTATGCAACGGCATCCCATACCATCACACTAGCTGTGGGAGCGGTGTGCCGCTATAAAGCGAAGGCAGGATTGAGGCGTTCACCACGGTGCTTCCGCACACGTACAGAGTTATCATCACTGCCCAAATCGAATCTCGATTCGTCGCTGAAGACGACCTGGTTCCATTCGGTTGCGGTCCAATCCCGTCGAGAGCGACACCACTCCAAACGGAGGCGACGGTGGGTGGGTGTCATTGGTAGCACACGTAATAGACGCCGCGATTCCAAATGTCCTTCAGCCAGGCGCCTCGCGATGGTACGAACAGACACAAGGACCAGTAGTGAAAGTGCTGCCTGTGTCCGGATGGCGGACAATGATGCAGTTGGTGCTGTGCGTGCGTGTCCGGTGATGTGACGGTCTTCTCGGCTATTGGTCTGCCGAGGGTATCCTGAGCCTGCCCGCCGTGTATGCGACCTCTCTCTCGTCCACTGGTCCCAAAACCTCCTCACAGTAAAGTCAGAACGGCCGAGATGGCGGGCTACTTTCCGAGCTGACATCGCGGCTTCCATCATCCCGATGATTCTTCCTCTCTCGAACTCTGACAGCTGATTCTATTGTCTTCGTTGGCGGCGTAACGACATCTCTAATGAAAAAACGTCTCTCTGCAACAGATTAAGTACAAACAAAAAGCCTCTGCGTACCTTTTTTCTGCGACAGGGAGAACGAAGTTCAATGCCCTCTGGTGACATTACGCAATCACGCTATATTTCTAATCAATTGCATATTTGCCCGACACGTACCTTCATGTACTTGGGTGGGTAACCACCTGGGAGCACCGCGTGCTGTTGGCCCTTTTCGGGCGCGGTAGCCCGGTAGTTTGCGCGCTGAATTTGCACGCTGCCTCAACTGCCGCCGTGTTCATGCGGAGTACGATCACGTTGAACATGTAGGTCCGAAAGTCCTTCCGAAAGGTTGGTGGTAGAGGAAGGAGGCTACGGTCTCTGTGGATGCCTCCCCCATTGGGTTCCAGTCTAAATTGGGTGGCACTTCACGGCCGTCCAAATGGTTACCTTACACCTTTCTGGTAGGTCGAACGGTCTGGGTCTCAAACAAACAAACAAACGTACCTTCATGCAAGTTTCGTTACGATCCCACTATTACTTACTTCTTGGTGCGAATATTTTTATGGAAATGAATGTATATATATATATATATATATATATATATATATATATATATATATATATATATATATATATATATATATATATATACATATATATATATACTGTACTGCAAAAAATATATATGCACCTATAACAAATTGAGCTACAAGCCATGAAACCCGATATGTATGTATCGTTTGAGGTCATATGCAAATGATTAAGATTTGGAAGCAAAGAAAAGACAAATTTTATTAAGAAATGGTGGCAACAAGAAGATGTCATTTTAGTAAGTGGTACATCCTCTCCTGGCAGCTGTACAAGCCAATATTCGGTGCGACATATAGTCGATTAAGTTTCTTATGTACCGCTACGAAAGATTTAGCCACAAACGTTGCAACTGGTCAGATAGTTCAGTGATATTTGAAGAAGGTCGCAAATGAGGTCCGACAGCCCAGTGGTTAGCATGCAAGGACTGTACTTGGGCGACCCAAATTTGATTCCCGTCTCTGCCCAAACTATCGCCGTGTTCACGCAGAGTACGATCACGTTAAACATGTGGGTCCGTAAGTCCTTCCGAAAGATTGGTGGTAGGGGAAGGAGGGTACGGTCCCTGTGGCTGCTTCCCCACTGGGTTCTGGTCTAAATTGGGTGGTACTTTCCGGTCGTCCAAACAGATACCTTACACCTTCGGGCAGGTCGAACGGTCTGGGTCGAAAAGAAGATGGCTACAATTGCGGTCCCTGCATGTCCCAGATGTGTTCTATTGGCGATATGTCTGGGGACCTGTATGTCTATGGGAAGGTATTAAATCCACGAAGACATTGTTGCGAAAGTCGGGCAATATGTGGTCGATCGTTGTCTTGTTGGTAAATAGAATTTGGTCGGCTTGACAACTTGGCTTACAAAATTATTGGGGTGCTTAAGGAATTTCCTCGGAATCCTATATATGGCGTGATTTTTGTCAAAGGTGATTAAAATTCCCCCAACCTTATTTCGTAGAGCAGGCATATGAGATAATATATAACGTTTCAGTATATGGACGGAATAATGTCGCCGTAAACCGTCATATGCGAATCTGAGTGACTCGTGTTGAATCCTTGATTCCGTCCAATTTACGTTTCTTTGCAGCTACAGTCTTCTACAGAATCCACTTATATAAGGTAAATATCCAAAGTTATAAATTGTGCTGCCCCTGCAACGCAATTTTTCTCTTCTTTATCAATATGTAATTTTTATTCTTATCATTTAACCAATAAGTAAATATGAAAAGATTTTACAATTTATTTATGAATACATTTACAATCCATGGAAAAACTGAAATATTTTAGTCAATTTGAAATTATTGACATTTTGAAATAAAATAAATTTGAAAAAAGAGAATTTTAATTTTTTTGTTAACTGTTGAAAAAACATTCAATGAATGTTGAAACATTCAATCTGAATTTTTTTATCGTCAATGTAATAATATCTAAAAGATATACGAAAATCTTCAATTTTGAATAATCACTGAATAAAAGATTTTACCATGAAAATCATAAATATTTCAATTTACAAAAGAAAAAATCTGATGTGGGCAGAACATGACTTTCCTTATATAATGCAATGAATTTACTACTTTTACAATAAAATGAAATAGATTATTCTTATAGCAGATATTTATATTCTTTCCAAGATATTGGATTTTCGTCAATTAGTCGTCATTTTCATTGATTTAGCGTCATTTTTATACATTTGGCGATATTTTCGTTAATTTGGCAAAATTTAAAAAAGTTGCCAAGCTGGCGACATTCCGTCAAATTCATCGCCAATATCTCGCCAAGCGTTATGCGAGCACCGTAACAAGCGCTCGCATTTGAGGACGGAGAAACAAGTTATTCTTAAAGCAGATAAATGACTATTGGCGTTCAAGTGCAAAAGTATTACTCAAAGTATCTTTTCTCATAAATGGAACAAGTTAGATCCATGAGAATGATGTCACCAAATTTATGATATGATATTACATATGAAAAGTAAACATGTTTTTCACCAGTTAATACTTTTTTTTTTAATTTATGGGATTTTTTGATAAATTTATTTGAAAAATGGGCAATATCTCGAGAACGGTTCATGCTAGCGTTCTAAACTTTATGTCAATTGTTTTCCAAGAAAAAATTGCATAAAAAATGTCTATTTGCGTAACTTCATTAGAGGTTTTAATTTTTTGATGATTTTTTCAAAATTTCACTCGAAAATTTAGGGAGGTTCTGAACATTCGATTGCGTATAAAAACAATAAGCTTCCAGTATTCGTGGATTATAATTTTTGTATAACATTTCTTTCGAATCGGTCCATTCGTTCATCAGTTATCGTCTGCACAGACTCACTGACACACACACACGCACACATATACTTTCGCACACACACACACAGAGAGAGACATCACCTCATAAATGTTCGATTCGTGATCAGGGATGTTTGAAACGAGCTCTCCCATCGAAAACTCGAATTCGAATTTTCGACCCCGTCACAATACTTTCCTTATACATTATTGTATATAAGGAAAGTAAAAACGATTAAACAGTTTTATTCTTGTATTTTTGTTGCTAGAACATATTGCAGAAAAAATACATTTTGTACTTGATTCCTAACTATTACATTTTAATCTTTTGCACTGCATTTTACTCTTACATAGAGATGGAGGTAACAACTCCAAAAAGAGCTATTTTCCTTTTGGATATCATTCTTAAAACAGCTAAGTGTAACAACTCCAAAGGAAGCTATTTCCTCTCTTTTGGTTATCGTTCTTAATAAAGGTAATTATAACAACTCCAAAAGGAGCTATATTTTCTCTTCTTGTTCAATGACTTTCATTCTTAATAGAGCTAAATGTAACAACTCCAAAAAATGCGATTTTCCTTCGAGCAAAAATCTGATGTGGGCAACACATGACTTTCCTTATATAATGTAATGAATTTACTACTTTTAAAGTAAAAAAAATAGGTTTTTCTTATAGTAGATACTTATATACTTTCCAAGATATTGAATTTTCGACAATTAGTCGTCACTTTCATTGATTTAACGTCATTTTTACCCATTTGGTGAGATTTTCATTAATTTGGCAACATTTCGAAAAGTCGCCAAGTTGGCAACATTCCGCCAAAATCGTCGCCAAAACCTCGCCAAGCGTTATGGACGAAGAAATAAGTTATTCTTACAGCAGATAAATGACTATTGGCGATCAAATACAAAAGTATTACTCAAAGTATCTTTTTTCATGAATGGAACGAGCTAGATCCACGAGAATGATGTCACCCAATTTATTGCATGGTATTATATATGAAAAATTAACATGTTTCTCAATAGGAAATATTTTTTTTTTATTTTATATGACATTTTGATATTTTTTCAAAAATGTGCAATATCTCAAGAACGGTTCATGTTAGCTTTCTAAAATTTATGTCAATCGTTTTTTAATGAAAAATTACTTAAGAAATGTCTATTTGCGTAACTTTATTAGCGGTTTTGATTTTTTGACGATTTTTTCAAAATTTCACTCAAAAATTTAGGGCTGTTCTGAACATTCGATTGCGTATAAAAACAATAGGCTTCCAGTGTTTACGGATTGTGATTTTTGTACCAAATTTCGTTCGAATCGTTCCATTCGTTCGTCAGTTATCGTCTCCACAGACTCACTGACACACACACACACATACTTTCACACACACACACACACACACACATACTTTCACACACACACACACACACACACACATACTTTCACACACACACACACACGCACACACACACACACCGCACACACACGCACACACAGACATCACTTCAAAAATGTTTGATTCGTAATCAGGAATGCTTGAAATGTGCTCTCCCGTCGAAAACTCGAATTCGAATTTTCGACCCCGTCATAATACTTTCCTTATACATTATGTATATAAGGAAAGTAATATAGTATCCATTTTTTTTTTCATGTGTAAAGATCGTGATATTTAAGGATATTTTAAATTTATGTTTAGTGTTGTATTTGTCATAAAACAGCTTTTATTTTCTGCATTATCTGTGTATCTAAATTCTGTGCTTACGCAATTACAGTATTTTTTAATTTAAATGATCACTAAATTTTGATTATTTCTACAAAAAGGATTAATTTTAATTATGCAAAATGTAAACAAATCAAGCGATTGTAAGGTGAGTTGTATAAAAATTGGTGAATTATTTTCACGCAAAATTACTTAGCTCTGAAATATGGAATATAAGTGATATGCATGAAATCTTCATTGATTTTACATAGAAAAGCAGATGATTTATATTTCAATAAAGTTTTAGTTTTCAAGAATAATAAATTATTGTCATTAAGTTTTCAAGTATAATAAATTATTAAGTTTTCAAGTATAATAAAATCGCATTTCAGTTGAAAAGTGTTTCATAATGAATGCTTATCCATGATTGATCTTTCTTATTATTCTCCAATTTGAAACGGTTTTTTTTTTTTTTATGTTCAGAACTTTTATTAAGTGTGTAGGTGTGACATACAGTGACCACTAGCCATTGAGCATGGGCGACGTGCTGGTGAAATGGCTAGTTGCTTGATAATAATGGAATATTTGAAAATGTTTGAAAAGTTCTGTTTTATGTTCATTTAACTGGACATAACTACTCTTATTCTATTGCTATTGTCAAGCTTCTAGAGAGCTTATTTTCTATTGTTAAGACATTTATTTATTTTCTATGCCAATAAAATAGATATTTTTAACACGCCGGTGTCTCAGTTTAAAAACGTATCTTTGTCCATGTCTACTTAATTTAATACTTTAACTCTTTGATGTTTGCGAATTGAATATACTTTTTTTTTGTTCTAAGAGTCACCCAGTGGGATCGTTTATTTGTTGTATACTCTTGCGTTAATAAATAAATAAATAAAATGATTGAAAAGGAATTTGGCCTGCGTATCTTGAAATCGTATTGATTTTTATCGAGATCGTACAATCGGAGGGCCCTATAGTGAATTCGTAAAAAATCATACAAGAATATGTTTAGAATTCTATAAATTATTGTTCAGAACAAAGCATGGCCTTCTTTAATTTTCTATTCCTAGCTTGAATTGCAATTGCTATATTTCATCTTGTACACATATTGAAGGATGGTGACTCTCAAAATGTATCTCTAAATTATTCAAATGTCGTCAAATCACCGAATTTATCCCCAAGTATATCTCTCGATGACTCTATCTAAAATGCATCTTGATCTTTCATTTATAGTTCCTACTAGCAGCATACCCGTTCTTCGTACGGAGTATATAATATAAAGAAACTTGAAATTCATAATCATGCCCAAATTCTTATAGTATACTAAATGACATGTTTAATCAAAATATTCTGTTAAAATATTTAATATAATGCTCTTAAAAAGAAGTTTAAGAATCTCTGTTCTCGCTATATAAAATTATCTTCATGGACATATCTGAAGAATAAAACATCTTGGACCCCTTATGTAAGCAAATATAAAAAAAAATATGGAATTGAATCAATATATGCAAAATAAAAGCGTTAAAATTGTATGGGACCCGTACTAATTATATACGCGAATATTAGAAAATATAACCTGTATTAGTAGATTACATGTATAAATTGAAAATACCAATAAACCCGTAATCTTTAAATCTGAAGACAGTCATTTATTCCAATATATGTCAAAATTAAAGTGCTAAAATTATGGAAGATATACACGTACTACTTATAATGTCCGATTATTAGTAGAAGATTACCCGTTTTGCAATATGAGTCACAAATGTTTTTTGGTAAAATACAACAGACGACGTAATAAATTGAATATATAATTAATCCCCTTAATCTTCATACCAGAAGACTGTACTTGATTCCAATATATATGCCAATATATGTCAAAATATATGCCAATATACCTGTACTACTTATATTCTCGTAGGTTAGAAGATATACCCGTGCATTCCTAGAAGATTACTCGCACAACGTACAATATGCGTGTGTCAGCAATTTTTGCCGCAATAAAACAATGGCGTAATAACTTAAAAATATCAATAATCCCTGAATCAATAATTCCGGAAAATATCAATAATAATAATGTTTAAACCTGAAGAGTATAATTGATATTATCAGTCCAAAATGAAATGGCAATGAAATTTATTTTATATACATATCTTCATTATTCAAATCGGAAAGGATTTAATAAAAATCGTCTGCCGCATAAACACATTGGATTTAAATCCGTTGCTAAGCGACATGATATCATTTGCTTCAAATAAATTGGTAGAAAAAATATCGTCTAAATAGTTATATTTCTATGGAACATTTGGCGACAGTTTCGTCAAATTAGCGACATTTTAAAAAATCGCCAAATTTATCGCCAAGTGGGACTGTAGAACTGACAGTTCCACTTTGCGACAAATTGACGAAATATCATCACAATACTATCCCCTAACAAAAAACAATTAATATCATTTATGTAGCGCAATTTTATCAATTTCAAGATATTTTTATAGATTTGAAAACATTTTTATCAATTTGGTGACATTTTAAAAATTCGCTAAATGTATTACTAAGTAGGATGGTTGGTCTGACAGATAAATGCTAACCAAACATCATTTCAGTACTCTCTTCTAACAAAACAAAAAAAAAATTCATTGATATGTAGAAGACCCAAGCCACACGACCAACCCGAAGGTTTATGGCAGCCGTTTGTGTGTCGTTTATATCAATTTGGCGACATTTCCGTCAATTTGGCAAAGTTTAAGAAAAGTTGTCAAATTAGCGATATCCCTCCAAATTCGTAGCTTTGAATTTGCAGATCTGAATGAAACATTCTTATCCCGTTTCAATATACTAAATGAAAACACTACAATTGTATTAGAAGATATACCCGCTCTACTCTTTTTCTGTTTCAACAATCGGCTATATGAATTTATTGGCTAAACACAATATATGAGTTTAGTAGCTAAATACGATATAAGCTTGAAAACTCTTTGCCAAAATAAATGAAATTGATGTACGCAGTCAGCAATTAATATAATTAAAAGAAAAATCAAACCGTCCATTCATAAGATATACTTTTATATCCATTTATCCATTTATTTATTATTTAAATCGAAAAAAAATAATAAAAACATTAACAAACACATTTAATTTAATTGCGATGCCGAGCAACATGATATATCCTCCTAAAATGTTAAAATTTATCAACCACTAACAGCACACCCCTTATTCGTACGGAGTGTATAATTTAAAGAAACTTAAAGTTCGCAATCATGTGCAAATTCTGTTAAAATATTAAATTTATTGCTCCTAAAGAGAAGTTTAAGAATATATGTTCTCACTATGCAAAATTATCTTCACGATCAGATCTGAAGAATAAAACATCCTGCCCCCTTTTGTAAGCAAATTTACAGAAGAAAAAATAGGAATTGAATGAATATATGCAACCCCGTACTAATTATATTGTCGCAGATCAGAAAATATGCCAATGTGTTAGTAGAAGATTACCCGTATTACAATATGCGTCTCAAAAATATTTGCCAAAATAAAAGAGATGACGTAATAAATTGAAAACATCAATAATATCCGTACTCTTTATACCAGAAGGTCGCAATTGATTCCGATATATGCCAATATATATCAAAACATATGTCAATATACCTGTACTACTTATATTCTCGTAGATTAAAAGATATACACGTGTATTTGTAGAAGATTCGTACAACATACAATACATGAGTTTAAACAATTTTTGTCATAATAAAATAATTGCATAATAACTTGAAAATATCAATAATCCTTGAATCAATAATCCTCGAAAATATAAATAATAATAATTTTTAAACCTGAAGACCGTAATTGATATTATCCAGTCAAAAATGCTATAAGAAAAATCAAATCGTTCTTTTCTAAAATATATTTTTATATCCATTTATTTATTATTCAAATCGAAAAAATAATTATTAAAATTAACAGACAGATTTAATTTAATTGCGTTTCTGAGTAACATGATATAAGATAGAATCTTATAACATGTTAAATATGTCATGTCTTATAACATAAACTGCGAAATTAAATAACGATTTTGATTTCTCTATACTTCTCATTGTTCCGTAAAAGCTTGTTTTAAATAAACCATGAACCATGGAGATAGATTTCCCCTTTAAATCATGTTTCAAACAATTCATGTTTTCAGAAAGTGACTAATTAACGCAAAAAATCTCCCGTCAAACTCAGAGATTAAATTTTAATTCACTTTCAAACGATTTCCAAGCTTTTCGTTTGGATAAACCACGGAGTTAGGGAGTAGAACTCCTAGGAAAAAGTTCCGTTTTTCATTAATATCTCGACAACCCCAGGTCTTAGGAACTCGAAACTTGGACAAAATTTATGGGGGGATATTTCAAGGCTATTCATCAAATTTCATTAAATTCGGTTCAGCCGTTTTTCCGTGATGATGAGACAAACGAAAATTTCGTTTTTTACTAATATCTCGAGAGCCACTGGTCGTAGAAACTCAAAACACGGATATAATTTTAAGTGGGGCTATTTCTGGGCTACCCACAAAATTTCATCAAATTCGGTTCAGCCGTTCTCCCGTGATGGTGTGACAAACAGACAGACAGACAGACAGACAGACAGACAGACAGATTTTCATTTTTATTTATATAGATTCTTTACGAAGCACAATGACGACAACGGAAAATTTGAAATCCGAAAAGCAAGAGTTCTTTGAAAGTTTTCACCGACAATCCATTGATTATCCCTTATATTTTGCAGGGCGCACCCTTTTGTTTAACATTAGTTGAGAGTGAATACAAAACACAGTTAAGAATATCTACATAGAAAGTCTCACTTCGCTGTATTCTATACCATATTATTTTAAAACATTCTAAACGTAATATTGACCTAGATAAATTTAATTGGATTTAATTTTATCGTAGCACAAGTTAAAAAAAACTGCGGCAAATGTGAAGTCAACTTCAACTAGGAAGTTAAGACAATTGTATTATTAGCTCAACAATTGTATCATTAGCTGTTTACAGGACAGTCGGAGATCAGTGTATGAAAGTTTGTAACAATAAAAATGAAAAAAATTCAATAATATTTTAATAGGAATTATATAAAAATAAAGACATACCGCTAGGCAACACAGGAATAATTCGTCTTGGTTTTCTTTCGGGCAGGTTCGTAATCTCTCTGAAAATTAATAACAGGAACTTTAAAATACAAAATGAATTTCACTAATTCAAAAAATTTACATATGCCTTTATAGCTGCACTATATACTTAAATTTATCGTATTTACCGTTTATATTTGCATAATAGAATTTTTTAGTATTTCTGATTGCGAGGTATATAATCAGCAATAGGTTCGATTGCATATAATTTGCCGGTTTGACTAATCCCTTAATTTGGAACATGAAATGGTTTACAGGGACTTTAAAAACAAATTATTTTTGAATAAAATCTCAAAAAAATCTGATGTGGGCAACACATGACTTTCCTTATATAATGCAATGAATTTACTACTTCTACACTAAAAAAAAAATCTGATGTGGGCAACACATGACTTTCCTTATACAATGCAATGAATTTACTACTTTTATATTAAAAAAAAATCTGAAGTGGGCAACACATGGCTTTCCTTATATAATGCAATGAATTTACTACTTTTACAGTTTAAAAAAATGTTATTCTTTTAGTAGATACTTATATTCTTTCCAAGATATTAAATTTTCTTCAATTAGTCGTCATTTTCATTGATTTAGCGTTTTATTTATCCATTTGGCGAGATTTTCGTTAATTTGGCAACATTTCAAAAAGTCACCAAGTTGGCGACATTCCGCCCAATTCGTCGCCAAAATGTCGCCAAGCGTTATGCACTAAGAAACAAGTTATTCTTACAGCAGTTAAATGACTATTGTCATTCAAATACAAAAGTATTACTCAAAGTATCTTTTTTCGTGAATGGAACGAGCTAGATCCACGAGAATGATGTCACCCAATTTATCACATGGTATTACATATGAAACATGTTTCTTAATATGAAATATTTTTTTATATGGCTTTTTGATAATTTTTTTGAAAAATGTACAATATCTCGAGAAAAATTACATAAGAAATGTTTATTTGCGTAACTTTATTAGTGGTTTTGATTTTTTGACGATTTTTTTAAAATTTTATTCGAAAATTTAGAGGGGTTCTGAACATTCGATTGCGTATAAAAACAATCGGCTTCCTGTGTTTACGTATTGTGATTTTTGTACCAAATTTGGTTCGAATCGATTCATTAGTTCATCAGTTATCGTCTCCACAGACTCACTGACACACACACACACACACACACACACGCATACTTTCACACACACACACACAGACATCACTTCAGAAATGTTTGATTCGTGATCAGGGATGCTTGAAACGTGCTCTCCCGTCGAAAACTCGAATTCGGATTTTCGACCCCGTCACAATACATTCCTTATACATTATGTATATAAGGAAAGTAAAATGTAGCAACTCCAAAAGAAGCGGTTTGCTCTCTTTAAACTCCCGTTTGCGCTTAACAGGGCTAGCAGATTATAAACACTTCAAAAGAAACAAGAAAGATCGATCACGCATAAAGCATTTATTATGAAACACTTTCCAACTGCAATGCAATTTTATTTAAACATCTCTAAAATACGATAAATTTCTTGGTAATACTTTTATAATTATCACAATACTACATTAATTTATTATATTTGAAAACTTAAAACCTCATCGAAAAAAATGAACTTTATTCAAATGACGTCATTTAAATATAAATTGCCTGGTTTAAACATCTCTAAAATACGATACATTCATCGGTAATAGTTTCAAATTATCACAATACTACAATAATTTATTATATTTGAAAACTTCATCGAAAACAAATGAACTTTATTCAAATGACGTCATCGAAATATAAATCGCCTGGCTCTCTCTATAAAAGCAGCATTTCATTCATTAACTTTTTTCCTTTCCTTTCATTCATCACTACAATAATTTATTTTATTTAAAAACTTAAAACCATGGAGGTACAAGTAATTTAACTCTTAAAACTTCATCGAAAAAATCGTCTGCTTCTCTACGTAAAATTAATTAATGTTTCATTCATCTCAGCTATATTGCAGACCCTAGAGCTAAATTATTTTACGTTAAAGAAATGCAGCTATTCTTATACAACTCATCCTACATCTTTTGGTGTTTACATTCTCCACAAGTGAAAATTAGGCTTCGTTGTAGAAATAATCAAAGTTTGATGATCATTTAAACTCAAATATATTGTAATTGCGTTGTTTCAGAATGTAGATGCATAGAATTTAAGAAAAAATAAAGCTGTTTCAGGACAGATACAACACAAAATATAAATTAAAAAGATCCTTAAAAATCACGATCTTGACACAAGATGGATGCCATATTTTATTTTGAAGTAGGCCACGTGATCTCTGTGTATAAAGGGTGTAATTATTATTTTAATTTTTATCTGAAAAACTACTGAATATATTTTGCTGAATTTTTTTTATATATTTTACGGGATAATTTGAATGTTTCCTAAAACTTTCGAAGTTATTTGTGAATTTTAAATTTGCTTAAAAGATGTTTGAAAAATTAGGTCCCATAAGGTTCAATGTATTCCATTTTTTCATCTCGGGTTCAATCCATAACTATTTGGGTGGCATTATTCCTTTATATTCCCATAGGTCCTACAGACCGTCTGAACAGCATACTAAAATTTCATTTTGATAAAGTCATTTTTACGGCAGTTATCGTGCTAACGGACAGACAGACAGAATGAACAAAGTCATAAACACTTTTCAACTATGTTGTAAAGTGTTAAAAAGGCTGATGTCGGCAGCACATGACTTTCCCTGCAGACTCATATACACCTTATCTTTATTTTTTTTAAAATTCATTTCATTGAGTTTAATTACACAAAATAACACCCATAATTATTTAAAATTACACTGATTTTGCACTTTTAGTTCAATTTTTATTCTCATTTGGTAACTGGACTTATTTTCAAAGGTGGCGTAGCGAAAAAGCGAAAGAACTAAATATCTCGAGAACGGCTAGTCTTAGTAAAATGAGGTTGATCTTATTCTTTTCATAGTTAAACATTATGTATAAAACAACATTTAATTTATATATTTAAGCATACGTAGTTTTTTATTTTAGATTTTGACGATTTTTGCGATCCATTTCGCAAAAATTGGCATGTTATTTTTTTTCCTAGTCGTACCAAAATTTAACGAGCACCAGGGTCATACACAAGTGAATTATAAGTCACTTGTGTGTGACCCTGGTGCTCATATAGGTATACTTACTAAATTTTATTAAATTTGATACATTAGTTTTTGAGTTAGAGTGCATACAAACATTGCACAGACAGCCAGACACACAGCAGACACAAACACATGCGTCACGCTAAAAATAGTTTTTTCGTATTCTAGAGGTCCCAAAACATGTAGATCCGTCGAAAACTCAAGTTACGATTTTCGGTATGATTCCAATACATTTTTTCTATACATTACCATGTATTGCAAGGAGAGTAAAAACATTTTTTCACACTGGTGAAGAAGTGAATTTAACTCAAAGCGAGAAGTCGAGTTTTCACAGATCAAAGGAGTAAAAATTAACTCATTATGACTGAACTTAATGCTTGTGAAATGAGTGATATAATCGGAAACTCTATTCCCTCACAATACTTTCCCTGTATATTAATATTTCAAATTCGTATAAATAGGTAGTATCAGAAGAGTGATACCTAAAAGTATTCGATACAATATTTTTAAAATAAACAAAGAAAAAATGCCGCCTACGTGGGCTAACGATTAACGTGCTAGCCTTTGATGTTAAAAGGTCGTTGAGCTGGTTCGAATCACTGAATATGCTTGGATGTTCGTGGTGCTTTTAAATACACTTACAAACTGCATAACATGCAAAAAATATTGTGATAATATAACACACCTATTCCAAAAACAACGATGAAATTTGCTACATTTCGATCATGCATATCAAATTAATAATTCAAACAAAACGACAGGGATTATCAAAGAAATTAAATTTAATTTTCAGCCATATTAATATTGAAAAACATTTTCCAAATTTGCTAAATTGTAAATTTTGCACCAAATTTGGCGCCAATATGGCAAACGTAACATGTAGGCAGCGATGTAGACTCTTCCCCTCCCCCCTCCCGCCTACACCATTCTTCATACATGATAAATTTAACATTGAAAATTCAAAAGTTTCAATTTTTCACTTTTAATCTTAAATACCTATTCGCATCTCACGGTACTTCGATTTTTCCTCAGAACAAAATTCAGGAAACTTTTGGTATTCTGTGCTGTAAAAACAGCTCAACTATTCCGACGAAATTGAATATTCGTCAATGAATGCCATTTTGTGACAACTGTTAATTGAAAAATGAATGGACCACAGAAGAGACATCCGCAAGTGAAGCATAAAACATAAATTTAGAGACCACAGCCGAAATTCCCGGATGACTGCGCCCTCTACGTAATGACTTCTCTTTAAAAAGATATTATCTTCTCTTCTCGACAGATCTTTTTGACGCAAAATTCAATTTTTAACGCACGAACCCAATGAAGAGTAATTAAAAGCAACGCATGCGCTTGCAAAATGGCGGATCAAAACCATTGATTTTTCAATTACCTTTTGGGGCCTAAAATTAAATCCGCAAGTAATATCTCAGAAAATTAGCTTTACCCCAGAAGCCACTATGAGCTTCTGATACATTGAGTGCTGGGCCTGATTAACGCACGGACCTCCGGGGTCCCGGCCCAAAATTTTTGGGACCCCTAAATATTGTATGTGGTAAATTTTAAGCAGAAATAATTTTTATTGTTTAAGAAAAAATAATATTCATGATGTAAATCTTCCTAAAATTAAAATATAAAAATATAATTACGAAAATAATTTATTGAAAAATATTTTTCTCCCTACAATTTCAGAATATAAGCATTTTGTCTCCCTACAAATATGTCGATATTTTTAAATATTATATATTCTTTTAATTCTTAATATATTGCTTTGAAGTAAAAAGTATGGAGGTTTATATGTACAAAAAGGCCTTCGGAGCTGCTGGCTAGGGTCCTCAAATTTGGTATAGATTTGTTTGTGTGCTCAGTGTATAAGGGCCCCGAAATACCACCATGCCCTGGGCCCCTCTTTGGATTAATCGGGCTTTTGAGTGATAATTCATTATTATAGATATTGACCAATTTTTTGTATTTATTAATGCTATTAAACGGGCGATACATAAACAATAATATTTCAGCCGTGTGATTTTGTATATTGCCACCTTTTTGTGTTCCAACCTTTAACCTTTTGCTTACGGGTGGGACAACATCAATCCCAAAAGAAGAAGGACGCCAATGCCTGCAAAGGGGGATAGAACTGTTTGGGATAGGGTATGTCAAGTACCTGTCTTTTTGAGAGGTTCTTTGTTTGGGAACTTCTATTTTATTGTAATTTGAATCGCAAAATACATCAAGTTATAACACTAAGATTGCCGTATTAACCTGACTATATAAGACGACAACAAATTTATCGCAACCCGTTGATTCTTCATCGAGCAATTAAAAGAAATTGATGTGTGTAGCACATAACCGTTCCTTCATAATGCGATGAATTGACTTCTTTCACAGTGAATAAATGATGTATAAGATTCACGGCCCAATCATTTTAACTATCGATAGTACCGCTTTTCCGGACGACAACATGTAAAACTATATCGAAATATCCAATTAACTTATATTTCGCACTTTACAATTACCGATATTGATAACATCCGCAGTAAGCAATATAGTACGTATATTAGAATATTTCAATAATTAATTCATCAATATGCGTCTTTTTCGTTATTTTAGCGTCATTTTTGCAATTTTGACGATATTTTCGTTAATTTGTACCAATATGAAATAAAAAGCACCAAGTTGGCGATATTTTGCAAAAAGGATTAGCTAAATTTGCCAAATTTATCGCCAAGCATTACAGAGACACGGAGACAGACGGCTTTTCTTATATATAAATAAATAACTATTGAAATGTTGGACATTAAAATACAAAACTTATACAATCTTATCTTGTGAATGAATGTATGGAATTAGATCCACGAAAATGGTGTTAAGAAATTTGTCGCATAATGTTGCATATGAAAACTGAAGATATTTCACGATAGTTAATATTTTATTCCTTTTTTGTAATTTTATTTATTTAAAAAAAAGTACAACATCTGGAGACCAGTTCATTCTATAGCGTTCTTAAATTTATGTCATTCGTTTGCTAATGAAAAATTACATAAAATATTTTATATACATTATTGAAAGTTCTGGGTTTTTTTGGGGGGTGGGGGGTGGGGGGGGGGGGTAAATTTCATTCGAAAATTAGAGGTTCTTCCAAACATTCGACTGCATTTAAAAGCAATCCAGTATTCACCTATTATAATATTTGTACCTAATTTCTTTCGAAACGCTCCATTCGTTCGTAAGATAGCGCATCCATAGGCTAGCGAATACACACGGTATCATAAACACGAACACACACATATACACACGTATATAGACATCACCTGAAAAACATTCGATTCGAATTCCGGGATGCTTGAAACCTGCTCTTCCGCCGAAAACTCGAATTCGAATTTTCAACCCCGTCACAGTACTTTTCCTCTATACATTATATTATGTATGTTGGGATAGTTACATGATGGCAGCATTGAGGTCAATATTTCCTTCAAAGTTCTGTCATTAAACTCAAATGAACTTTCACCAAATTCCGGAATTGAAAAATAAAATGAAATATAAGGATCACTTAAATTGACAGAAATTTGCATAACATGAAAGTTAAGTTTGGATGTAAAGACCAAATATCCATTAAGTGAAACCTTAAACTTCGGGCAATGCAATATTCGAGAGAACCAACATCTGTTCAATGTTACAAAAGCGAAAATGTTCATTTCGACTGCCTCGTTACCGAAATTGAACCAAACTCTGATTCATTAACAATGAACTCAAAATATGCTGCTTTAAGTTTGTAAAGTTATTTTCCAGACTTGGTGCAAAATATTTATGTCACCTGCGGATCCGTTATATTTATGTTTCCGAATTAAAACGCGACGCAAGAAACGCTGCGGCTGACACTGGATAACACATTTTGATATTAAAGTCATGATTTCTGAGATAAATGTAACCATTTCTTAAAGGTTCTGAATACAAATATGACATTGAAAACTTAAAATACGATACAAGAGCTACGATTTCTGAGAAAACCGCAATACTTTCTTATAGTATATAGGCTGATCGATTCTTTTGCAAAGGAAAGAAGAAAAGCTTTTGCAACTTTTTATTACATTTAAGAAATTATTTTTTTCATAATAAGGCCGAATCTACTTGTGGCAAGCGGAAAATTTATATACATCAATGCCGTTTTCTGTTTGTTTTGAAAAACCTAAACTTTTGTTTTCTTGTTAGATACGTAACATATAAATCTCTATATATAAATAAAAGGCTAGCTTTAGCCACCGCCGCTGACAAAATCGTTTTAAATTTATCTGATAAGTCTAGCGCCGGACATAGGCACCAAATGATTTGCAATTTTGCATGATTGTTTAAAATACTGTGTCATGTGTCGCCTCCTATTTTGGTTACAATAAGATTGAAATTTCCTTTTTACACAGTTTTATTTAGGTTAGTTTCCTTGTTTGTTTGGAAACATTTTTAAAATCAATTTTTGACCCACTTCTATCAAGCCGATTTTCTTGAAATTTTACACACGTACGTATTTCCGGCCGCCCACTTTGCTGCTCTATGTCCAAGGATGAGCCGGACGGTCTGGGCTTTCGACACGTACGTATTTACGATGGCAATACAATGCTTCATAAAATTTGAGTTGATTCCCCCTCCGGGGTTCGATATTCAGCTTCGTTTCTCCCTCTTTAATATGTATATAATATACTCAATAATAATACTTTAATATACTCAAGTGCCAAAAGTCATGGTATACCTCTCTAATATCGTGTTAGTCCTCCTTTAGCTCGGAAAGTGCAGCAACTCGACGTGGCATCGACTCAACTAGTGGGCTGAAGTCTTCAGGAGAAATGTTCAGCCATGCTTTCTCGAGAGCAGCCCATATTTACTTGGTTATGGTAGTGGCTGGAATTTGGGCACGAATAGCTCTTTTGATCATATCCCAAATATTCTCCAAGGACTTCATGTCTGGCGATTTAGATGGCCAAATCATGTGCTGGACTTATCCAGAATGCTCCTCAAACCAATCGCAAGTAATATGGGCCCGGTAACAAGGAGCATTATCATCCTAGAACATATGGTCGTTATTTCGTTATTAGGGTACTTGAAGTCCATAAACGGATGCAAATGGTCGCTAAGCAGCTAACCATAACAACTGTCTGTCAATGATCGGTTGAATTTGACTAGAGGACCCAATCCATGCCAAGTGCACACTCCCCACACCATTATAGAACCACCACCAGCCTACAAAGTGCCTTGTTGACAAGTTGGATCCATAGCCTTATGAGATTTGTGCCACACTCGAACGCGACCATCAACTTGTACCAACTGGAAATGTGACTCATCGGACCACGCTACCTTTTTCCAGTCATCTAGAGTCAGTCCATTGCATGTGCTTGCGAGCCCAGATGATGCGCTGAAGCCGATGATGTGCTGCGATTAAAGGCATTCGAGTAGGTCTTCTGCTGCCATATCCATATGCCATCAACGCCAAATTTAGCTGCACAGGCCTCACAGATACGCTTCTAGTGCGTTCTTCTTTGAATGTGGTAGTCAGTTGACACAGCTGCGTTCGTATGTTAACATGGACGCTTCTGCTCAGATGTCGCTGGTCTCGATCATTCAGCAGACGTGGCCGCCCACTGCACTGTCCTTTGTGAGAGGCAATGCCTTCCATGAGGTATTCTCTATACACCCTTGACACTGTCGAGCGAGAAATCTTCAAAGTCTCAACAACTTCCGAAATGCTATGCCCCATGCGTCGAGCTCCAACTATCAACACGATCAAACTCAGTTAATTCTCGTTGGATATCAATTATTACGTTATTTAACGTTTCACAAGACATTTAAGAGTCCAATAGATAACACTGACAACCATCTGACTCTTTATATCTTTTTAACGCGATGCGAGCAGTGAATTTTGGCACTTGAGTGTATATATATAATTTACTATTTTAAGATCTATTAAAAATACCATTTGTAGTATTAATTTATCTAGATCTATATATAATATTGATAATATAAAGCATTCTGTTAATGATTTACATAGATCTTTTGCTATTACTTATGTAGATAAAGCCTCTAATAATTATGCTATTATTTGTAAAAAATTCTATATTCAATATCTGCTAGATTATTTAAAAAATAATAGTCTATTTAAAATTGATTCACACTCTCTTAATAGTATCAAATTGAAAATTATCAATATGTATAGTGATTTAGATATTAATAATAAATTTTTGACATTTCCATATATTGTGCTTATACCTAAATTTCATAAAATTCCTATTAAATTTAGAACTGTTACTAGTCATAATTCATACTCTACTACTGCTAGTAAATTATTACTAAATTATTTAAATGTACTAAATAGCAATTTACGAGATTCTGGTGATAGCTACATTATTCTAAATAACAGTAAGGAATTAAAAAATAAATTAAAAACGCCTGGTAAAATAATAGGATTTCAAACTTTTGATTTTAAAGATCTATTTAATAATATTAAGATCACTGATCTATATGAAGTCATTTTAGCTTTATATAATGCTTATATTACTAAACATTCTAATCTTACAAAATTTACCAATTTTCCTAAGCTTCTCCATTTTGTTCTTTTCAATAATTATATCTTTCAAGGTAATAAATTATACTTACAAGTCTCAGGTATTCCACAAGGTGGCTGTAGTAGCAGTATGTTAGCTAATTTATACCTATATCATTATGAAAAATTCTTTACTTCAACTGATTATAAAATTTATAGATATGTAGATGATCTGATTTGTCTTGTATTTACTGATAACTATGTCATAGATATAGATTTCTATCCGGATAATTTGGAATTAATACCTAATGAAACTTCTATTAGTAATAATGTTTATTATTTGGATTTAAATCTAATTATAGAACCTGCTCATGGGATAGTTACTAAATTATATGATAAAAAAGATTTTTTTAAATTTAATATTAATAAATTATTACCTTTTAATTCCTGCAACTCGATGCAATTGTTTAGAAATATTATACTTAATCAACTTTTTAGAATTTATAGATTATCAGATAAAAAATTTCATGCTTTGCACATTAATAACCTCAAAACTACCAGTAAAATGTATCAATATCCTGCATATTTAGTCAATAGTATAGTTAATAAGTTTCGATTAGCCTAAAATTCTCATATTCTCCCCTTATTATCTTATTTTAGCCGTACTTCTTCATTCTCCTGCATTTATATTTTCATCTTTTTATCTCGAAGCTTTAACAGTTGAATAACTCATTTTATTTCATTTTATTGCTTTTGCGCAGTACAGTTTTTATTACTCTCTTTGGCAACAGCAAATCACATCTTTTCATTTTGGCATATGGCAACATTGATCCAGTCATATTTTGCTCGTCATGGTTGCGCTGAAGAGGTGCGTTTTGAGGTATTTATGTTTCCTTTATTGTTCCAATCTATATGCTTGTCGTCCATATAACACAAGTTTATAGATAAAATCTATCTTGTGTTTCAGAAACAAGCATTTTTGTGTTCATTTCGAAAGGATATATGGACCTGACGAGAATTTTTTCGAAATGAACTTTTCGTAAGCCTAATCTCGTAAGCCTAAATCTCCTCCATGTGCAAGCTTTTTGCTTGATTTTTTTGTTTTCTTATTTGCATTCCTCATTTTTGAAATTTGTTGATTGTCTTTGTCCTTATGACTTGCATTATGCTTTATTATTTCCTCTTTTTGTCTTAATTTCTTTTATTTCTTTGTATTTGTAGAAAATTTTGGAATAGTGTATTATGAGTTACTACATACATTCTAACTTTGGATTTAATAATTTATATTTATATATATATATATATATATATATATATATATATATATAGAATAGAGAGACGTTGCAACTCAAAAAAACCCAACATTAAAAAATGCCTATCAAATAAAAAGTACCAAACAGAGAATCATCAATCAAATGGAAAATAAAAAGCAAACTTCTAGTCATCAAGCTGAAGACAAACAATAAACATCAATGGAAAGTAATCGATAATAGATAGTCAAATAAAATCCAAGCATTAAAGCTTTACACGTGGACAAGCCCTAGGCCTAAACGAATGAATTGTTCATTTCGATAAAACTCTTCGTCAGGTCCAAGTACTTTATCAAAATGAACACAAAATGCATGTTTCTTATATCAGTGATAGATTATATCTATAAACACTGTTAACTTGGACTGCATTCATAAAGATTGAAAAATAATAGAAAACAAGAATGCCTGAAAAACACTGCATATGTCTGATCCATTAGAGCCTTGAATAAAGTCATCTAGGGTCCATTGTTGCCAATCTCAAAAAATAAAAAGTTGAGAACTTCTGTTGCCAATCGTGAAAAATAAATAACAGTAATGCAAAAAGATGATAAAAGGTGATATTCAACAGTAAGACCTACAAAATAATGGGGCATGTGATAATAGAAAACATAGTGGCTAAATTATAAGGGGATGTAAATACATGGTAATGCTTATTCAAGAGAAAGTGGATGTCTAGTTAAAATAAGATACTAAGGAGAGAATTTAAGTATATCCAACCTTGGTTTCACCATTAACTATACTATTACTAAATATGCTGGATATTTATATAATTTGCTGGTAATTTTTAGCTTATTAATATGCATAGCATGAGATTTTTTATCTGATAATGTCTAAATTCTAAAAAGTTGATTAAGAATAATATTTCTAAGCAATTGAATCGAGTTACAGGAATTAAATGGTAATATTTTATTAATGTTAAAGTTAAAATAGTCTATTTTATCATATAAAGTAGTAACTATCCTATTAGTAGGTTCAATAATAAGATTTAAATCCGAAAAATTAATGCTATTACTAATAGTGGCTTCATTAGGAATTAGTTCCAAATTATCCAGATAGAAATCTATATCTATGACACAGTTGTCTGTAAAGACCAAACAAATCAGATCATCAACATATCTGTAAATTTTATAATCAGTTGAAGTAAAAGAATTTTCATAATGAAGGTATAAATTAGCTAACATACTGCTACTACAGCCACCTTGTGGAACCCCAGAGACTTGTAAGTGTAATTTATTACCTTAAAAAATATAATTATTAAAAAATACAAAGTGTAGAAGTTTAGGAAAATTTTTAAATTTAGTATGAATAGATTGATTACTAATGAAAGCATTATATAGAGTAAAAATTACATAATAAAGATCAGTTACATTAATGTTATTAAAAAGATCTTTAAAATCAAAAGTTTGAAATCCAATTAGTTTACCAAGAGATGTTAATTTATTCTTTAATTCTTTACTATTATTTAAAATATAGTATTTATTGCTAGAATAACGTAAACTATCATTTAGTACATTTAAATTATTTAGTAGCAATTTGCTCGCAGTAGTAGAGTAAGAATTATGATCACTAGTTACAGTTCTAAATTTAATGGGATTTTTATAAAATTTAGGAATAAGGACTATATATGGAAATTTCAAAAATTTCTAATTAATATTTACACTATACATATTGATAATTTTCTGTTTGATACTAATTATGAAATGTGAATTAAGTTTAAATAGACTATTATTCTTTAAATAATGTAACAGAAATTGTATGTAGAATTTTTTACAGATAATAGCATAATTATTAGAAGCTAAATCAATATAAGTAGTAATAACAAAAGATTTTTGTAAATCAATAAAAGTGTTATATATTGTCAATAATATATTTAGATCTTCTAGACAAATTAATACTAGTAATAATATTTTTAATAAATTTTAGTAAAGTAAATTTCCACATGTTAAATGCCTCTAATGGCAAAGCATATTTACAAGCTAAGTTATAGATATATTTATCAAGGTCAAGATTAATTGACTTTAATACATTAGTAGAGTTGTTACAAGATTGTAACCTGAATTTTGTACTAAAAGACATTACAGTTCTTAAACGGAGAAACCAAGCTAAATAATAAAACCGTGTAAGAACGGATGTCCCATATTAATATTTATCATTCTAAGCTCTTTGCAAATGAAGACGTAATACACTGGAATACTTCTCAATTTTACTTCAAGAAAACTGAAACAGCTTCGAATTCCATTTTTTAAGCATTTGTAGTGGTTTAAAATGAACGCTAGTAACAGATTGCTCCAGTGAAAAATACACTACTGTGGTACTTTCTTACGTATTAACGCTATTTTTATACAAAAAACAAAAACAAATATAGCTCACCTTTTAAATCAAATTTAAACACTAATTACTCTTCACAATTCAAGAAGGCGCATTTACAAATTTATTAAAACCTTTAGAGCTTTCGCTATATAGTTTAGTTGTTAGCAAAAAAACGCAGACGAAAAATTAAAAGATTCTTATCAAAAATTAAAAAGCAAAGTATTGAAGTTTTGGTACTGACGACAAATACTATACACGCATTATAAAGTTTAAATTATTCATATCTTTGCAGCACAACTCACGAAAAGTGCTATCAGATAGATACTGAATCAATAAATTCAATAAAGTCACCATAACTAATTTTCATAAAACAATAGTTATGGCTATAAAATGCTTCAAATATATATAAATTCTATCAAACGCTAGGGCCATAATTTTATTCAACAACATAATCAACAAAGCGTAGTAGTAAGTCAAATTCCATGTAATGCTTGATTGTGGAACTGATAATTTGTGGCTGAAGAATTTCTCAACATGACCATTATTAAAGCTTGATGAGAGATTTGTTGAAATAACAGCCATTGATTATATTAGCTGCTGTGGACACGGCATAGCGTTAACCATGATTCCCCCCCCCCCCCCCGTAAAATATATGGTATTGGTGCAATCCTTATGCTTGTCACTCTCAGTTGCAATCACGAATTCGATTGACAGCTAGAATGGTGATTTTTTTTTCTTTTCCTACACAGCAAACAGGGTTTCAACAAAAGTCCTTCAAAACTTCATCCATCAGCAACAATGCACATTTTAATTGGAGGATAAAAATTATATAAAAAAAACATTATGTTAAACGGTTTTAGTAAAATGAACTAACAAGTAAAAAATAAATTTTAGCTATCTCAATATTCTTGGTCATATGTGACTAAAAATAAAATCGTCTGCCCGCCTATAAAAGAATTGTATTTGGACATTAACATGAATTTACAGTATTCACTACAAAATCATGAAAGAAAACTATTGCTATGTTATGTTTCGCGCCTGCGCAGTAAAAACTTAGTTTCTTCAAATGCTTATATCTCATCGTATATTCAATGCTTTAATTTTTAATTAAAGCATAATGTTCTTTTTGGACGTTGACAAATCTTCTGTAAGTTTCGTGAAATTTGATTGAAATCTATGGATATTGTAAGCAAAAAACATGTAACATTTTTTTTTTTAAAGAAACGTTTATATCTTCATGAATATACATACGTTTTTGTGTTACGAAAATGTTTATACACATTGAACAAAGCTAGTTAACTATTTTGTGAAAGTTACAAATCATTTCCAGCTTTTTATGATACAGGATGATCAAATATATTTTTCCCTTTATCGATATCTTGGTGGTCCCCTAAATGCGCAAGTCACCGAAACTTTACAGGAAAATATGCGTTCAAGCATGTTCTTCACATCGCCAAAGTTACAGAGCACTTAATCAAGTATTTGTTTAGCAATTCGAAAAACATTCTAACATCCAAAGTGTCCGGACACTTTTCATTATATAGTATATATATATATATAATTGAAGATTTTTATTTTAACGTGTAATATATATATATATATATATATATATATATATATATATATATATATATATATATATAATAGTAAAAGTTTAAAAATCCAATGAAAGAATGGAGAGAAGTTTTAACTCAAAAAACCCCAACATAACAAAATGCCTTACAAATAAAAGCATCAAACAGAGAATCATCAATCAAGTGGAAAATAAAAATGCAAACCTCTGGTCATCAAGCTGAAGATAAACAAAAAACATCAATGGAAAGGAATCGATAAAATAATATCAAATAAAATCCAAGCATGAAAGCTTTACACGTGGACAAACCCTAGGCCTAATAATGAATTGTTCATTTCGTCAAAACTCTTTATCAAGTCCAAATATATATATATTTCCGAATGTTTTTGTTCCAACTCCAATGTTAACTCAAGTGCTCTGTAAGGGGAAATGAGATATTATTGGTTAAACGAATTGAAACAAGAGGTTGGTTTGATGCTGAATTCGGACCCCCTGAAGTATAGATTTTTTTAAGCTCACTCATAAGATAGGATGGATTTTATAAGTTCTGTTGAAGTTTAAACAAGTTACGAATATTATTTTAAAAGTTTGATAAAAAAGATAGTTAAGATAAATGGTATAAGTTTTTGAAGTTAAATTTCATTTAAGATTTGGGTTGCTCTGGATCTTTTCCCTGAACATTGGTGTGGATGTGTGTGTTTGAGGGGGGGGGGGGCGGAGGGGTCATAGTCTGGATGGTTGCAGATCTCTTCGTTCTGGATATGCTTTAGGTTTTGGAAAAATTTTGTAAATAATTTATACATTTCATTTTTAATGTTATTTATTCCAAAGTCGAGATGGGTCACTTTATTTCAAAGATATCAAACTCTTATCTGATATCACAGAGAGATTTTTTTTTAACAATCTGGAGAACAACAGTCCCATTATAAAGGGAATCTGGGGCCTTATCTAATCTGCTACCTGGCATAAATTTCAGTCTTTATTTGCGAATTGTCAGGGTCATGTGCAGGTCATTGACGAAGAAAAACTGGGCAAAACGACACAACGCTGGCTTTATTTACTATTCCTTAGAATTCAATGCAACGTGATAGTTGTTAATCTATCGTTTCTTACGTATCTTTTTACGAAAACTTTGAATTGATTCAAAATAAAAAAGTCTTTATTAAGGCTAACTTATTGTTTCGACTATTTAAAATCATCGGCTTATTCATTTCATGTGTTTTGTCTTTATGGCAAATTTCGATATGCTCAGCAATTTGTGATTGCAACTTGCACTAATGGTTTGCTGCAATCTAAAAATGCAGCAAAAAAATCCCGGAAATGGTCACGCGGTCCATATTAGCAAGATATTTATTTTGTTATGTGAAGATTTAAAATAAGTGAATTTTCGTAATATAATATGTATTTTAGAGACGTGTTTCTCAACCTGAGATATATGCAAAATTTTCAGTATTGAGGAATATGCCTAATTTAAATTTTTTTATAAAACGCAAAATATTTTGTATTATAAAATTAATGACTAAAAGTAGATTTATACTTAGGCTACGTGACAGTGAAAATGAGACACCAAGAAGAAGGAGTGGGCAGAAAGTGATGAAAATCGGCAAACAGAGAGAGACAGAAACGATAGATTTTTTGACATTGAGAAAAATATTATTAGAACAGAACCATTATCTAATAGTAGCCAAATCGCCTTCCATATTTCTCAAGACATCAGGATTTGCAAGTTCATGATAAGATAAAGCAATATCATCAACAAAAACAAACAAAGTCCCATTAAAATTAAATAAACAGAGGTCATTAAAAAGACAAGAAACAGGACCAAACCCTGGAAAACACAGTGCTTATTTAACTTTTTTTACTTATAATAGAACCAATTCTAACGGATTACTCATGTCCATTGAGATTAGCTCTGAACCAATCCGACGCAATTCCCCCAAAGCCAATGAATCCTCTGCAAATTATACAGCAAGATATTATGATCAACACAATCAAAGGCTTTCTTGATATCCAAAAACACACCAATAACCCTATGGCCAGCATTTAAACCCTCATTGGTTTCACCGAGAAATTTCATTAATGCGTCGTCAGTACTTTTATTTTCTCGGAACTCAAATTGTCAAGAACTGAAAAAATTATGGCGTTCAAATACTTTATCAATCTTTTCTTATTAATTTTTTTAATAGTTTTAGTAGATATAGACAAAAGGGAAATAGGCCTTAAATTATCGGGATTATTTTTGTCACCTTTCTTATAAACTGGAATAATAGCAGCAAATTTAAGTTGGTCAAGAAATAGGACAATTTCAAAACTTAAATTGATAATATGAGAGGAAACATCACATGTAAATGGGGAAATATTATACACAATGGTAGCAGTAATGCCATCGAAGCCAGGCGAGCTAGATCGTGGAAAACTCCCGCAATATGTGCAAACACCACCGCGTCTAGGGCGGCATGGTGGCTGGCCATCACCAATGTCTCAAAAGAACGATGGAGTCATGGGCGCTCGTAGAACTTGGAGCAAACTCAAGAATAAAACTTACAGCATTGACTAGCTTATGTCCGTATATGTGAGCTTGCATAAATATCCTAATATCTATATGAATATTCGGGGGGGCGGGGAGGGATGCCCTCTTATCGTCCCTTATGGAAGCATCGAGCCCTTCGTAAATATCCTAAAGGATCGAATCTTTCACCGTACTAAATATCCAGAGGTAGCATTGTCACTCTCATTCTGTGTGTGGTTTTGACGAAAAGGTATCAAACACCTGTCTCTAATTGGCTATTTCTGCGCTGGTGAATCAAAGGTGAATCACTTTATTTCCACAACGTCTCTTCCTACGCTATAGCCCCCACTCCCCACACATCGTGTGTGTCCGTGCTCTATGGAAGGTCACACAACTTGTCATCCACTTGAGCGGTAATGATTATCAGAAATAACGAAAATTTGAAAATCAATTAACATTTATTTTCTTAACCGTGTCTTAGGTAGAACTCTAATCTTTATATTTTTCGCGTTTCCTTTAGGGAAGAAAAAAAAATACAGCAAAGAACTATAGTTCTTTGCTGTAAGTGGAATGCGTGTAAATTTCTTTACTTTTCAAAAGTATTTCTTTTTCAGTACAATTAAAATTATGTTCTATTTAATTGGTACTTTTAATATCTTGCATTTTATGTATATACTTTCAGCATCGATTTTTTCTATATTATGCTTCCAATGACGTGCACATAAATATGCTTTTAAAGCAGAATTGATCAACCCGAGGCACGCGGCCGACACTTTCCTTTCGGAGGCCCGCCCAGCCACAATTATCATAAAATAAAGATAAATAAAATAAAATAAAGTATAAGAGATATATAAGATAAATAAAATAAGATAACTGTAATAAAGGATTCACTGTATCAAATCACCTGCCACTGCAGATCTTAAGACAAGCAAAAACCGAAATATGTGCATAAATCAAAATTAAATAGATTTTTAATGTAAACTTATCATTCGCAGATATAAGCACGCAAGGTTCTTTAATATAATATAAGATTGCGTTTTCATACCGACATCCAATCAAGAGATGGTTAGATTTCGATATAAGTGAAGTAACACCCCTTTTTCACCCATAATCCTTTCGTGGCGTGAAACTTCGAAAAAAATCACTCTTGATAATTGAAGTTATTAGTATTATACTTTCGAAGAGAGAGGTCTTGTTTAATCGAAAACATAATACAAATAGCGCATGGGGGCTCATTTAATGCATTCGCGTGGAGATTCTTGCAGCGCATGCGCGTAGAGGCTCTTACAGAGCATGCGCGTCGAGAATTGAACAGGATGGGAAAGTTTGAAGCCCGGGGAGAGAATTCATCGCATGCTCATAAAAGTTTACAGCGCATGCGCGTGGATGGTTCTTACAACATACACGCATGATAATTCTAACAGAGCATGCGCGAGCAGCGATCTTACAGCGCATGTGCCAGCAGAGACCTTACAGCGCATGCGCGAGGAGTGATTTTACAAAACATGCGCGTGGATGCTCTTATGAGCATGCGCGTTGAGGATTGAACAGGGTGAGAAGGAACTTGGAGCGCGGAGAGAGAATTCGTCGCATGCTCAATAAAATTTGCAGCGCATGCGCGTGGATGGTTCTTACAACATACGCGCATAATTTTTACAGCGCACGCTCGTGGCATGCTCATTAAAACTTACAGCGCATGCGTGTGGATGATTCTTATAACATATGCGCATGATAATTTTTACAGCGCATGCGTGAGACAGTTCTAACAGAGCATGCGCGAGCAGAGATCTTACAGCGCATGCGCGTGGAGGCTTTTACAGCGCATGCACGTGGAGCTCTTACAGAGCATGCGCGTTGAAGATTGAACAGGGTGAGAAGACTTGGAGCGCGGAAAGATAATTCGTCGCATGCTCAATAAAATTTACAGCGCATGCGCGTGGATGGTTCTTACAACATACGCGCATGATAATTTTTACAGCGCACGCGTGTGGCAGTTCTAACAGGGCATGCGCGAGCAGAGATTTTACAGCGCATGCGCGTGGAGATTCTTACAGAGCATGCGCGTGGATGGTTCTTACAACATACGCACATGATAATTTTTACAGCGCACGCGCGTGGCAGTTCTAACAGGGCATGCACGAGGAGCGATCTTACAGCGCATGTGCGAGGAGCTATATTACAGCGCATGCGCGAGAAGCGATTTTACAGCGCATGTACGTGGGGGTCTTCTAACAAGGTGTGTGCGTAGAGGCTCTTATATCGTATGCGAATGAGTATATTTTTGAAGTGCATGGAAGTTCTTATAGGGCATGCGCGAGCAGGGATTTTACAGCGCATGCGCGTGGATGGTTCTTACAACATACGCACATGATAATTTTTACAGCGCACGCGCGTGGCAGTTCTAACAGGGCATGCGCGAGCAGAGATTTTACAGCGCATGCGCGTGGAGATTCTTTCAGAGCATGCGCGTGGATGTTTCTTACAACATACGCGCATGATAATTTTTACAGCGCACGCTCGTGGCAGATCTAACAGGGCATGCGCGAGGAGCGATCTTACAGCGCATGTGCGAGGAGCTATATTACAGCGCATGCACGAGAAGCGATTTTACAGCGCATGTACGTGGGGGTCTTCTAACAAGGTGTGTGCGTAGAGGCTCTTATATCGTATGCGAATGAGTATATTTTTGAAGTGCATGGAAGTTCTTATAGAGAATGAGCGTTGAAAATTGAACAACGCATGGGAGTTCTAACAGCGTAAGCATGTGATTGAACAGTGCATGCGGTTGGAGGGTCTTTTAGCGAATGCGCGTTGTAGCTCAAAATTCTTACAGCACAGTGCACACATACGTTGTTGCTCAAAATTCTTACAGCACACATACGTTGTTGCTCAGAAAACGCGTGTAAACGGCTCTTACAACGCATGCGTGTGGAGGTTCTTCCAGTGCAAAACCATTAAAGATTGAACTTCGAATGCGCGTAGAGGATCCTACAGCGCATGCGCAGTATTTCTTACTGAACATGCAAGTTAAAGCATGATCACTAAAATGTCATAAAAATCACTATATTTATCTATTTTAATTTTATTATTTACAAATATGGGACTTTGGATGTGATGTGCTTGTGTGAGAGAGGGGGTGGGGAGACGCACACATGCCTCTGTTTACTATAACATTTCAAACATTGAGAACAAGACAGTTTAACCTTTATAATGGAAAATTAATCTTCAATAAAAGTACTTCGTTAATAACAGCATAAACTGTTGATTAAAAGCATCAATCGGCTTCGAAGCAAAGAGCAGCATCCTTCTTTAAGATATACGGACAGAGCAACCGTACCAGCAAATGCAAGAATCTATCAATTTAGTAGTTTCTTAAATTCGAGATATCAGAACATGGGTCCCTATAGGAGTATGGATTTTAAGAGTTCAACATTTTTTTAATGTCAATTTTCGCTAGTTATAGTTAATTTTTTATTAAATATTATATTATTTACGCATTACACACAATTTGTGCTTGGACCAAATTGCACAGGACAAATATTTTTCAATTCAATTTTACTTTCATAGCAATGTGAAGGGGGAGTAGTATGCGATGTGGTAAAAAATTCGACCCTCAAATTTTGGTGGATCTACATGTTTTGAACATCCCTGAATACGAGTCAACGTTCAAATCTCTAAAAATCGAGTATTTGTGTTTGAGAGATGACCTAAACTTCAGCAATATTACAGATAATTATTCTTTTAGTATTCATTATTATTTTGCATTGGATATTTATATTTAGTAAAAACGCTGTCGAAGTTTGAAATTTCACTTTTTTGTCTTTAAACATACAATAAATATTAACAGTTCTTTTAAAGTTCATATAAATGATACATCATAGGGAAGGTAATTATTAGATCTTTCAATTATCTTGCATAAGAAATATATTTTTATAAATATATATTCTTTTTTAATTCGAATTATTTTAGTTATTTTTTGTTTCAGCACGAATTTGAGCGTTATTCACGATTTTCACTGAAATCAGTTCTTTAGCGACCGAAAATATTATCACTGTTATCACTGTCATATTATCACTGTCATCGGAAAGATCGAAAAATTCAATATTCGCTCTCAACAAAAGTTGAGAGCGAATTGCGTATAGGCAAGTAATGAGCAATTCAAAAGAGCTATGGCACATATGGCGAAGAAATTAGCAGAACGGGTGGTATCGGCACTATAAAAACACCCATAAACATATCCATGCGAACTTCATTACGGGACGGTAAAGGGTCCCTCTTTCATTTAGGAAGACCAGGTGGGCTGGCTCTGAGAATGAAATCTTAAGCATTGAAATGGAATTTTTAAATCAGAGACGAAATATAACAAACGTTAAATTATTGGTAAAAAATGAAAAAGTTTAGAGGAAAGGAAAATAGTCAAAGCCGTGTAAAGGACAAAAGATAGAAAATTACAGGGGAATGAGGCTGTAATTAAAATAACAAAAAGAAGTTATCGGTTTCTAGAATTAAATTCATCAATCAAACTACTAAATTATTAACAGTGGTAATAAAAGAATATAACACGGAAAATAAAGTAAAAAACGCTTTCAGAAGCTATATGAGCTAATTTCATCAACTAAAAATATCAATTGCTTAATTCACTCAAAAATATTCGTGAATGAGACTGGAATTAAGAAAGATATAACAACATTGAAAGAAAATTAGCTTTTAAATTCATAAATGAGTATACAAACCACTGTTGAATGAAATTGGAATTAAGATGGAACTCATTAAATAAGTGACCAAAAGACAAACAAAACACTCTTTCCGAAGCTATATGAGCTGATAACTGAAGAAATAAATACATGAAGCTGATAAATAAATTCCATGCCAGTTTGATATTTTTTACTTCATTACAAGGTCATTCATTTAATAAATTTTTCACCTTTTAACATTAGATTCAGCAAACTAAACTATTTGGCCCCCTTAGTAAGCCTGACAAGGAGTGGGGGTCGAATAGTCTTGACAAAGAGGTTCTTAAGAAATGTATCAAAGAACATTTTAGAATGATCATTAAGCAAGGGATATCATTCTAAGTCATCTATTTCCCAACAGTCTGAGAATCATTCATTTCAATTTTCTAATGTAAAAATCATCGCGCATGCTCGCACTGTATCTGAACTTGATTTTTTGAAAGCCTCTTTTATTTACTTGGACTCTGATAATCTTGTTAATGATAAATCAGCAGTTCTTTACGACTCCTTAAGATGGAAAAAATGTCCTCCATCCTTAACTTCATTTACAGCTCATATAGCTTCTGAAACATCTTTCTGTTTTTGGTTTTGTTTTGGTCATTTTTTTAATTAATTACTTCTTGATTCCAATCTCCTACAATAGTACTCTAAAGTTGTTTGTATACTTGTCTTTGATTTTAAAAATTGGCTCATTTAGATTTTCTTTATCAATTTTGTTATATCCTTCTAATTCCGGTTTCATTCACGGATATTTTTTAGTAGACTAATTGATTGATGTTTTTATATAGTTGATGAAGTTAAAGTATATAGCATCTGAAACCGTTTTACCTTCTTATTTTCTGTGTTTATCCTTTTTCAACCTAGCCTAAACCACTGTTAATGATTTAGTAGTTTGAGTGATGAATTTAACTCTCGAAACTAGTTACTTCCTTTTCGTAATTACACCTCATTCCCTGTAATTTTTCTACCTTTTTTCCATTTCAAGGATTTAGCTATTTTTCCTCTCTCTAAACTCGGATATTTTTTAGTAGACTAATTGATTGATGTTTTATACCTTTTTTCCATTTCAATGGTTTAACTATTTTTCCTCTCTCTATAAACATAATCTGTAATTTTTTACAAATGATTTAACGGTTTATAAATTTCTATTCTGCTTTTTTAAATCTCATTTCAATGCTTAAGATTTCATTCTCAGTACCAACTCCCCTTGTCTTCCTAGGCGGGAGAAGAACCCTTTTCATCCCACGATGTACGGATATGTTTATGGGTGTTTTTAAAGTGCCGATACCACCTGTGCTGCGAATTTTTTTACTGTATGTGTCCTAGCTCTTTTGACTTGCTCATTACTTGCCTCTTCGCAACTCTCATCTTTTATTAAGGTACATATTTTTCTATGTTTTGACCTGATGAATAGGGCTTATAATACCCCCGAAACAATTGCAGTCACCTTACTGACACATGCCTGCTTTATTCAAAGAAGTTTTGCAAGCTTTTATCTTTTTTTTTTATTTCCAATGGCGGGTACAAAAGACAAACTGGCCGCCCAGGCGGTGAGGTGGGTAGCCTCGTCGGCTGCTGTCCGGTGGGCTCGGGTTCGAATCCCGAGTAAGGCATGGTTGTATATCGAGGTAAAGTCAGTCTTCCGCCAACTGGGTCCTCATCTACAATGTGAAGCTACACCCCCTTTGACCTGGGGGCGCGGTAGCCCATTGGTTAGCGCGCTGGAGTTGCACTCGGTTGGCCCGGGTTCGATTCCAGCCACTGCCAAAACTGCCGCCGTGTTCATGCGGAGTACGATCACGTAAAACATGTGGGTCCGAAAGTCCTTCCGAGAGGTTGGTGGTAGGGGAAGGGGGGTACGGTCCCTGTGGATGTCTCCCCCACTGGGTTCCGGTCTAAATTGGGTGGCACTTCCCGACCGTCCAAACAGTTACCTTACACCTTTCTGGTAGGTCGGACGGTCTGGGTTTCAACAACAACAACCCCCTTTGACCTTCGTCAGTGATGCTTGTCCGTAATAAACTTCGTTCTCTTGTATTGTCTTGTTAGTTCTCCTGTGTCGACTATGATTCGATTACAGGAGGTCATCAGAAACAACAACAAAGACAAATTGAAGTCAAACAACAGAATAAGAGAACAGTAACAAAAGGCAACAGAAAAGAGTCTATGGACCCATTCGGTCCCTTGCTTCGCAGTAGCGTTCCCACATAGGTGAAACGGAGAGAGCAGGACAGTGTCGCAGGTGAGAATAGTCCATGGGTTCCCGAAGGCTGCAGAGCATGCAACAAGGGTCATCAAGTATATTTATGCGATGTAAATGTCCGGCAAGGCAGTCATGACCGCGAGGCGGAAATCAGCTACGGTTTTCTTCCTAGGCCAGTCAGAAAGATTTGAAATGTTTTTTCATAAGGGTTTGTGGGAATTCCTTTCTGAAAGCTCTTTTTCTAAATTATTCTTAAAAATAGATTTAATGATTGACTTTACATTATGATAAGGGATTTCATCAATAGTAGTTTGAATAATCGCTGACCCTTTTTTGGCCAGTCGATCTGCTTTTCCGTTACCCTCTATACCGCCAGTTACCTTACACCTTTCTGGTAGGTCGGACGGTCTGAGTTTCAACAACAACAACAACCCTCTATACCGCAGTGGGCTGGAATCCACTGCAGGCAAATAATCTTATCCCTGTGGGACAAAAAACTTAGAAGGGATTGGCAATTCTTAATGACTACAGAGCACGGGACTCTAGTAGAATTAATTGCCTGCAAGGCGGCTCTCGAGTCGGATAAAATTATCACTCTGGAAAAACGATCTAAGTGACACTGGAGCTGAGAGAGGGCAATACGTATGGCCTCAATTTCTCCATCAAAAGCAGTTCTATATCTCCCCACTGGGGAATAGATAGCAAAGGAGTCACAATAGACACCTGCTCCAGAATTAATGCTGTTATCCACACGAGATCCGTCAGTATAAATCCGAAGCCAATCACTTTCAGGATATAAAGTGTTAATAGTCTCATAAGCCAGAATCCGCAATATCAAGGGTTGGGACAATCCTCCGGCATTCCACTGTAAGGCGCAAAAAGAATCGCTTCTAGAATTCATTGAAAGCTTGGACCGCATAGCCAAAAATTGTAGATCACTCAGCCGCAAAAGCGCTACCAGGGTGCACCACGAGGAGGTGGATCTGCGTTGCACCCCGCTTAGGTTTTATCTTACAAGGAGCAGTTTGATTTATTGTAATCTGATTTTTATTTTACCAAATCTGAAATTAACACAATTTTAGAGCTTGGCAAAAAGTTCTGTATATTTATCTTCGTATTCTAAGAACTTTTTTTTTTTTAATTTCATTCGTAATTTCATTTTCTGTGATATTTTAAGCGATCGAACCTGCTTTTCACTTTCCCCCTTCGTTTTGGCATCTACGCATGTGCTTAAAGCCCTCTCTCTCTTATAAAAGGTTTTCTTTTTAAATATTTTAATTTATTAATTAATTTCTTTATTTTTTGCTTAGTCGCACAAGATACTGGGGATGTGGTCGTATCGTACCCGTTGCATGCAATTTGTACTGTTAATTGTATGAATAGCTATTTTTTATGGATTAATGAATACAATTTATTCGTGCTTTAACTTCTTAGCAACGAGTACACACACATATATATATGTGTGTGTGTGTGTTTTGGGAATCCAAAATTCCTTGGTTAGCCCTTCCCCTTTGTCTGCTAGTGTAACTCAAGCTCAAGGCCCTGCGTCCTTCTCATCTTTCTCTACCTCTACTGGAAGCCCACTTGGGCTCCAGTTTATTTCCTTCTAAAGACTCGAGGACGGGCACGACTTCGATCTTCGCCCTCCCCCCCCCCCCCCCCCGCCTCTCCCAAGCACGACTTAGATTTAAGTTCTATCCATTTTATGAATGCTCAGCGTATGGTAGAGACCACATATAGAACTAAAAACTCATTTAAAGATCATAGAAATAATGGAAAAGGGGCCCAACATTAAATGGACCCAAATATAGTATTTTACGCCGCTACTGAAAAAACGTGTGCAGTTACTGTAGGAAGACACAAAAAGTTATTATCTAATTACTTTTTTAAAAGCATATTGCAAATCAAAATATACACTTCAAAACAAGAACATACCCATCTTATTAAAATAGAACAGGTTTGGGAGAAGCAATACGGATAAATTCATAAAGGAACTTTAGAAATACAAATTTAGTGGCGCCATCTATTAACATTGTAAGCAATTATTTAACATCAGAGAAGATTTTTACTTAAGATATAATTCAGTTCTTTGATTAAAAATTTTTTTTTTTTTTTTTAAATAATTTTTTAACATATTTTAAAATATATTTTAGTTTTTTAAAAATTAGTTCTTTTTATTTTAGATTTCTTAAAATTAGTTTTTTATATTTTAATTCTTTAAAAATATATTCCATTTCTTTTAATTATTTAATTTGCTATTTATTTCAGTTTTCTCTACTGTCTATATTCTTATTCTTTAAAATACATATATTTTAGTTCTTCGGTAGAGTTTTCAGGCTTTAAAATAAATTTAATTTACTGTTAAATAAAAGGTTTTAAATTCATATAGTCTTGATGATATACATTTTTAGTCAACTAAAAATTGCGGATATCTGAAATTGAAACACATGTCCACCAAAAGTAAAGGGGTTATCTTTGCTATAAAATTGTACAGAAAACGTGCAAATTTCATTGTCTAACATGCACGTTGGGAAATCAAAGAATGAAATATAAAAATTGTCTAATATATGTATATATAAATCCTCTACAAACCTAACCCCTGGTAGCTTAGAAGACTGAATCTACCCACTTATAATATAGACCACAAGATAGAACCTAACAGAGCCAGATTTTCACTTTTACCCCAGAAACAAAGAAAATGAGGTATTTTGAGGAAATCTTTCCCGACACAGGTGGCCAGAGTGGAATAAAATTGAAAACTGTCTGCGAACAAAAGTATTTGCCTAAAAATTTTCTGCAAAAATCTGCCGAGTCATAATACGGTATATGGTCACACATCTCACACAAAAATATTGATTTTCTGGTTACCTAATTTATTCAGGTAATATTTTCAGGGTACCAGTAAATGGAAAAAATGAGGGAAATAAACATGATTTACCAGAGTTAGATATATAATTTAGTTTTTTGGAAATGAAAATAACAGTGCATATGCATTGCTCATAATATAAAAAAAGAAAGAAATTTTTTTTTTAATAATTCTCTAAAATTTCTGCAATTCGAAAAACTTTCTGCGAATAGCGTTCGCCTATATTCTCGGACTCTGCCAGTGACCTAGAGATGACTCTGCACATTCATAATAATGACAACAGGTTAGAACCTAACGGAGCCAGGTTTTTTCCCCTCAGGTACGGAGTAAATAAGGCTGTAAAACAGCAATCCAAAAACTCTTGGGGACTTAGACTGAATCTTTCATAGGTCTTTTCTACTAGGCCTGCTATTGAGACAATGCTATCCAACTTCAGGCCCAGTCATGTGGTCACTGCCCGTTCAAGGCTTCCATTGATACACTACCGGAATCAGGCCCGTAGCCAGGATTTCATTTCGGGAAGGGGGGGGGGGGGCTGAACCTTGCTTAAAACCGTAATGGTCCTTTACCTTTCTAGCGTTAACTTTTTCAATTAGTGCCGAGCTGTGATCCCCCTTCCCCCCCCCCCCGCCCACTTGCCGTTGTTTTTTACTTTCCTTATATACATAATGTATAAGGAAAGTATTATGACGGGGTCGAAAATTCGAATTCGAGTTTTCGGATTCGAGTTTACGACGGAAGAGCACGTTTCAAGCATCCCTGATCACGAATCGAACATTTTTGAGGTGATGTCTGTGTGTGAAAGTATGTGTGTGTGTGTGTGTGTCAGTGAGCCTGTGGAGACGATATCTCACGAACGAATAGAGCGATTCGAATGAAATTTGGTACAAAAATCACAATCCATCAATACTGGAAGCCTATTGTTTTTAAACGTAATCGAATGTTCAGAACCCCCCTAAATTTTCGAGTGAAATTTTGACAAAATCATCAAAAAATCAAAACCTTTAATAAAATTACGCAAATAGACATTTCTTATGTAATTTTTCCTTAGAAAACGATTGACATAAACGTTAGAACGCTAGCATAAACCGTTCTTAAGATATTGCACATTTTTCAAATAAATTTATCAAAAAATCCCATAAATTAAAAAAAAATATTAACTGTTGAGAAACATGTTCACTTTTCATATGTAATATCATAAGGTAACTATTTGGAAGGCCAGGAAGTGCCACCCAATTTAGACCGGAACCCAGTTGGGGAGGCATCCACAGGGATCGTACCCTCCTTCCCCAACCACCAACCTCTCGGAAGGACTTACGGACCCACATGTTTAACGTGATCGTACTCCGCGTGAACACGGCGTCAGTTTTAGAAGTGGCGGGAATCGAACCCGAGCCTACCCAGTACAATTCCCGTGCGCTAACCACCGGCCTACCGCGCCCTCCGCGACAATCTCCTTAACTTTCTTTTTATTCACCCAATTTAAACCGGAATCCAGTGGGAGAGGCATATACAGGGACCGTACCCTCCCTTCCCTACCACCAACTTCTCGGAACGACTTACGGACCCACATGTTTAACGTGATCGTACTCCGTGTGAACACAGCGGGGGGGGGGGGGGGGGGGGGGCGTTGGCAGTGGCGGGAATCGAGCCCGGGACTACCGAGTGCAACTCTTAGAGCAGGAATAAGAAGTAGAGTGATTTAGCCCATTGGATTTTCCCTAAAAACTTGTTCCGCAGTTAATCACGTGACTACAGGCAGAAGAGCTGCCACATTTGGCGGATCTATCTATTACTCGGTGCGTTTGGCGATTGGCATCTCTAAAATAATAAGAAATGCTTGCTTAGTACTTACGAAAATATCTTTTCTGTGTGTATTTTAAGAATCCCGCGAAAACAAAAAATGTAGTTCTTGATGGTATTAGAATAGGAAATGATTTTGTACTTCCTCGTTTAGTTTTCGGTTTGTTTGGAATAGAAAATTAGCCTTCTAATAAACTTTTTTCTTAAAAGGTAGAAATGTTTTAAATAATATTTCCTTTAATCTGGAGTACCTATGGCAGAGGTGGCACATGCGATTTTCTTTGTTTCTTTTTTCATTTCTCCCAAAAGTGTGATCGTTATTTCTACCAAAAATGCTCGCAAATTAAACTTTTTTTCTTATTTGGATGAATTTCTGTCAGATTTTTTAATTCAAGATTTCTTTACTTTATGATCGATTTAGAAAATAGCTTTAACTGTGCACATGTGCCCCATTGGAGGGGCATTTGTGAACATACATGGAACATAACGATAAAAATAAATCAAAATTTTCTGATTTTTAAAGAGTCTTTAATGTAGTGAAGTTATAGATACGTGAACTAACATTTATTACAAAAATATTTTTGAGAACTGAAGCTAAAATAACATAATTGCGCTTTTTAGCAGAATGTAATTACAAACTTGATCATGTGAAAGGAAATGTACTTTAAATTTCTTATAGAAAATGAAAAGATATACAGTGAAGAATGACTAAGCGTTTTAAAAAGTGAGGTGAAAAATGTATCGTTTTTAAACATAGAAAAGTTTGGATCACTAAGAATTGCCTATTCTGATACTGTTCATATGTGGGAAGCAGCCGAAAAATCTTTTCGGTTTGTGCAATATTTGAAAAAGAAAAATATAATGAAAAAACTTATAACAAATACAATTTCAAATTTAAATGATTTTAATGTACTGAAAAATAACATATTAGAGCAAGAACTATTAGAAAATCATAGACTGAAGACTCATTATATATAGCAGAAGAAAACGACATTCCTAATTTAGACTTTCTAGCTACTCGGTTCTTGAATTATTCCTCAAAAATGAATATATTCCTATTTCTGGCAGGGCCATCCTGAGTGGGTCCAGATCCCGAGAAAACAATAATTCCGGATCTCATGACAGTAAAACTGCATGTATATAGAAAATGTTTTGCATAAATTTAGATCCGGGTAGCTCAAGCATTACGGGCTCCGGAAAATATCATAAGCGTTCCCTTCTTTGCGAGCCCTAGACGAGATATTTATTCTTAAACAGTTTAAAATCTAAATAATTAAATTATACAACAAAAGGCCGATCTATTCTGAATTTGGAATTTCTAGCTGCTCCGATTTTCAAATTATTCCCAATAAAGTAGTACATTCCTATTGCGGGCCCATGTCAATTATCGAGTTAGCCCAATAAGGTTCAAAATCCAAAGAATTAAAATGTACTATAAAAGGTAACGATTTTGATGTTACTGTGGTTAATGGAACCTGATTAGTTAAAGCATTAATAGTATAAATCACACTTACAAACACCCGACCAAGTTATATAAAAGGAATTTACCATAAAGCAAGAAATACAGTTCCCTTCTATATAAATATGAAGCATTTAAAACGGCATCAGATATTTTTCAACAGGCATTTAAACCAAATTTTGATATATTATAGTCAAATAAATTATTAAAACCTGTTAAACAAAATAATTTAGTTGATTTAAACTATCAACTATCGCATTATCAATATTAAAAAATATATATGATATACTTAAACACAAACAACATGAAACTTATTTAGCACTTTGTAAGTAAACACAGCAGAAATATGTTTAGCTTTTATTTTTACAGAGCCATTTGGCGAATAAACTGTCTCCAAAACGAACCGTTTGAATATTTTGCATGTGTGCAAATCATTTAAACGAATTTGACTAAAATACAGCTTTTTTTCTAATAAATAGCAAAAAAGTGCAAATAGTACATAAAAATATAAGAATTTATCAAAAAATAGCAATATTATATAGCTTGCTACAATGCGAATCACAAATTTAGATCAGCATTTCTGTACAGTTGTAACAGCAGCATGACGAAACTATTTTAACCTCTTTTAAATAGTTAATTTCACAAGCGTCCATTGAAATAACACTGAAATGACGGGAGGAGAAAGGAGTTCTTGCCGGTAGTCACGTGATTTAACGATGGAACACCAAATCAAGGGTTATAGTAACTCTACTTCGTATCTCTCCTCTAAGGTGCAACTCCCGCGCGCTAATCACTGGGCTATCGCGCCCTCCGTGACAATCTCCATAACTTAAGGTATAAGGTAACTGTTAGGACGGCCGGGAAGTGCTACCCAATTTAGACCGGAACCCAGTGGGGGAGGCATCCACAGATACCGTACCCTCCTTCCCCTACCACCAACCTCTCGGAAAGACTTTCGATTCCATCATCCTCATTCCATCATTTAAAATATCCATAAAATTAAAATATCTATTTAAAATATCCATTTAAATATCCATAAATTAAAATATCCATTTAAAAATTTTATATCTAATAAAATATCCATTAATTTTAATCTCCGACACGAAGAAAACAGCTTATTTCACGATGTCCTCTGGAAGGAAGAGAGACGCACGACGGCAAATGATGTTGGTGAGTTACCATTTAGGGCCTTTTCCTAAATGTACACTTTCTTACCTCTCTTTCCGATTTTATTATTATTCAAAATAACGTTAGGCTAGGTAATATTAACTTTCAGTTACCATCTGTTCCAATTTAGTCTGTGAGACTCTTTACCATTGTTTTTGAATTGTTTAGAATGGATGTTCAATCCATTTATTTTAATATGAATATTTTGTGTAATATAATGTATGTAAATAGTTATAGATTTTATAAATAAATTTTATGTTATTGTTAAAGTACATATAGCCTTGTCCTTTTCGCGCTCTTACCAGGCTTGTCCTAAAAGATGTAGATACCTCAGGACAAATAATTGGCGCCTACGACCAGGATTCGAATTATGCTTGGTGCAGTAACCAAGGAATTTTTTTTTTTTTTTTTTTTTTTGGAAGATGGTAACAATAAGAATTTTTCAAAGCAAATGGAAAAATACTACATTGGATTTTTTTTTCTTAGTAATGTAAATTTTAATTTGAGAAATTAAGCCAATGATAAATTTAGACAGAGATAAAATACAAAGAAATGAAATTTGTTAGGTTATGAATATATATAAATATATTTTTTTTTTTGCTATATGTCATTGATTGCAGTTTACAATTAAACGGGGAATTTTTAAGAATTTTTTTTTAATTTAAGAAAATTTTTTGGGAAGATGGTAACATCAAGATATTTTTTGGAAGAGAAATTAGATAGATGCTATTTTAAATACAAAAAGAAAAATCTGATGTGGGCAACACATGACTTTCCTTATATAATGCAATGAATTTACTACATTTACAGTAAAAAAATAGGTTTTTCTTATAGTAGATACTTATATTCTTTCCAAGATATTGAATTTTCAACGATTAGTCGTCATTTTCATTGATTTAGCTTCATTCTTATCCATTTGGCGAGATTTTCGTTAATTTGGAAACATTTAAAAAAGTCGCCAAGTTGGCAACATTTCGCCAAATCTCGCCAAACGTTATGGATGAAGAAATAAGTTATTCTTATAGCAGATAAATAACTATTGGAGTTCAAATACAAAAGTGTTACTCAAAGTGTCTTTTCTCATGATTAGAACGAGCTAGATCCACGAAAATGATGTCACCAAATTTATCGAATGATATTACATGTGAAAAGTGAACATGTTTCTCAACAGTTGATGATTTTTTCAAAATTTTACTCGAAAATTCAGATGGGTTCTGAACATTCGATTACGTTTAAAAACAATAGACTTCCAGTATTCATAAATTGTGGTTTTTGTACCAAATTTCATTCGAATCGCTCCTTTCGTTCGTGAGATATCGTCTCCACAGAATCACTGACACATACAGACATCACCACAAAAATTTTTTATTCGTGATCAGGGATGCTTGGAACGTGCCCTCCCGTCGAAAACTCGAATTCGAAGTTTCGAGCCCGTCACAATACTTATACATTATGTATATAAGGAAAGTAAAAAAAAGAATCTTTTCTTGAGTCGATTGGAAATAATTAAGATAGAATGTTCATTCCAAATTTAAGTATAGAAAAAAAAGCAGTTTCATTATTTCATGAGAATATAGTCAATAACAATAACAATGTTTGGGAAATATATATATATATATATATATATATATATATTTGTATATATCGAGGGGAAGTGAATATCAGTTTTGATTTTGAGAGGCAAACACCAATTGTCCATGATCAAGGTCTACAGAAAGTTAAGGTTGGCCAAAGATTGTACGCGAACAGCTGGAGTTCTCCCCTCCCTTCGCGTAGACGTCACTGGTCCCAAAGACAGGTCCGTAGTCCGTAGCTGTTGTCAGAAATGCATTGAATACTGCAGCAATTATCTTAATTTAAAGATGCATCATATAGTATATTGAAATTTCTACCGAGTAATATGATCGATTAAATTTCATTATTCCTATATAGAAGCATAATATTAAATAAAACTAGTTATGGTAAATTATATTTAGAACTGTATTGTTAGATGTTTTTAAGCATCTCTAACGATGGCAGTAGCAATTGAGCTGTTTAAACTATGTTAAAATATTTTCTGCATTTTGAAATTATATTAGCTTTACTTTAATTATATTATATTAGCTTTGCAATATAATATAATATAATATATATTATATTATATTGCTTGAAATTATATCAGCTTTACTTTAAGGGTGAGCGTCAGTAAATTTTCTGCCCTATCCGCTCTTTGTTAACTTTCGCGGCACACATATTTCGCCGAAATTCTGCTCAAACAGTTGCGAAATATTGTTTTATAGATAGAATGCTATGCTTAGATTATATTAAAACTAAATTTAGTACCTAATAAAACATAGAATATATGTTTTATTTTAATTTAAAATATTTTTGGTGCTGCCATCTATTGTCGTAATTTAATTCATGCCGACTATTTTTATTTTTTAATGAACATTTTTAAATGTCTATTGCTTCTAATACGCTATTAAATACAACAACAGATCATATATAATGCCATTATCACGGAAATGTAATTGAACTTGGACTTGAAGACAAAAGAACTTGAAGACAAAACTCCAGTCCTCAGTGATGTACATTCAGATCCCTTATCAAATTTATAGAATGATAAATTACCTTTCCGTGATTGTGGCATTATTATATATGATCTGTTGTTGTATTTAACACTGTATTTGAAGGAATAGATATTCAAAAATGTTCATTAAAAAATAAAAATAATCGGTATGAATTAAATTACAACAGATGGCGGCACCAAAAATATTTTGGATTAAAATAAAAAATATATTCTATGTTTTTTGGGGCATTAAATTTAGTTTTAATATAATCTAATCATTGCATTTTATCTTTCAGAAAATATTTCGCAACTGTTTGAGCAGAATTTCGGCGAAATATGTGTGCCGCGAAAGTTAACAAAGCGCGGATAGGGCAGAAAATTTACTGACGCTCACCCTTAAGCAGTTTCATTATTTCATGAGAATATAGTCAATAACAATGTTTGGGAAATATATATATATATATATATATATATATATATATTGTATATATCGAGGGGAAGTGAATATCAGTTTTGATTTTGAGAGGCAAACACCAATTGTCCATGATCAAGGTCTACAGAAAGGTAAGGTTGGCCAAAGATTGTACGCGAACAGCTGGAGTTCTCCCCTCCCTTCGCGTAGACGTCACTGGTCCCAAAAACAGGTCCGTAGTCCGTAGCTGTTATCAGAAATGCATTGAATACTGCAGCAATTATCTTAATTTAAAGGTGCATCATATAGTATATTGAAATTTCTACCGAGTAATATGATCGATTAAATTTCATTATTCCTATATAGAAGCATAATATTAAATAAAACTAGTTATGGTAAATTATATTTAGAACTGTATTGTTAGAGATGTTTTTAAGCATCTCTAACGATGACAGTAGCAATTGAGCTGTTTAAACTATGTTAAAATATTTTCTGCATTTTGAAATTATATTAGCTTTACTTTAATAGGTGTATAGTAAAAGGTCGGAGACTTTAGCTAAAATACAAGATCTGAGGCTAGAATTGTCCATTTTTATCGAACTGCTTTAAAATATAACAGACTTCGACATGAAAAAAAAAAATGAGAAGGCAGTGAATAACTTGATGAATGTAATTCAAAAATAGTTCTCAGAATTATAGAAATAAATAAACATGTGATGTCCTTAAAGATTTCAGGCAAAAAAATGCTTGTATTAATTTATTTTTCATAATGAAATTGATATGTATACGAAATCCAATTATTTAAAGACTTCTCATCCGAATTCGAACAAATGTAGAAATCATATTTTGTACGACACAAAAATAGCAGTGCATGGGTTTCTTTAATTATGTATTATTATTATTTTACTGTCAAAAAAAGGAATTATTCAAGATATTAAATGAGCATTGAATTTAATATAACGATATACAATTTTTGAATATGAGTACCTCATGATAAAAAAAATTAAAAAAGTAAAGGGATAGGAAGAGAAACTGATTCGATAAGTCCAGTTGTGACCAGATTTTGAAAACGCCTTTCATACAGGAACATCTACGGAAATTGTACCTTATTTACGCTATATGTTGAAAAACAATGAAAAAATAACATGTCCAGCCAGTCAGGTTTTAATCCGTGACAGAAAACATGGGGGGGGGGGCGATAACCAAATAAGTAGTTTCCCATTTCTCCAAATATCATTTCTTCTAATTTCAATAGGTTTCGATAAGTTCCTGGGTAGGGGGGGGTATATCTCCCAACACCTCTTTAGTGACTTTACTAGCTAGGTTTGATATCACGATCTTCCAGCTAATTCTGGTATTACAAAGGTCAGTAATCAAATGGCTGGGTTATGGATGTTAACCTAAGTGAGGGATAAATAATTTTAAAAAAGGTCATTCAATAAAAGAGGATTGCTTTCATGAAAGACTTTTAAGGGAAGTTGCGTCACATTTATGCTACATGTTAGGAAAATCATGAAAACCTAACACACGCAGTCTGTCAATATATCTTTGGTACGGAAGCTTGAACTCACTGCCAAGGCACTGACACTAGGTCATGGGTAAATTTTAAAATTTAAAGCTTTCTCTCCATTGCTTATTTTTCTTTTCTTCACTGAATGACCCAAAAGTATTTCAGCTTTTCTTTTCATCTTTTCATTTATGTGCCTTATTCGAAAGAAGGTTCTGGTTCTGGTATATGTTCTTGCAACATCAGGAGCTATTTCATTAAATTGTTCTTTTATTTTAAACTGGAGGTTCTCTAAAATACTTTTGAAAAAGAAATAAAATAATAATAAAAAATATCTTCTAATTTGGTGACTGTTTCTACCCAGGTATCATGTAAAAAGACCTTGATAAAATTTCAATCCATTTCTTATCATTTTCGGATGTTGATTCCACTAGATATGAATCAAGTTCCTAACTGTGTTTTCTTGTGATGATATGCCAAATATCCTACGAAAAAAAAAAACCGCAAGACATCATTTTTACATCAGGACTGAACTGAATGTCATGTTCATGATCTGCAGTGCTGCTGATTACGTCGTCTTTTTCTTCTAATTTGAAATATAAAGTCGCACATTTGTATTTATTCGCATGCGAAGCTTAGACCCAAGCAGTAATGTCTTAAGTAGAGATTTGAAATCAGTAGCAAGAGGATGGTTATAAAGTCGTCCAAGAACGCTAATTTGATTAAATATATTTCCCGTAAATTTCTGCAGTTCTGTTAGTATCTTGCCCTGTTCTTTCATCATTTCCACTACTTGGGTTAAAATTCCTGAAGAACATTTAAAATTTTTTGTCCATAATTTTAAAATGCTAATTCTTAGAAAAGGAATTTTAATTTGTTCTCCAAGATGGTAGTATGCTACCGATGAAAGAACTCAGGCTCCCAAGAACTAAGGTTTTAGCTATATCTTCAATTTCTACTGTGTTCTTTTGTCGTTATTTAAAATTCGTAATATCTGACCTGATGTGAAATATTTAGAAAGGACTTTTGCATTTTCTCATCATCTTTCTTCTTTAAATTGCCACTCTGTGCTTCAAAAAAATTTAATTTTGCTTTTATTTTCAGTAAAATTTAATTTTCAGTTAGACACTTGATTTTTTCTTCATCATCGAATACTTTTCTTTTTAAAGAATTTATTTCAAATAATAATTACTGATTTTCAAAATATAAATTTTGCCTTTCTATTTCATTTATATCATCTGACTGAAAAACCACAGACATATTCTCAAAAATATTTGAAGTCTATTCTACATCTTGAACATTTAGCAAATCATTCATTGTCTTCTTCTCATCTCTGTTATGATGTCGAAGTTTACAATCCACATTTTGAAGAAATCTGTGAAATGATACATATTTGCTTGAATTGCCGTTTTTGCAAAGAGCTACAGCACTATAAACCATCACGAAGACTACCAAATTTAAAACAATGTTGTCAAACTAATATCCGTGCTCTATGTCTGTCTTTTCCCCACGCTTCGGAAGGGACCAGCTAGATGGAGGGGACCAGTGACGTCAGAAATTCCAAGAACTCTGGACAGGAGTAGGTTGCCAGAAACGAATGGCCTACCTCTCTTACATCCATTTACCTTGGTCCATGATATGGTTTGAAAATTTTTGTTGGTATTAATTTGTTTGTATGTTTCTTAAATTTTGTGTATGTTATTACTTATATTTTGTTGGGGAACTCAGTTAACAGTGAGGTTTCTAATTTATGGTAAACTCTAGGGTCTCCAAAGATATCGTACATGCCACTTTTCCTAGTTTTAACTTTCCCATCTCCCTCGCAACACAAGTTTATTTCAGCGGGGTTTGCCCACAAGGTTGAAATTTAATAGGTCACAATGGGGTTTCCTCCACACTCCGAAAAGAAAGTCGTTTTCACAGAGAAAACTCAACACCCACAAAATTTTGACAAAGAAAGGAGGGATATTTCTAGTAGTAGTTTCTAGTTGCATTTCATATTTGACTATTTGTTTAGGGAGTAGTACACAAAGACACTCCTCATCAATGCATATTTTAATCAAGAGCAACTCTTTTGATAAACTTTCTTCATATCGATAGAAATTCCATACTCTCTTGTCATAAACAATGAATGTATGCAAGTATGATAAAAAATCTTAAATGCCAAAGTAGCCAACAAAATACATCACGTAGTAAACTATATTCAGGAATACCTGATCCCAATGCCATTTTCCTCTTGGTGGACAGTATTCAAAAACTTGTGGGAAACCATAAAAACATGATCAGTGAAAAAAATAATTTAGACTGGGAGACTTTTACATCCTAGTGCACAAACAGTCTGATTTGTTATTCTCCTAGAGAATTGATCAATTTGTTTTGTATTTTTATTTTATTGTGTTTATATCAGTATTTGTTTATTCATGTGCATTATGATGTTTTAATATTGTTATATCACACAGGAAGGAACTTCGCATTTTACCAAAATATGCAACTTTGTCCGAGTCGGACGGGATCATAGGGCTGGTGGGCCTTTCGAATTAGAGGCCAAAAAGGTATGCCAATCTAAAAAGCCAATGATGTTACTTTTGGGTCAAGGGGTTACGCCCCAGAAAATAAGAGGGTTTTCAGTGTCTCAGAGGCGGGTTTTTAAATCTTGGAGAGAGAGAAGCAGTTTCAAAAAATTTGAGAAAGGAAAGTTTAGAATGAACTCCGACACGAACAAGAAAAGAGATTTTTTCACGATCTGGTCCTCTGGAAGGATGAGATACGCACGACGACAAATGATGTTGGTGAGTTACTCATTTGGGGCCTTTTCCTCAATGTACACTTTCTTACCTCTCTCTCCGATTTTATTATTATTCAAAATAACGTTAGGCTAGGTAATATTAACTTTTGGTTACCATCTGTTCCAATTTAATCTGTGAAACTCTTTACCATTGTTTTTGAATTGTTTAGAATGGGTGTTCAATCCATTTATTTTAATATGAATATTTTGTGTAATATAATGTTTGTAAATAGTTATAGGTTTTATAAATAAATTTTATGTTATTGTTAAAGTACACATGGCCTTGTTCTTTTCACACTCTTACCGGACGTGCCCTAAAAGAGGTAGATACCTCAGGACAGTATCGATTACAAGTCAAAACCTAATTAATGTAACTAAATTCTAGATACCCCCCCCACACACACACACACTGGGGTGGGTCAAAAAGTTTAGGCCATTCGAAAGCCACCCATCCAGTGATCTAGAAGGCTGAAACTTTGCAAACTTAGTTGGGGTCTGTCCCATAATCGATACTATGAGTTAATTTTTGATTGAGATGATTTTTAGTCTCCAAGTGCCATACAATGTAAAAAAAAGTAAAACTTAATAAAAATTGCCATTTAATTTTTTAAGAATGTTAGTTTCCCTGTCTTTAACATGCTTAAATACTAGTGCACCTATAAACATTATGCATGTTGTTAAAAAAGTGAATTTTTAATTGTGATAGGCACCTATTATAACATTACTCCTATTCATTAAAATCAAAGACAACCAAAAAATAGGTTTAAAAGTCTTTTATTAAGATCTTCTTTTTATTACGTATAAAATCACACGGTCATAGTGCTTTTGAGCAATATTATGCCCTTCATCAGTGGCGAAGTGAAAACAAAGTGAGAATATGTGCTTAAATATAGGCCACAGCTGCCAGGCAAAATTTACATATCAATCGAATTTTTTTCATTTTTTAAATACGAAGAAATACATGTTTCCATACTATTTTATTACTTCTATTCATTTTTATATGTCAAGTAGTCTAATTTTATTCCAATTCAAATACATTAAAATTCCAATGGTCACTTAGAAGCCCTTAGCCATAATAGATTAGTTAAAAGGATCATTGAAATTACAAGCGAGTCATAATTGCTAAATATTTTCCAAATTGTAGCTAACTTTGCAAGTGGAACAAACTTTTCAGTAAAAGTCTGTCACTTTATATAAATTGATGTAATTATCTAAAAAATTCTTGGAATTTTAAAAAAAAAAATGAAAAATCAGAGATTGGTTCATCACTTGCAAAAGATACACACAGTTCAATATTTAATCGCTGTTGATATAAAAATTTAATCCAGTTCTAAATTTTATATAATTTATAAAAAATTCCATTGTGATACATTGGATTTATGGAAGTTTTGCTCACTACTCAAGGACACAAACACAGATAGGCATGCTTCTAAGAAAGTGTTGGAAATATTTCAGCGATTGTGTTAAAATTAATGTTTAGTTCCAAATAATTTATAAAAAATTCCATTGAGATACATCGAATATATGAAGTTATACTCACTACTCAAGGACACAAACACAGATAGGCATGTTTCTAAAAAAGTGTTGGAAATATTTCAGCGATTGTGTTAAAATTAATGTTTAGTTCCAAAAAATCTCAAATTTGAAAACTTTCAGCAATTAATGCCTTACATTTTATAACAAGAGTCAGCAAATTTTATGTACTTATAGGCTGCATTCAGCTTTTCAAATTTCAACAAGGGCCACAATTGAAAACTCAAGCTAACTGCAGTTAAAAAATGAGGTAGGAGGAGGCTGAACACTACAGAAACTTAAAAACAAAATTCACTGAGTTTTCCCCGATTTCCAGAGTATTTTTCCTGAAATTCCATGATTTTCTTCAATCATCTGTTCGCATAAGAATTTCCCAATAATACTCATAAACCCGGCCCCGAGTGGCAGCACATTCTCGAAACTCGTTCATATAGATTAATTCTTTTAATTTTTCATTGTGAAAAATATGCTATAATGAATATTTAACCAATAAATAAATTCACAAGCACGAAATAGCGGGAACGAGTTTTGAGCACCATTTTTATTTTAGCGAGTGATTTTAATTCCGTTCATGCATCCGCTTTCAGGAACCCTTTAAAATTTGAGTCAGATGTAAAAATGGAGGAATCCATTTAAGTCGTAATTATTATTTGAAATGCTCATAGAACACGGCAAAGACGCTACACCCTGGAATATCGTAAATCACATCGGTGATTACGGGGAGGGGTAGGATAGAAATGTAGATTGCACTCAGGGAGGGTCAGAGATCAAAAGACCAGAATGCCGCTGTTGACAGTATCCCAGAGAGCGGACGTTATCGCTGTTCGTGACGTCACTGGTTTAGAAGGAAAAGTGCCAGTTTCTCCGAGCAGTATTCAATTCTATAGGAAAAAATACTGTGACAGTCGTTGTTTTAATATAATTTGTAATTCTATCGAAAAGTGAAGTTTAAGTGTAAATTTGTGTATTATAGATGTATATATATTAGTATTTTCACGTATATAAAGTATAATTTTGTTTAATTGTTGTATATAAATTGTATTTTGTGAGCGCAAAAATGCCTGGTTGGTCCTCGGTTGCTTTGTGTTCAAATTATTATAAGAAGTTAATGGGATCTATCAGTTTTCATAGATTTCCAAAAGATCCTACACTCCAAAAATTATGGATCGTGAAATGCAAAAGAGATGATAAAATAACCATTGCTAACGCAACTGTCTGTTCGAGTCACTTTTCTGATGAAGATTTTGAAGAAGATTTTCAGACTAAATTTTTTAATTTGAAGCCAGTTAAACAATTAAAACAAGGAGTCAACGGCACAAAAATCTCTACCATTAATACCGCAGTTAAAAACAATATTTTTAATATAGCAGTATAAAAAATACTTATGATTGACATGTTTCATTGATATGTAAAATAGGTGGTCCTCTAAGTAATCCAAAAAACAAAATTTATAAAATAAAATCGACTTCATATGCAGTATCTAAAATATATAAAAATAATTTATATTTCTGATACTAGCAATTATGTCTTTCTTTTAAAAAGCAATTATGTCAGTTCTTTCTTTTTTTGGAGGGAGGGGGGGAGAGATATTAGCATTTTATAAGCTAATTTACACAGTTTAGTTTATTGCAAAATGTATGTAAAGTTAATTTTAAATCCCTTAAGCATTTTACTTTGTTATTAATATACATAATAATAAAACGCAATTCTTTACTAATCATAATATTGACATTATATTCACATCATCTCAAGCTATGGGACATTTCGTTTTGATATGTAAAAAGCTTAGAATACAAAACTAAAAGTTGAAATATAATGCATAAAAAATTTATTTACAATAAAACTAAAATTCAACGCCAAATTTTTCAGAGGAAATAAAAAAGTGGGAGAATGTTTTCTTAGAAATGCATGGCGCATATATATCAAAAGAGAAATGTGTCATTAAGAACTTGCAGTCAAAGTTAGCAAACATTTTACCTTCTATATCACTAAAAGCCATAACTTTGCTTTCACGAACCAGGACATTCATTCGCATTAAACACTTAAATAAGACTTTTATGCAACAATTAGTAGAGGGGGGGGGGGGGGGGGGGAAAGCAAAGAAAAGCCTCTAAATGGTGTAAAAGCAGTATCATGGCATAAAAATGGTATGTATTGATTTATTATTTATGATCCATGTGAACATTGCTTTAAAATTTTAAAACTGTACATAGTTTATATATTTAAAACTCTATAAAGTTTAATAACATCAATTTTGCATGCTTAAAATATCTTTGTGAAAACTGACATATCCAGTGGCTTAGCCAAGAGTCATAATATTCTACTAGCTCACAAAATGCATAGTCTTTTTGTTGGGTAAATAAAATAAATCTACTGCCATTGATCATCCATTCGACCGTCAACACCCCCCTTTTCCCAAGATCCGATCTACGCTTTTTATTTTAATATATAGTTATGTAACTACTAGATTGATGATATTTCATAGTCATCAATATATGTTATATGTATGTGGGATTTTTTATGCAATTAGATATTTTGGAAATACATATTTATATTACATGTAGAAAGTATTATCAATGTTTAAGATAATGGATACTATATTTTCAAAAATCCGTTGATTAGATATTTATTCATATCTGTATTAAAACACTTGAAATGTAATTTTTATATTTACTACTTTTCATGACATATTTCAGCTTTTATTATAAATAATATATGTATTATAATATTTAATGATAGCCCTATGCATGTATGAGTAGAATCATTTAATTTCATTCTTCTAAAATTTTATTACGAATGACCTTATCTCCTTTTCGAATTATAAACACGAACTTTCTAAACTTTATACACATATCTCTATGTCCCCTATTCTTGACTTGTAAGTCAGTGACGTCACGCTTCAAGTTGCTCTCCCGGTCGAAAAGCAACCCTCTTTCTCTGACCTACCTTATGTTTAAAGTATCTTGGATTGCACTCACTGGGCAGCAAATGCAATAAATTACGATCGCCTCGTAAGGGGAAAACTGTGGGAGAGCCGCAGCAGTATTGTAGCGGTTGTTGACAGATTTTTCTCACTCCACAGGTGGATTTGTTTAGGGAGAATAGCCATCCTATGGTATCACACAGTTTGGCCGGTAATCAGGATTTCGTTAATCGCTAGTTTTTCAAGTTTAATTGCCATGTGGTGAGTGGGAATTTTAAGCTGTATGATGTTATCTAAGCAACAGCCAATCAGAATAAAGTTTAACACTCCACATAACAAGGGCAATTTCGCGGAGGGACAAAGAGAAAGGAAAATTCCGGTTCAGATGTTTTTACAGGGATTTGAAGATCGGCGACTCGCGAAACAAAATTCCAAAATTTTCCCTGATTTGAAACAAAATTCCCTGAGTTTTCCCTGATATTTCCAGAAAATCATTTTTCCCTTAGAATTCTCTGATTTTCCGGTTCTGTCGCCACCCTGCTGAAGACAATTAGATGCGAGAAATACTAGAATGTAACCATATAGAACTGTTGATGTAGGAATTTTTTGTCCAAGTTCAAAGAAAACAAGAATTTTAAAAAAATGGAAAAGATGAAGTATTTGATTTGAAATCTGATTGACTGTGACTTGTATAAAATTTGGCTAAAACATTTATACATTAAAATTTAATTTAAGTGATTGACTAAAAAGCATTATTATAAAAATATAGAATTCATGCCAAAACCATTCAAAAAGTAGCAATTTTATTTTTACTGCCAATTTAAAAAGCACATTATTTTCACTTTATCTAAAACACAAATTTTTTATATATTTTCAAATAGTTGAATATGATTACAGAAAAAAAAATTCAATATATAGAATTAAATTTAACAAAATTTCATATATACAATTTTATTATTCAGCATTACAAGGTGTTGCAATCGATCTTGTAAATACTATAAAAATAGATGTAACATAGTTAAAGATTTTAACTCTTTTTCACACAATGTGTGTACACCAATGAGCTATTTATTATATAGTGAGAACTGAGTGAACCATTTCAAATGATTGCTCGCATCACTTCATTTCTTAAATACAATGTATGAAAAGAAGTCACAGTTCACAAAGTTATATACCTAAATATTACAACTGACTACCTGTCCAATTGAAATTCTCTTCCTTGTTTTCATGAATGTACTTAGAGGAGGTAAGGAAAATGTCGAAGCACCCCTTGAAAATTGAGTCGTTTTCTACAAAATATTTTGACATTATAATTGAATCTTTCAACAACAAGCATGGTTTTAAAATGATCTAGAGAAAACTGAACTGTTTCTAAATAAATTTTCAGTGTTAAAATAATATGGATCACATACTCCAATATGAATAAAGTATACCAGACAGGTACACAATAAGAGACATTTTATTGGGCTTGGAATAGACAAATTTGCAGAATGCCCAAAACATGCACAACTCCTATTTTGATCTACATAAAACTCTAATTTATGATTTTAATTAAACTTATAAAATTAATGTTTTAATCCTATAAATTGATGACAGCATTGCTTATATTTCATAGTATAAACTGAATTTGAACAATTAAATTAAAAAAAAAATTTAATTATCGCAAGAATTGGAATGTAATTAACCATGGCATCCCATGGGGAAAAGTCCTCTATACACCCCATATATGCCTCCAATGAGTGGTGCAACTATATGCTGCACAAACACTAAGAATTAAAATATATATTAAAACTAAACAACTCATAGCATTGAAGTCACTTAACCATCCTCCATACTTGATTCCGAACTAAGCATGCACTGTATCCTTCCATGCTAACCACAAAGTGTAATATTAGGAAACAAGGAGTATTTTCACTCTATAATATATAGCTCAGTAAGTTGCAATTATGGTACAAAATGCAATCAGGAATTAGTAATACTATTTTTTTACACATATTTCCAAAATTTGTTCAGAACTGATTAAAAAATATAAAATTATATAAGAAAGTCCTAAAGCTTTTTACATTTATGACAGGTTTTGGCTTCAATTTTTGTGGAAAGACTCCCCCACCCCCACCCCTGTTATTCTGTTCTCCAAACCAAAATTAAATATGGAAATGTAATGTATTTATTTAAATATTTAGTTCAACTTCAAAAGTTGGCTAAATTCAAATTTTCTTTCAGCTGAAGTCAGTGAGCATATATAAAGCACAGCTCTACCCTTACTAAATGAGTTAGAATGTATATATATTTCTACATATTTCTTTATGAAATTTGAACAAAATATGTTTAAGAATTTGTACTTTTAGAAAATGGAAATAAAAATGGATTTTTTCAACGTACCTAGGTGTATATGGACCCTATATATATATATATATATATATATATAATAATTATATTAATAATATATCATATTTTCCAAACACTGATTCCCTGTCACATTTTTAATGCAAATTATAAGTAATGATTAAACCTGTATAAAATTGTAAAGTTTAAAAACAAAGTATAAAATTATTTACATTCACTGTCACCTGCAAGAAAAACAAAATACCTTCAATACAAAGTTTTATCATTCAATTGATGACATTTAGTGTTCATTCTCATATTTGCAACAACATCTCAGTTTTTACTAGCACATGTTCCGTTACATTTCTGATGCTAAGTAATGATCAAAACAATAGTTTTAAAACATAGTATAGAATTATTTACATGTACAAAAAAAACCTGCAAAAAGAAACAGGACAGCTTTAATATCAAGATTTTATCTGTCAAATCTGTTTTATGTGCATTCAATTTGTCATAAAGAAATTTACTTACATAACTAGTTTGTTTTTATACAACTTTCCTATTGCATCAATAAAATGTAAAGATTTTTATGCATCAACTGATCACACATATTAAAATTCTAAACAAGTACAAGTTTACAAAAGATTACATTTTAAAATTTAGCACAATTTAAATTTTGAATTCTTCGCACTTTGCATGAATCATTATTTCACTATTTAAATTAAAAAATGTTAACATTAGCAGACAATTTGCCAGTTTACTTTTTCAAAATAAATTTACATTTTCAATTTTCCTGTACTTTACAATCAAGTGATAGAAATTGTTTTTAAATCATTTACTTTGGGTCTTCAACCTAGATATTTTCAAACGGTAAAGTTTCTAAAATTTTTCTCTGCAAAATTATTAGAGAAACTAAATGTCAAAAGTAGTCAACGTTCTAAATGGTAATATATATGTCGGATATCTCCATAACAAAAAATTGTAAGGATTTTCTATATTTGTGATCAATTGATGCATTAATATGTACAGAGCAAAACTGATATTGGAGAATCAAAATCATGATAGTAGGAATACAGTAAAAAAAAATTAACTATAACTAACCAGACCAACTTTTTGAGAAAAAAAAATATAAATTAAATGTTGTTATTGGATAACCAAAATATGGAATATTGAAGATGTCCCATGTACAATTTAAAATGGTTAATTTTTATACATTAATATACCAATTGGTCCCAACATGCTTAAAAAAGGTTTTATCATAAGCAATAATTTTAAAACAATTGAAAGAATAAAAATATAAAAAGGCAGTGAGCTCCTAATAAACAAAGAATTAGAAACCAATGTCAGCGATGCTGATAAAATTGCTAAGAATTACATATTTTGAATAAAAGATGCTCCAACAGTGAACTTGAAATTTATTTATAAAACATAATAAATCCATATCAGTATAAAATTTTAACCGCTAATAAAAACATAATACTTTTGGAAAGATAATAGTGTCTGCTAATAAGCAATTGTCTGTTTGCTAAAAAAATTAACCTTATGCATCATAACTCACCCTGAACAAGGGTCTAACCCAGACCACATAATGAACCTGTTTATTAAAGCAACTCAAGAGTTCAGGGGTGTAACTTGAGCATAAAGAGTTCAGCTTAGTAAATAGAATTTCTTAAAGGATTCTGCAACATAACTGTAGTGTTGTTGGGATATTTAAGTGCCAGGGTTCCTAACATCAAAGAAAAAATTAATTTTTGGAACTGGGCATACAGTTAAAATTTAGCAAGAGCCTCCATGCATGTAATCAGGACCTGATTTATGCACAGGTTACAGGGGTTGTGGCATATATAAAGTGCATAAGATCTTTAAATGCATAAGCACATTAAATGACGGAGTACTTAAAAATCTGATATGAAAAGCCGCTGAAAGATTACTTATTGATAAATTTTCAATTGAAAATTTTTTACATAAAACTAAAAGAACACCATCTTCAATATATCATGTTCTATTCGTCTTACCTTTTCTAAGTTTCAAGGGAATGTTAACATGGCTAGCTTAATCCAGATTCAAATTATGTCTCCATAATTGTTGCTTTCACGAAAAACTGAAAATGTCTTGCAAAAAATTTCATTTTATTTGCATAAATAAATTATAATTACAAATTTACACCACTACTTTTTATTAAATACGCTATATTTCAAAATACTCCAAAATTTGATTTCAGAGCATTTAACAGCACTTTAAACTTAGACATAAAATATTTCTTGCCAGATAAATCTGAATAATTTAAATCGGGGTAAAAAGAGTAATATAACAGACAATGGGCACTTTTTGACAGATATCACTTTTTTAACATTTAGAAAATATCAACTTTTTTTAATTTTATGTACTCATATAAAAGAATTATGTAATGAAAACAAATTAAGGATAATCTAATTCAATAGGTAATTTTAAAGTAATCTTAATGAAAACATGCTCTAATATTAATAATACTGGATGAGTCAAACTATGATTAATAACTATTAAAAAATAGTTTATTCCAAAAAGACAAAACTTCCTAAGTTTAAATATATTAAGGCATAACATTAATTTATATACGTCTTATAAAATGTCTTATTTTTCTCTTTTTCCAAAAAATGTTAATGGGTACAACATGTAAATAGTCATTTCAGCCAACCAAGTTCATCCCTGAGTCATAAATTATACAAATTAATGAAGATAGTGTATAATTAAAGTATGAGATATCAATCCCCATCACCTTTACAGTTTAGTGCACATCTTATATAACAAAGTATGTGATCCATAATTATCTTTTGTGATAAAAATTTCTCTAATTTTGTAATTTTTAAATTATTATATAAGACAAATGTAATTAAAATACACTTAAACATTTAGAAATTACAGGCATTAAAATTATTAAAATATAATAAAATTAGCAATGTTTGCTATAAATATTTCAACTTTCAATAAAACCTAAAAAGAGTCTTTAGCATTTGAAGTACACTACTTTCTGTTTACAAAAATGTTTGTTATATAAAAGTCAATTAAAAAATAATGTAATCATATAAAATGAATTATGTATGTCCATGTGTATAAACAGTGTATATATACATATGAACAGCAAGGCACATTTTGCTTCTAAACTTCCACAATATTTAACAGATATCTTCACATATTCCAACCAAATTCAACATATATATATATATACACTGTAATTTTAAAATGCCTCAAAACGGCTTCTCATACGCCTTGCAAGTTGTATGTCTCGTTGCATTATTGTAACACGTTTGGCATGAATTGCACAGAGCATAGCATCTTCCATTAGAGACACAATATAGTATTCAGCAGATTCTTGGAGTGCTAATAAGGCATTACCTTGGATTAAATAAACTGTATTTGTTAAGCTTTGTATGATATCTCTCACTACACGTGCAAATGGCAGCTTCCGCAATAAAAGTTCCTAAAAAAATTAAAAATTAATTAAAGTAAATCTAAAATTACAACTAATTACATTAATAAATCTGGCATTTATGTAGACACAAATGAAATATTCCCACATTAAAGTATTTTCTTTTCCTTATACTGTAAAAATTCCATCAAGTTTCTCAATTTATACAATAGTCCAGGGGGTCTCCATTAGCTGGGGTTGAAACCAGTAGTGAGTTATCAAAATTTTAACAATCAATGCATTGTGGAATTTTAACAACATGTATGCTTAAAACTGCAATATTCAATACCAATCTTTCACCTTTCAATCTTTCTTATAAATCTTTCACCATCAGGGATCGCCAACATTATAATAAATTATTTGATGGAGTAGCAGCAATATATTAAATTCTCCCAAGGAGCACCAGCACTATATTAAATCCTTTTCAGGAACACCAGAATTGTATTATATTCTCCCAAGAAGCACGAGCATTATATTAAATTCTCCCAGGGAGCACAAGCACTGAGTAAAATTCTGTCAATGAATACCAAAACAGCACTAATTCTTCAAGGGAGTTTAGTGAACACTTTTTAAAAACCACTATATGTACTTTATTTTAGAAAGATATCAACCTTTTCACATTAAATAAAATTTTTATATAAGCCCAAAATATGTACAATCTATAAATGCAATCTATAATAACTATCTAAAAATAGTTATTTTTATTTACAGAATTCATATTAAATTCATATCCTCAAAGGAAATTCCAAATATTAAAAATTAAAAAAATTGGAATACAAGAAGGAAAATTAACATCTGTAAATCTTTATCAAAATGTAAAATCCTATATTAATTTTTTTAACTAAAATGTAAATTTTTGAAAAGAAAATTCCTTTCAACCAATGTTCAAAATAGCACTTTCAGACTGTGAAACATTGCTTAAACCAACAGTAACACGAATTCCACAATAAAATTTTGTAATATAACTATTACATATTTATTAAATGTTCATACCACACTTTTTAGAAAATGTAGAGTCAGGGTAAAATTGAGTAACTTTTCATATAGAAGGCATCAACTTTGAAGTAAAAATGGAGCAATAAAAATACAGTTTGTGTTTTAAATATATACATAAATGATTTTTGAAACTCCCAGACAATGTCAGCATAAGCCAAAACTTGCTTTTTTAGAACAGAGGTGGGGAAAACTTTGCAGCATTATGTTTCAAATTTTTACACATTTCTGTATTTTTTTCTCTACATTTTACAGATACAGGGTCGAGTCACATTACTGTGGTCACCTCCTACTTTTGGCGTCAACAGCACGTAGCCAATGAAAGTAAGACACATGCAGTGAGCTGGCTTGGTGATTATATAAAATGTGGTGTAGGCATTCTGAAAACATATCACTCGTTGCTATAATAGTTAAAAGGAGTAATTTATCGGATTTGGAAAAAGAGATGATTATTGGGTTTCAATTCAAGGGTGGCAGTATTTCTGAAATAGTGCCGTATGTGAAATGTTCGTGTACTGCTGTGGTTTAAGTGTATCATCAATGGAAATATGGAACCATTGTGAATAAGCGACGTGGAAACTGAGGAACACCACATGCCATTGATGTGAGAGGTGAATGTTGCCTCCGAAGGTTAAGTGGAACAACTCACTAGTCAAATGAACCAGGGGACTACCGGAAGTGTGTCTCAGCAAACCCTGCTGCATATGGGCCTCCGAAGCAGATGGATGGTCACTGCACCTATTCTAACAAAGGTGCATTGACAGAAAAGGCTTATATTTGAATGGCAGTATCGGAATGGGACCTCCGCTGATTGGCAAAAAAATTGCCTTCTGCGATAAGTCACATTTCCTGCTTCATCAAACGGGTGGACGTTTGTGTATACAGTATGAAAGATCAGAGAACAAACACTCATCAATCATTGTTAGAAGAACACAAGACATTGGAGGCAGCGTTATGGTCTGGGGAATGTTTTCATGGCATTCTCTGGGTCCACTCATACTTGTAGAAGTTATGAATCCATCCTTGCAAACCAAGTACACCCATACATGCTGATTGCCTTCTCTGGGTCGGATGGGATCTACTAGCACAACAATGCGACGTGTCACACAGCGAGAACTAAAAGAGATTGGTTGAAAGAGCACAACGAAGATTTCAAAGTACTTCATTGGCCCCCGACTTAAACCCAATTGAGCATCTGTGGGACCACCTCGATCGTGTGGACCCTCTATAGATTCTCCACCACACACCCTTCAGCAACTGTCAGATGCACTGCAGTCAGCTTGGCTCCACATACCTTTGAACACCTTCAAGCACTGTATTGATTCACTCCCAACCCGTCTAGCTGCTGTTCGCACTGCACACGGCAATTACTCTGGATATTAGCTAGTGGTCACAATAATGTGACTCAACTGTGTATCTCTTGCTGGTGTGAAACAATGCCTCTGTTTACCCAACACAAGTAAAAAAGAAATCTATGACAAACCCAATGCTACTGGAAAAGATATGATTTTTCAGAAACCCAGTTGGAGGTTCAAGGATGATTTTACTGCAAGTATAAGCTGGTTAAACAGATAAAAAATATATATTATGTGTAACACAATATATGTGAAGAAAAAAGAATTTCTGATTCTAAGGCTATTAGTACTTTTCTATCATAAAACTAATTACCTTATAGAAAGTGGACATCTATGACAAAACCTGGCTGAATTTTAAAATGCTCTAAATCTATTTAATGAGAAATTTTCTTCAGAGCCATAAGATACATCTTAAAAAACAGCCATCATTTAACAAGATACAACTTGGAATTTAAGAGCTTTTAATACATTCATCAGAATGATCAAAGGAATGTTTCCCTTCAATATTTTTAAAAATAAATAAAGTAATACATACTGATGATTTCTGAAACTTGTGTATTTCTCTTATTGCCTTGATCCCTCGATTTAACTTTATACGTCTACCTCTGGGAGGTCTTTTGGAAGAGTCATCACGTGAATTTCTGAGCTGACTAGTATCTCGTTGTGTAGGGCCCGGTTGTAAACTGTCTCTGTGGGATGGGCCTGGTTGTGGACTGCGTCTGTGGGAAGGACCTGGTTGTGGACTATCTCTGTGAGAAGGACCTGGTTGTGGACTATCTCTGTGCGAAGGACCTGGTTGTGGACTGGCTCTGTGGGAAGGGCCTGGTTGTGGACTGACTCTATGAGAAGGGCCTGGTTGTGGACTGGCTCTGTGGGAAGGACCTGAGCTTGAGGCATCACTTTCTGAAGTACTGGAACTTGGCTCATCACTTCCTGAAGGACTGTTGATTGGTTCATCTCTTTGTGATGGACCTGCCCTTGGTTTACCTTTCCGTGATGAAGCTGCTTTCTGTTTACTTCTTTGTGGTGAGCTTGGTTGAGGATGTTGTAAAGACCTTTCTTGTGACTTACCAACTTGCTCTGTACCCTTTTCTTTATTTAAACGTGCTGATCGTCTGGGAGGTATTTTTGGTTCTGAAGGTGATGTCAATCTTGGTATTTTCTGTGGTTTTTGAACTTTTTTTCCTGTCTGAAAGATAATGATTTATGTATCATATAGTAATTTTAAAATACATAGATATCTATTGCTTAAATGTTGGTTCACTAGTGCAAATGTGGTGTGAAATAATAATGTACAATTTTTTCTTATCCAATAAAATCACAAGAAAATGCTGTCAACAATATATATTAACATACTTCTTAGTATTCAGTTTTGCATTCCAATTAACAAATTATTATTTATTAGTTGTGCATTCCAATGTAAACAAATTCATTAAATTTCATGTGATATTATTTAAACACCCACTCTCCTTAGTGTTATCGCCTTATAGTGGTGGGTGAGCTTGAGAAAAAAAAAATAAAAACCAGACTGAATTTATCCAGATGTTTGGCACAAATTCAGAATCAAGAATTGGAATGTGAAGCATTCGCACATTCTAGAACAATGGAGCACTAATAAATCTGTTAGATATTTTTGACACATATTGTGTTGACGTCCTGACCATATAAGAGGTTCGATGGATAGGCCATGGCATTTTGGAAAAGAAGAACTGCAATGTCTATTACAACTGTAAAGATGAATATCACCATTCTGATACTGGCTATACCGTTAATAAGAGAATCAAGAATGAACAGGATAATTGATTTCAAACCTGTTAGCGAGAGAATTTGTAAACTATGTCTAAAAGGCAAACATCAGAACTTTAGTATTATCTGTGTCTATGCGCTGATAGAGGATGAATCTGAACTTGAAGAAAAGTTGTAAGACCTATTGGAGTTGACCCATGATGACTGCCCATGCAGCAACATTAAGATAGTGATTGGAGATAAAAATTGAAAGAGCACTTGATATAAGGCCGATTATTGGTAATCAGAGCCTACATAATGAAAGTAATGATAAGAGAGACTGGTTGATTTTGTGACTACAGGCAGCCTAGCTATTGGAAGTACTATGCTCTAACACAAAAACACACACAAAGCTAGTACCTGGAAATCACTAGATAGGAATACCCTGAACCAGATTGACCATGTCCTTATTAACTTAAGGCATATGAGCAGTTTGATTGATGTGCATAGCTATAGAGAAGCTAATGTAGATTCAGACCACTGCCTAATAATCTCAAAGTTGAAATACAGACTAAAAAAATGTAGATAGTCCTTCCAAAGAATGTTGGACAGATGAGAAGATGATCAGTATTCATCCATCTTTTCATCACTAATGCAGAGGAGATACCTGGGACAGTTTGCAATTCCAATTCTGTTAAGATGAGTGGTAAGACAATTACGCCCACTGACAATCTGAAAGCCACAACAGCCCTTTACATAGGGAGAACAGACAACCAGAGGACACTCTCTCTCTGTGGCTTTTTAACACTTTACAAAGTTGAAAAGTGTTTATGTCTTTGTTCATTCTGTCTGTCTGTCTATCAGTCTGTCTGTTTGCACGATAACTGCTGTAAAAATGAATTTATGCAAGTGAAGTTTTAATATGTTGTTCAGACGGCCTGTGGGACCTATGGGAATATAAATAAATAATATTTTCCCAGTTAGATTTGCATTGAACCCGGGTTGAAAAAATGAAATACACTGAACTCTATGGGACCTAATGTTTCAAACATTTTTTAAGCAAATTTAAAATTCACAAATTGTTTCGAAAGTTTTAGGAAATATACAAATTATCCCATAAAAAATATAAAAAAAATTTCAGCAAAATATATTTGGTAGTTTTTTAAATAAAAATTAAAATAATAATTACACCCATATCATATGAAGAGATCAAGCGACCATTATACAAAGAGATCATGTGACCCACTTCAAAATAAAATATGGCATCCATCTTGTTGTTGTTGAGACCCAGACCGTCCGACCTACCAGAAAGGTGTAAGGTAACTGTTTGGACGGCCGGGAAGTGCCACCCAATTTGGACAGGAACCCAGTGGGGGAGGCATCCACAGGGACCGTACCCTCCTTCCCCTACCACCAACCTCTCGGAAGGACTTACGGACCCACATGTTTAACGTGATCGTACTCCGCGTGAACACGGCGGCAGTTTTGGCAGTGACTGGAATCGAACCGTGCCTACCGAGTGCAACTCCAGCGCGCTAACCAATGGGCTACCGCGCCCCGGCATCCATCTTGTTGTTGTTGTTGTTGAAACCCAGACCATCCGACCTACCAGAAAGGTGTAAGGTAACTGTTTGGACGGTCGGGAAGTGCCACCCCATTTAGACCGGAACCCAGTGAAGGAGGCATCCACAGGGACCGTACCCTCCTTCCCTTACCACCAACCTCTCGGAAGGACTTTCGGACCCACATGTTTAACGTGATCGTACTTCGCATGAACACGGCGGCAGTTTTGGCAGCGGCTGGAATCGAACCCGGGCCTACCGAGTGCAACCTACCGCGCTAACCAATGCGCTACCGCGCCCCGGCATCCATCTTGTGTCAAAATCGTGATTTTTAAAATTCTTTTTAATTTATATTTAGTGTTGCATCCGTCCTAAAACCACTTTATTCCTTATTTTTCTCTGTACATATATATACTGCGACAACGCAATTGCAATATTTGTGAGTTTAAATGATCCTCAAACTTTGATTATTTCTACAACGAAGCCTGATTTTCACATATGGAAAATGTAAACAGATCAAGATGCAAGATGAGTTGCATAAGAATTGCTGAATTTCTTTAACACAAAATTATCTAGCTCTGGAGTTTGCAATACAGCTGATATGAATGAAACATTCATTGATTTCACACAGAGAAGCAGACGAGCCAACGGCTCTACAGTGCTGAAAACTCCGGTTCTCGTTAGATCACCGAAGTTAAGCAGCATCGGGCACGATTAGTACTTGGGTGTGTGACCACCTGGGAACACCGCGTGCTGTTGGCACATTTCGGGCGCGGTAGCCCAGTGATTTGCGCACTGGATTTGCACGCTGCCACAACTGCCGCCGTGTTCATACGGAGTACGATCACGTTAATCATGTGGGTCTGTAAGTCCTTCCGAGAGGTTGGTGGTAGGGGAAGGAGGGTATGGTCCCTGTGGATGCCTCCCCCACTGGGTTCCGGTCTAAATTGGGTGGCACTTCCCGGCCGTCCAAATGGTTACCTTACACCTTTCTGGTAGGTCGGACAGAGCAGCAGATGACTTTTTCGATGAAGTTTTAAGCACAGAGTTAAATTACTTGTACCTCCATGATTTTAAGATTTTAAATAAAATAAATTATTGTAGTATGGTAAGATTATCTTACCTGCGCCTGTCATTCTGACATTGCAGGGGGTGTTTTTAGGCACCCAACTATCACTTGTGATCTGCCGTGCGACAGCTCTCCCGCCCCGGACGGGGTCGCTTTCTTGTTCTCCAGTCACCGCCACAACCAATCGTCGCTCCTGCCCATATCTTCCACTTTTCAAACATAGGCATCCTGGGGTGGCAGAGTTTTGCAAGTTGGCTCCTTAGGGAGACTCATCCAAGATCTGACAATTTTGAATACTGAATTTTGACGCACGTCTAGGCCAAAAACAATGTGAAGAGAATTTAGAAAAGCGTGCTGAATTTTGACGGAGTTCCGAAACAAATTTACTGTGAGAAAGGAATTTCTAACCAAAATAGATATCGAACATAATTTTGACCCCTGGACTAACAAAGATTTTAATGTCAAAGACCTACCGCAACCCCCTCTTGGTCCGAAATTTTGAAGCCTATGGTGGTAGGACTTTTAACGAGGAGCTGTGCCGCATTTGCGTTCACGTGCGAGGAAAACCACCAAAACCTTGCACACACAGGCCTACACCTGGGAAAAGACACGAGCCGTGACTTAAAGAGCGAATATCTCTGAGCTGTTTTTTATTTTAGACCTTAGCCGTTTTATTCTTAAGTTTTATACTTTTTAGGTATCCGCCTTAACGGTTTTTCTAGTTTTTATGCTTTTTATTTATACTGCCATGACAGTTTTTCTAAAATTTTGGAGTTTTTAGTTTACCCGCCTTAACGTTTTTTGTATTTTGTGCTCTTTTTAGTTTTCCCGCCTTAACGGTTTTTGTATTTTGTGCTCTTTTTAGTTTTCCCGCCTTAACGGTTTTTGTATTTTGTTCTCTTTTTATTTTGACCCGCCGGAGCGGTTTTTATATTTTGTACTCTTTTTATTTTGTCCCGCCTGGGCGGTTTTTATATTTATTTCTTCCCTTGGTTTCGCAGGTCTTCATTTATTTGGGGTTGGACATCACTTGGGTTGTTTCCCTACGTGTCGAACCACTCGCTTTCGTTCATCTGAATGTCTATTATTATGTTTCTGATTATGTGTTTCGTTTCTCTATTTTTTGATATTTTGATTAGTGTTTCTTCACTTATTTCTCTATTTTTAAGGTATTTGTTGACCCTTTCCTTGATTGGAATACATTCCCTTATTAAGTGGGAGAGATCCGCGTCTTGGTTTCCGCATTTGCAGGAGGAGCCGGTTTTTATCCTAAACCTGTTGTAATATTTTGGAGTTGATCCGTGATTAGTCATTAATTGATTTAGGTAGAAATCCGTTTCAAGTCTTTTCGTGTTGACTCTCGGAAAGAATTTAAAGGTTTCCCTTCCCTTCTCTGAAGTATCCCACTCCTTTTGCCATTTCTTAAGGCGTTCTATCTTCAGCAATGTCTTAATTGAGTTTTTGGGTGTTTTTACTATCACATCTATTGTTTCCTTCAGAGTACCTTCTTTAGCTAGCCTGTCTGCTTCTTCGTTACCTTCTAGTCCTATATGACTTTTAATTTTATTCATTATTACTTTATTATTTTTTGTTTTTAGTTTTAGTATTAATCCTTTTAGATTGTTCACAAGTTTATTACTAATTCTTGTTTCTTCTAACGCCATTAATACGCCTTGGTTATCTATATATATTTTTACTTTTTGATTTTCTATATTTAAGTTTATCAGTTTTTCTATACATTTTATAGCTGCTATTAATTCCGCCTGATATACAGATGCGTTATTAGAAAGTCTATATTTGTCTTCATTTATTATTGTATTGTCATCTCTTATTTGGTAGCCCGCTCCTATCCTGTTATTAATTTTTGAGCCGTCTGTATATGCTTCGATTTGTTTTAGATCTGGGAGGTTTTTCTCCCAGATTATACTTTTCTTGTTGTATGGGTAAATGCTTAGAGGTGGAGCTGGGGTTTCTATATCTTCGTAGTTTATTTTGAAATCTTCGTATTCTAGGTTTTCTTTAAATTTTATAGTTTTTACTATTTTACTTTCAATATCTAACGTTAGAGGGAGGGGTGGGATTCCTGTCAGTACTTGCAGCGCGTTTGTTGCTACTGTTCTGTAACACTTCGCGATCATGAGCAATGTTTGACGTTGTATTGATTCAACTTTTATCCTATTGGCTGCTCTTGAGCCGTTATCCCACCATATGCTACTTCCGTAAGCTATCAACCTCTCTGTTGCTCCTGCATAAATTGCTTTAAGATTATTTCCCTTTAAACCCCATGTCACCCTACTTATCCTTCTTAAGTTATTATTAATCATTCCTATCTTTTCTTTTAGATTTTTAACATGTTGAGTCCAATTTAATTTTCTATCTATTGTTATTCCCAAATATTTTATTTCGTTCGAATTTTTGATTGTTGTCTCTCCCAACTTAATTGTTGGCAACGTCCTTATTATTCCTGCTTTTGCAACGACCATGACTTTTGACTTTTCGGGGCTAAATTCTAGTTTTACATTTTTGCTCCAGTTGTTTAATATTTTTAGCGCCCTATTGGCCTCCTGTTGCAACTTGGGTCTAGAGCTTGCACTAACTAATAGGATAAAATCATCCGCGTATGCCTGGATGCGAACGTATGAGCTATTTCTAAAAAGATTGAGAGCTTCATCAGCCACAAGGTTCCAGAGTAGAGGACCAGAATTTGAGCCTTGTGGGCACCCGCAATTATATTTATGGTTAACTTCAGCTGGAGTCCTGACTGTGACACTCCTGTCACAAAGAAAGCTATTAATAATTTTGAATAAGTTATCAGGAATCTTTTTCTTCCTGAGTGCTCTCAATATTGCTGGCCACCAGAGGTTATTAAATGCGCCTTTAATATCCAGGGAAACGATTGCTGTTAATAATTTATTACTTTTATTGTTTCTAATATTTTTAACTACTGCATTAAGTGCATCTTCTGTACTTTTTCCCTGGGTAAAGCCATATTGATTATTGTTCATTCTATCATTTTTTAGTAAATATGTCTGTACTCTGGTGGTGACTAACCTATCCAGAACTTTGCTCCAGGCCGTCAGTAGACAAATTGGTCTGTAGCTGTTCGGATCGGAAGGAGCCTTGCCCTCTTTGTTGAAGAGTACTAAAATTGCTCTCTTCCATTGTTTTGGAAAAAGGGATTCCTCCAGGCATCTGTTAAGAACCCTAGTAAATTTTTCTCTATCCGCGTAAAAGAAGTGCTCTAGAACCTCAAGCGGAATACCTTCCCATCCCGGAGCCTTTCCTCTATTCATACCCCTTAGAGTATCCTGGACTTCCTCGATGGTAAAGGGTGGATCATTCTCATTTATGCTATCATTTTGATTTATACTGTTTCTAATTAATTTTTGTATTGTTGTTTCATTTTGCTGCGAATCTGTTTTGAAAAACGTCTTTAATAATTCATCTATTGTATCCTGCACGTTCTCCGTCATTGTCCCATCCTCCCTTTTTAGTAGCGAGACTTTAGTTGGCTTAACTGCCTTTCCTCTGGCTATAGAGTAATGGGTCCCAAACGCGTTCTTAGGTGTTACTGAGTTTAAGTATGCTCTCCAGCAGTCTTCTTTAGATTTTAATATTAACTTTTTATACTTCGCTAATTCCTTTTTATATTCTATTTTTAGCTTATCTCTTTCTTCGCCTGTAGATTTTTGAAATTTTCTCCTAAATGCTCTAACCTTTTTCCTATTTACAAATATCTTTGTGTTCCACCATGGGACTTTACGTTTATTGTTTATATTTTTACTTCCAATTGATGATTTTCTGCACGCGTTTTGGATCTGACTTGTGAGAATACTTATTAAGGTTTCTAGATCTTCGGATTCTAAGTATGTACAGTTTTCCCAAATCTTATCTAGTTCTATTTTAAGTTTAAAGAAATTTATGTTTTTAGGTTTATATCTTTCATATTCTGGGGGGGAGAAATTTGAGTTTACTTTAAACGAGATCATTTGATGATCACTACAGGAAATTTTATCTAGTACCTCCCAGTCTGAGATTAGGTCTCTTCCTGATGCGGACCTTGTTAGGGTCAAGTCTACCCAGCTTCTTCCCCTGCTACACGAAAAGGTAGGGGGGGAAAACGGATCGTTCTCTATTACTAGAAACTGTGCAGCTACAAAGTCAAGAACTAGTTTGCCGCGCGGGTTTTCCCTGTCCTGCCCCCATACAAGGCTCTTTGCATTAAAATCCCCAGAAATTATTATATCTGAAATCGGGTATTTGGATACTAACGTTTCAAGAATATTTAGTTCGTTTTCTAAGTTATCATTAGGAGGGCAATAACAGGAGACGAGCAGGATTGGTCTGTCTAATTTTACCATTATCCCTACCACTGTTGCTGTGTTTATTACCTCTACGTAACTATATTTGTTTTGGTTTACTATAATTCCCGCTTTTGGGGTTTCTGTATTGGTATATATCACACTACTGCTGATTTTTGTTCCTAAAATTACACCATTTTTCGAATAAGGTTCTTGTATCATTACGTAATCGAAGTCCTCAGTATCTACCTTATGTTGCGCCATTGCGGCTTTAGCGTTCCCTAGGTTGATCTGAGCTACTTTTATTGTTTTTATAGTTGTATTATTCATTTTGGTCCGTAGTTTGTCCTTTTCTCTAAGTTCCTAAATTCCATCGTTTTTATGGGGCATCTAGCATCTAAGCTCGGATGTCTTGTTATGAGTTTATCTCCGTATTTAACATTATGTTCATGGCAATTTATACATTTTGGGATTTTTGCATTACATTCTGTTGTATCGTGGTTTACCTTGCCGCAATTATTACAAGTTTTTTCCTTGTCACAGCGCTGTTTGGTGTGACCAAACCGTAAACAGTTAAAGCAGCGCATGACTTGCTTGAACTCCCTTAGGCCGAAACTTCCCCAAGATATATTTACCTTTCCTAACGTTAACAGCTGTTTGAAATTTTCCGGGGAGACCTCTACAACCCAGTGATGTCTTTCCCCCTTTCCTATCTTAAACAGAGCTGCATTTACTTTTGTCACTATTCCTTCATTTTGTGTTTCTAGATCTTCTATTATCTGTTCTTTGGTTATTTCTGAGGGTACGTCGTAGATTATTACTTTTGGAAGCCTCTTCTTAGGGTCTACCACCTCTAGTATATCCGTTATCTTTTTATTACTTTTAAGCTCCCTATCCATTTTGATTTTATCTTCTGACGAGTTTAATTCTATCAGAACCCCTCCTTTCCCAATCTGTTTTACACTTTTAACCCCTATCTTTAGCTTTGCTGGATTCAAGTTTTCCTGGAGATGCCTCCTCGTGTCCTGTGCTGATAGTTCCTGATCCTTTGCAGGATAAATCAGGATAACTTCATCGCATGGCTTCCTAGCCTCATCCTGTCTGAACATAGTCTGTGCATGCGGAGCCCTATCAGCTGGCCTGTTAAGAGGAGCCCTATCTGCCTGCCTAAACGGCGGAGCCCTGTTAAACTGTCTGAAATGCGGTTCCCTTGCCACTGCCCTAGCATAGAGGGGGGGATAATCAAAATCATTAAACCTTTCCCTGCGATCTAAGGGGGCGAATCTTGGTCGCGCCTGTTCATTAGTTCTATCTTTATCCATATTAACATTAGTCTGATTTCTAACATTGTTACCTTGATTTCTGACATTACTATTATTTTGATTTCTAGAGTTATTATTTTGGGGTTTAAATTTAGGCGTGCTTGTCTTTTTCATTGGTTCCCTATCTTCTTGTGGAACTTCATTGACTTTATCATTTATTATTCTAGGAGGTGCTTTATATATATTTCTATACCTAGCATCCCTCTCCCTTTCCCTTTCGTCTTCTCTAACCTTATCCTCTTTCTCTAACTCCTCTTTCCTAACCTTTAATTTTACTTCCCATTCCTGTTTCCTTTTTTCCTCTTTTTCTTCAAGTTCCCTTATCTTTACTTCCTGCGCTATCAGTTTAATTGTTGGCTATTTAGTATCTCTCTTAATTCCGACACTCCCTCTACCATTATTTTACTGCTTCTTTCATTTAGTTTTTCTACACTTAAGGTTTTCATTAGTTCTATTTCTATTTCTTTACTTATGGTAATGAATAAAAGGAATGGAATAAAAGTGTATGAATGAAATATTTACATTTTTTACATAGAGCCAGGCGATTTATATTTCAATGACGTCATTTGAATAAAGTTCATTTTTTTCGATGAAGTTTTAAATTTTCAAATATAATAAATTATTGTAGTATTGTGACAATTTTAAAAATATTACTGCTGAATGTATCACATTTCAGAGATGTTTAAACCAAGCAATTTATATTTCAATGGCGTCCTTTGAATAAAGTTCATTTTTTTTAATGAAGTTTTAAGTTTTCAAATATAATACATTAATGTAGTATTGTGATAATTTTAAAAATATTACTGCTGAATGTATCTCATTTTAGAGATTTTTAAATAAATTTGCATTGCAGTTGTAAAGTGTTTCATAATCAATATTTTATACATGATTGATCTTTCTTGTTTTTAACTTTTTGCAAGTAAGATATTTTGGTTGCATTAAATTTTTTTATAAATAATAGAGACAACTGATGTATAAGCAGTCTCACTGCAGATGCTTGGAGTTCAAGCCTGGCAGACTGCAGCTCTGGATAGGGAACAATGGTGATGTTTAACTGCAGTGGCCAGGGTCTGCAGTACTGAAGATGTATGTGCATGTTTGTGCATGCATGAGTAATTGTTTGTGTGTGCTTGTGTACAATGTATGCAAATACACACATTTATACGGCACATGTGTGTATTTGAGCATGCATGTGTATGTGTATACTTCTGTACATGTGTGTATTCGTGCATGCATGTGTGTTTGCTTGAATATATGTATGCATATGTGCACATTTATGTATGTGCAGCCCATCAGCCTCTAACTGACTCAAATATGGTTCATTGCACAAAAAAATGTTGGACAATACTGTAATAGATGGATTGTAGATTCCCAGTAAAGCACTTTGAACAATTAAGAGTATTGATTTACCACAGCAATGATTTAATACTACATTGCATTAATGCACTATATAGGGAGTATTCACTGACGTCACATTGCTCCTAGCAACGAGTGCACAGTTTCGTGCCAGCAAACAAGCGAATGTAAAGGCTGCATTAGCTACTATGGCCAAGATTTGCAATTTATATTTTTTTTTATCTAATGAGCCGAAAATTAGTTAAGAATATTGGCATGGCTAGTGTGACTGAGAAAATTTGACTTTGATCTATAGCACAAATGTAAAGTTTAAGTTATTTTGTTTTAAAAGAACATATATTTACAAATGAAGACAAAATTTTCCAATGCTATATCTAATTTTAATAGCATGTGCTAAGAATTTAGCCAATTAACACAGCGTATGGTATAAAACAGCATAAAATTTAAAAACACAAATTAGTTCAAACAGATCTATTTAATTACAGCTACTTGTAATAGAAAAAAATGAATTCATATATTTCTTTTTGGTAAATAGATTGTAGATTCTTGCTACCCCAACCAGGAATCGAAACCTGTCGAAGCTCTACCGTTGAGCTACTGAGATGAAATAGCAAGCTCTTATCGTCGAAATGGACTCGGCAAGATATTCTCTAAAAAATATATAGAACTGCTATATTTTATATATTTGGTGAAGTACTAATAACACTTCGCTAAAAGTATACATCGATATTATAACCGTATTACTTTTTCCAGGAAAATTAAATGGATTATGTTACAAGATAAATAAATTCAAAATCCTAATATACTGCTTTACTCACCTTTGAAAAAGTGTAAATTGCAGATGAGGCTGTATTTTATTTTCTCATCTGTTAAGTCTATTTGATAAATGAAAGAAAGACAACCATTTACACTTTCTTTTTATGCTCAATTCTTCAATTTTGCAAATCGGTAAAATGATAAACCAGTATCTTAACCTGTGCATTTACCGCACCCAAAAATTGCACACATAACCATAATTATTAATTATTTTGCCTATCACACTTACATGACTGTATAAACCTATGCTGTGCTACTGGCGAAGAAACATGCTCATCAGTAAACCACGGACTTAGTTCGTGATGTCACATGAATACTCTCTATAAACAATAAATGCATACATAAAAATTTTAATTATTAAAAAATAATACCGAAATAGCAGGAGAATCTTCTTCAGAATCTGTAAATGGAAAGAAGAAGTCAATAAACAAACTTAAGTAAAAGTGAAATAAAAGAAAAAAATTATTTTCTCTTAACAAAATACTAATGAATTCACAACTTTAAAACAATTTTTATTGAATAAAGCTATGAACTGAAATAAAAATTTATTTCATAAAATAGCATTTTAATAAACATAACTTCAAAACATTATTTATCACATATTTTATAAAAGAAGTAATATACATACATATCTGCCAAAAAAGTAAATTATAAGGTGATATATTTTTTGGAGGTAGAAATGTGGGCCAGAAAATGTTCCACATATTTTTTTTATTTCTCTCTAATTCATTTGAAAATAAAGGGAGATACTCTTTCCAAATTACTTTTTGAAAAGTAAGTAACTTTACAAGAAGTCTTTGATTATTTAATTTTCTAATTTTGAGGAGGAAAGGAAATAATGATTAATTTTGAAGAAAAATGATAGACAAGAACAAGAAGGGTAGAAGTGACATTTTACTCATTCTAATAAAACAGCAGATAATATTTTTAGAAGCCTATTCTTACAGAAATTAATTCTGCAAAATTTATGAAAATATAATAAATATGGAATATTTTTGTAAATGATTCAGTTAAAAGAAAATACTTTAACAGCATTAAATATCTGCTTTAAGCATCACTAAATATTTGTTTAATGTCCACCAAATTTTCTCCTTAATCTAACGGTTAACCCATTCAATTATAAAGTATTTTTTTAACAATTTTAATATTTTATATAGGAATTATTTAAAAAGAAAGTGTTTAATTATAAGTATTTTTTTTTAATTTTTATGTATTTAATATATATCTTTTGAACATAGTACTTTCTATATTAATAAACTAAATTTATTTTTATTATTAATTACTTAGTAGTAAAGTAGTAATCATTCAAGAAAGTGGTAGATTAAGGGCTGATGCTAGGAGAATTCATGTACTATAGGGAGTAAACAGGAGTCTTTCAGATTTTCCTTTCAATTATCAACAACAGGGTTGGCTAATTAAAACCCCATTAGTCTAAACCATGTTTCTTTTGTTTTTGTTTTGTTTAAACCATGGATTTCGGTTAATAAAAACCTACCCCCTTTTTCCCCTGGTCACTGGTCAGCAGGCATTTTTTTAATATTGTTAATATAATGCTTAATACTTCATTTTTAAATTACAAGTAGTTTTTATTATTTCTTATAATATTTTTATATCGCAATAAATAAATCTGCTGCTTGCGAGAATAAAACTTTAATCCTTCCTTAAAGAAAGCATACGAAAGTTATGTATTTAGTAATTTATTTCTTACACCTGTAATAAACTGTACATTATTTATGATTCAAAAAGGGTTTAACAATTTTTGTTTATTTTAAATTTATTATTTCTTTTGTGCATTGTTTTAAATTAATGATTTACAAAAATATGTTTTTTCTACTGTTATAGATAAAATATAATTATTTTATAACTTTTTGAAAGCACAGGTACTGAAAATATTAAATTGCAGCTACTGACTTCAATATCTATTAGAAATTTTTGTGCATTCGAATATTTTTATGTATTTCTAAATTTAAATCTTTTTTTAAACATATTATTTAATATATATATGACTGTAGCTCTAATGTAAGAACAAATACTTTTAAAAACCACTGGATATATTATTCAAGCTTAAATGTAACATTTAAGTACAAACTTTTCCAGAAAAATTTATATTTGAAAATTTTTCACATCTCTAATTGGAGAAGACAGAAGGAAAGAAAAAATGTATTTTTTTTATCTAACTGTGGGTAGAGAAAAAAATTCTAAATATTACAATAATTTAAACCCAAATGCAAGCTGATCTTTTCCCTCCTGCAAAACACTTGTATCTCCATTCCACTCATAACTGTCGGAATACAATGCAGACTGAGTTTTCACGATCTGCAAGTGGAGTGGCACCACATCACATGATCATCTTCATGAGAAGAAAAAGTTCATGTATACTTCCATTTTGTCAGAAAATCTATCGTAATCGTAAGTACTCATTATGGCCAATATTATGATTGTTAGATGGCTGAGAAGGCAGCAAAACGATTGAAATAACAGGTTTCGATGGGTCCTCTGAAGACTGTGCTAATTATTTTAATTTATCTGAGGTCACATTTCAAATTACAAAGAAGTACTGCCAAAGATTTCTGTCACCAATTGAGACCGATGTTAGCATCCAATAATGTTCTGTTAAACTACAGGTATGCCAAATAATATTTTTATACCAATTTATAAACTTATTTAATTAAAATAGCCTGCTCTTTTGGCACAGCACTGGCATATAGATTAACGCCTTTCCTAAGTTTACGTTTAATTACAAATCATATTTTACCATTTTCAAAAGAATATATATATTTTGGTCACTTCGTGAGCTTTTAAGTGTATATATTTTTTGCCCAACATCAGAAAATTATCATTTCATTATTTTATGAACGTAATTGCAATTTTAAGAATATAATTTGTGGTTTGTTTACAAAACATTCCATTGATATTATAGCATTTCACAGTGGGTATTAATTTTCGTTTGGATATATTTTTGTCCTTCAATGTACAGGGTGGCCATAATTAAAGTAGATGTGTTTAAAGCCTGATAGTGAGAAAACTGTTGGGCCAAACTCAACCAAATTTGCAGTAAATACTATTTAGACCATGGGGTTTTGATTTAAAAAAAGAAATATAGTTCGGATTTTAGCCACAGCGGGCCAAAGTGGCTCTGTAGTGTCCATTTTTGGAGTAAAATAGGCATAGGAAGTACAGAAAGTTCCGTCAATGCTGAGAGGTATCGAGCAATGCTGTTGAACTTTGTTATTCCGCAATTTCAACAGCATGGATGTTTTGAATCTACAATATTTATGCAGAATGGAGCACCCCCACATATTGGATTGTGCATACAGGAAGTCCTACGACAGCATTTTACCAACAACCGAATAATTAGTCAAGCATTTCCTATGAAGTGGCCAGCCCGTTCGACTGATCTGATCTCGTGTGACTTTTGGTTGTGGGGTCACGTAAAGCGCTTGGTATACCAAGGGAATGTGGATAATTTAGCCACTTTGAAGGACCGAATAACATTGCACGTCAAACAAATCAATGGAGATCTGCTGCATTCTGCAGTAGAGAATGCTGTTCAGAGAATGCACTTTCTGGAACATATGTAAGAAAAACATATTGAATCACACATGTAAATGATGGCAATATAAAAATTAATGTTTGTATATAAATGTAAGATGTAAATATTATGAAGTGCACTAAATACTACATATAAAATGTAAATGTGATGTCCTTTTCAAAATGCATGTAAAATGTTAACTTTCTGTACTCCCTATGCCTATTTTACTCCAAAAATGGACCTTACAGCGCCACTTTGGCCCATGGTGGAAAAAAAATTTGAACTATTTTTTTTTCTTTTAAAAATCAAAATCCCATGGACTAAATAGTATTTACTGCAAATTTGGTTGAGTTTGGCGAAACAGTTTTCTCACCATCAGGCTCTAAACACCTCTACTTTAATTATGGCCACTCTGTACATAATTTATTCTGTTATGTACACAATTTATTCTGTCAAATTGAATTGAAAATTTATGTTTTACCTCAAAATTAATTGAAAATATTGTTGTGATTGTTTCAATGATGTAGCTTTTCCAAATTAATTAAAGTTCAAAATTCATAATTTTTGCCCTTCCCTTCAAAATTCTAAACTAATTGATTGTTGTTGCGTATTACGGCGATTTATCTCTTTTATTAATGTTAATTTATTATCCCTTTCTAGCATTCCAATATTCTAAACTATCACAATGTATCTGCCAATGCTAAATATATCCCTCCAATCCTCTGTAATTCACCAGTGTCCCCTGTACATCTTTCTTTGCGGCCTTACTCTTTCCCTTTCAATTGGATACTTTATTCAACAGATAGACGAAAAAGTGAGTCTTTTTAAGAGTAAAAAACTCCTTACTCAGCTATAATCTTTTAAACACCTTTTAGAGTGCCTTGCGGACATTCCTTAGATTAGTTATAACGTGGGTTCGGGGTCTAGGGCTGCAAATTTTGAGGCAATTTCGCATCTGACGTTTTTGGTGAGGTATTCTATTTTTCTTCACGGGGTTTGCTTAGGTGCTTTATGTGATGCACAAGTTTTCACTCGTCAAGATTGGCAACTCTTGGGAAACGAAAATCTCATTGATGGGACCTTCTAGTTTGGGCGGCGCGGTAGCCCATTGGTTAGCGCGCTGGAGTTGCACTCGGTAGGCCCGGGTTCGATTCCAGCCACTGCCAAAACTGCCGCCGTGTTCATGCGGAGTACGATCACGTTAAATATGTCGGTCCGAAAGTCCTTCCGAGAGGTTGGTGGTAGGGGAAGGAGGGTACGGTCCTTGTGGATGCCTCCCCCACTGGGTTCCGGTCTAAATTGGGTGGCACTTCCCGACCGTCCAAACAGTTACCTTACACCTTTCTGGTAGGTCAGACGGTCTGGGTTTCAACAACAACATGCAATTTTGGGGTGCCACGATCTGGGGTTCGTGGTAGGGCGCCCGTGACCCATAGTCACCAGAAGATTTTATACTTTTATCGTTTTGAGTTTGCCATCCCACCACATCTTTTGTATCAAACCTTTGTGCCAACAATTAATGTGAAGTCTTTCTAGTCTTGCTCTGTCATCCCAGCATCATCAATCTATTGTTTCTCAGAATGTATATGCCAGTTAAGTGAAAATTTTTCCAGGCTACAGTGCTGCAATTTTGCCTGGCTACAGTTTCTGCATCATCATTTATGTACCAATAACCTCATCACCCAGAGCCACTACTGGGCAGCTGTTCCATTGAATCTCAGGTTTGCCGGGAATTTTCCATTGTCCACACCCCTGCGAGGCGCTGTGGCATATCAATGATCTGCTACTCAAATTATAGTTGTTGGAAGCAGCCACAAGGCCAATTATTATTTTATTTACAGTGATAAATGTGAAGAGCAAATGCTGTGTTATCAACAAACTCAGAGGCTACAGAGGTTTGAAAATTTAACCAGTTTTCCTGGTTCCTTGTGTGAATAATTCCTAATGTGTGGTGCTGCCATCTGTATTCAGACATGAAAAACATTGCTGTCCAAATGTTAACTTTTCTATGTATATAAAGGTTTGGCAGAGAGTGGTATGTATTTTAATATTAACAATTTTTGTGAATTTATTTTTGACCATGTATGCTTGAAATATTACGTTTACTATTTGTTTTTGTTTTTCTTTGAGAATAGCTTTGGTGAATAGCTTTCCAGGCAGGCTAAGCTCTGGTCTACAGACCAGAGTGGGATTTGGACCTGGGATTCAATTATTTTAAAATCTTAGTTAGAAACTTTGGATGATTGTTTTACTTCAAAAATTAAGTACTAATAATTTGGAAGATGTTTTGGAGCTCTTGAGTTTTAAATGTTTGTTTAATAATAAAGGATTAGTTTGACAGAAATTCTGTTGTAATTATTTTTGTCTTGGCTGTGCTAATGTTATTTTCGGTATGTAAAGGTAAGTGGATTCTGAAATTTAATAAGTTGTGTGGTTGAGTTGGTATGTATTTTTAAAGTAAGCTTTGAAGAAGTGAGCACAAACCAAATAAAACGATAAAAATAAGAGAATAAAAAACTTTATTACTTAATCAGCTTATTGGAAATAATTTTGAAAGTTAAAATAAAATATAATACACTATATGATCAAGCTAATTAAAATCATCCTTAATGAAATTTATGAAATAGATAATAAATCAATAAAATAAATCATCATAAATTAAGAAAAGAAATCAAAAACATCACGACAATATGCCATATTTTGTACTGTGAAAATCATTTCATTATTTTGTAAGCTTAATGGCAAGTTTAATATTTTTACTTTAATTTATTAGAATGTTTTGTCATAAATTCTGAATTCAAAAATTTATATTTTATGTGCTAACCAACCAGTCTGTACATTTTGAAAACTGGGAGTTATCAACTGTTGTAACATATTTGCCTCAGTAATGACTAGTCTGCTAATATTGGGAAAGGGGTGGAAAATATTTACTAGCTATATATATATATATATATATATATATATATATATATATATATATATATATATATATATATAATTAAAATATGAATTAATAATCACTACTAAACAATCACAGGGGAAAAACCAAGATATATATATAATCAGAGTTTAAATAAATATATAATATACCAAGCATGTATAACTAGTAAATTTGACAAAATATAAGTATATTTTCTACTTTATTTTATATATATATATCAGGGCGTTGCCTACGTAATATACAAGGCCGGGAAATTTCGCGTATTTTTGGCCAAAAACGGGCGACAGCTTAGTTCACTCAAGTGTCCACTAGGATCGCTTTTATTTCCTGTCCTTTTGCAGTTTTTCAATGCAAACAATGATGCACTCCTAAGGGTTTGGAGTGCATTTTTGTTTATGGTAAAGCTTTTTTTTTATAATTTTATATTTGTTATTTTTTATTAAATTATACTGATTTTTATAGCATTAATATAAAATATCGTGCAAAAATAATTCGGTAAAAATGGTACATTGTTATGTACCATATTGCAATTCTGATTGTAACGTAACGTAACGTAAAACTATTTTCTTTAACAAATTTTAATATATTAAATACATATGCTTGGGATAAAAATCCCAAGTATATGCATTTTTATCATAAGTCTTTTATCCCAAATAACTAAATTGGTAAATCGATACAATAGCCCACACCCCATTTTTCTAAGTACAAAATTTGCGCCAAGTTGGCGCGTTTCCCCTTTGAATCGATTGACCTTTAAATCAATATTTTTTTTAAACCAAGTAATTAAAATCTTGATTTAAATCAATCTATCCTGTCGACCCCTCACTCCCTTCCAATTTATTTTAATTATACACTCCCCAGTTTATGAGTCCTGAAGAACTTCCAACGAGGGGGGGGGGGGTACTTTATGGCATGTTAATGAAAAATTGGATTTAAAAAAATTAAAAATATTTTAATTTTTATTTAATATAATTTATAAAACTTAATTTTATTTCATAATAACTAAAATAAAAAATTTAAAATTTAAAAATTATTAAAAAACTTGTTAATAAAAAAATTTCGCGCTTTTAAATTGAAAAAAAATTCACTTCTGACATCCCCCTATGTTCTGGCTTCGCGCATGTTTACAGGTATATTTCCTTTTTCCTGTAAAAATTATTTTAACATTTTTAATGTTGATGTAAATCAATCTATCCTGTCGATCCCCCTTCCATTATTTTAAAAATTATACACTCCCGAGTTTATGAATCCTGAAGAACTCCCGGCGGGGGGGGGGGGGGGGGGGGGGGGGGGGGGGGTTCTTTATGACATGTTAATGAAAAATTGGATTTAAAAAAATTAAAAATATTTTTATTTTTATTTAATATAATTTATAAAACTTAATTTTTATTTCATAATAACTAAAATAAAAAATTGAAAATTTTAAAATTATTAAAAAACTTGTTAATAAAAAAATTTCGCTTTTAAATTGAAATTCACTTCTGACATCCCCTATGTTCTGGCTTCGCGCATGTTTACAGGTATATTTCCTTCTTCCTGTAAAAATTATTTTAACATTTTAAATGTTGATTTAAATCAATCTATTCTGTCGACACCCCCCCCTTCCATTTTTTTAAAAATTATACACTCTCCAGTTTGTGAATCCTGAAGAACTCCCGGCGGAGGGGGGGGGGGGGGGGGGGTACTTTATGACATGTTAATGAAAAATTGGATTTAAAAAAATTAAAAATATTTTAATTTTTATTTAATATATTTTTTAAAAACCTTAATTTTTATTTCATAATAACTAAAATAGAAAATTGAAAATTTTAAAATTATTAAAAAGCTTGTTAATAAAAAAATTTCGCTTTTAAATTGAAAAAAAAAATTCACTTCTGACATTCCCCTATGGAAATTTCTGGCTTCGCGCATGTTTACAGGTATATATTCCTTCTTCCTGTAAAAATTATTTTAACATTTCAAATGTTGATTTAAATCAATCTATCCTGTTGATCCCCCCCTTCCATTTTTTTAAAAATTATACACTCCCGAGTTTATGAATCCTGAAGAATCCCGGCGGGGGGGGGGGGGGGGGGGGGGGGGGGTACTTTATGACATGTTAATGAAAAGTTGGATTTAAAAAAATTAAAAATATTTTAATTTTTATTTAATATAATTTATAAAACTTAATTTTTGTTTCATAATAACTAAAATAAAAAATTGTAAATTTTAAAATTATTAAAAAAACTTGTTAATAAAAAAATTTCGCTTTTAAATTGAAGAAACAAATTCGCTTCTGACATCCCCCTATTGAAATTTCTGGCTTCACGCATGTTTACAGGTATATATTCCTTCTTCCTGTAAAAATTATTTTAACATTTTAATAATAACGTTTGCCTTTTTTAATTTACTAAACGATAAAACATATTAAAGACATTAATTTTGCACCTTTTTTTAATTTACAAAACTAAAAATGTTCTAGGTTAAATAAAAAATAACTATATTTATTAAACAAAAAATACGCAAACAGATGCTGATTTTAATTTATTAGATAATGTAAAAATACGAGGTTTATACGAACTTTGACAGTAATAAATCAGCTCTGACAGGAAATAACAGCGCCCTCTACCAACTGTTCTGGAACTACACATTCCCCACTTTCTAAATCGAAATTTCTCGGCCTTTATTATCACGTAGGCAACGATCAGGGATGTAGCTACACTGGTCGGCAGTGGTCGGCCCCGACCACCACTTACGATTGCCGACCAGTACTCCCCTCCCTTTTTTCTTAACACTAGATAAAAGCAAGAGTACCCCCGCCCCTTTTAACATTAATCACTGCTCTCTTCATACTTTCTGCGTATAAGCCGCACGTAGTCGGTTCCGCCGTTCGCAACTTTTTGAATCTCAACCAGAACGATCGCATAGCACTACGAATAAAGGAGATCGTGACGTATTGTGAACGACAAACGTGCCAACTCTCCGTATTTTTCATTATTTCTCCGGCCTCCGGATTATTAACGAAATTCTCCGGCTTTTTTTGTTTGAAATTTATCAATTAACCAGACATGGTGTAATCCCGCGGAAAGACAGATTTTTCGTTTTTTTTAGCACTGATTTCTACCACTCCCGGGATCGTAGCAAATCCATAATAAAATGCAGGGTAATGCCAATCAAATTAACGGAGATTTACGGCAGAGAGTAATGTAAATTAAGATCTCGATTGCGTATTTTATGAAAATAATAATTATACTTCTTCAAAGGTTGTCTAATTCAGCATAAATCGCTAAAATGTTATTTTGTTCATTATTTTCGCATAAACACTACGATTGCGCAATTCAGTTTGTTCTCATGAATTGCCGAGAGTAGAATAGTATCTTTATTCATCCATCTCAATTTTCTAAATAATGCGTTTTTAATTGACTAAACCAGCGTATTTTCATATTCTGATTAATTATTATGGTTAATTTCTTAATTATTTTTGCATAAACAGTGAGATTGCGCAATTCAGTTACTTCGCGTGAATTGCTGAGAGTACATTAGTATCTTTTCCCATCCATCTCCATCATTTAAATGTTGCATATTAGATCGACTAAACTAGCTTATTTTCATATTATGGCTAATTATTAAGGTTAATTTTTTAATTATATTTGCATAATACAAATATTTCTATTTTAAAAAATGGTTATGAACTCTGTGAAGGTATATTTTTCAAAAAGTGGTATTAAAGCAATGATTTAGGCAAATAAAAAGGAAACCATTTTGGCAGCAATATAATTCAAAATAGCCTCCTACTTTTTCTGTTTGGAAAGTTGGCACGTCTGCAGTGATCTGCATGTCCACATACGGACTCTCGGCGGAAACGGATAAATAAAACATGCCACTTTTTTTTTTTAATTAGATAAAACAATTATTTACTTGATTTTTTTTAGACAGCAAACCATAGTTTTAATTTACATTTAAATGGCAATTACAAACCTAATAATTCTGAGTGTCGTTTTTTGAAAAAAAACCAACCACCACTCCAAATTTTCTAGCTACATCCCTTATATATATATATATATATATATGAGTATATATAAATTGAAGAATTTTAATTTACTTGTATTATATATATATGAGATTGATCATTTATTGAAAAGTTCTGTATTGCAAAAATTTTAAAAAAGATGTCTGAAGTGATTATTTGAAATCAATAGATACACATACGACAAACTTGTGAAGATGATAAAGAGAACATTATAAATAAAACAGGCACTAAATTGGTATAAAATACCCTTTTTTTCCCTGTTCTATATATAAGTTAAGGTAATACAAAACGTACTGTTGGCATCCGTTTAGCAGAACATGCTTGTGATGTCAAATCTGGTAAACTTTCTACGGCTCTTGCTCAATATGTGGCTAATGATAAATTTCTTCCCGTTTTTGAAAAAACTTTCCTTTTGGTTCGTTGTAACAATCCAAGTAGTATTCTGCTTTATGAATCCCTCTTTACTTATATTTACCATGAATCAATTTGTAATTTTGATCCTGTTCAAATTTTAAGTTATGCTTGGCGACTCATTCTCGACTATATGAAATTCAAATCTCTTAAAGTTACTTGTGACGTACGTCATTCTCAGGAATATCATGCTTGACGTTTTTCTAAAATTTGTATTAGTTCTTTTCTTGTGATATTTTAAAATTTCATACGCGTTTAAACTTATTTTGTAATTTCAGTGCATATTTCTTGTATTATTTTAGTAAGTTCATTTACCATTTTATATTTTATGCAAATTTGTTTTAAAATGGTCTCTCTATATATAAACATTCCATGCTTTTACTACTCATGTAGCCACTGATAAAGGGCGTATATACGTCCGAAAGCGCTCTGGCAGTTTTTAACAATATTTTGTATGTCTTTTAGGATGTTAAATAAAAGACCTTTCGTTTTTTAAAAACGCTTTGTCCTTGGTTTTACATATAAGTTAAGAAATTGAAAGAAAATGACATGTGGTGAAGATTGTTAATATATCCCTTAACTACACCCTTAGATTAAATTTTTTATTTTATGTTATAAATCATATATGTAATACAGGTACTTAAGGTACTAATCCCCTTATTCCCTGCATAAACATATATGGTGTAAAGCAAGAAGAGTGTATAAGATGAAAAGTTGCAAAACAGAAAAAAAAAATTTCGCACATGGAGCTATGCCTTTCTGGCTCCCCCAAAAATGATTTTGAATATGAATAAATTGAAAAAAATGAAAAGCATTTCTGAAACCATGTATGTTATCAAGGGCCATACCTGGTTCGTTAATGCTGATTCTACATTTCTGTGAACATTACTGTAAATTGTATTACAGAAATAATGCACATGGCCTGACGTAGAAGAAAGTAGAAAATGGATCAGATATAAATATAAAAATAATCAAATAAAATAATCAAATATACCAGCGTAGGGCTGTGTATTTATACACAGTAAAACAATACAATGTAATGTATAAGATGTAATGTGTAAAAATACAATGTAATGTATAAGATGTAATGTGTAAAAATACAATGTAATGTATAAGGTACAAAGGAATAATAATAAAAAAATAACATAGATACATAGATTGAATTACCCTTTGTGCTTCTAACATGGTAGAGTAAGTGATACTGACTAAGCATTTTTTCAACTCAAAACAGGTTGCAGTTAATTTTATAGACCAACAGTGCAACTGTTGGAAGTGAAACATGGAGATGATAAATTGCTTAATATTTTTTATTCTAAAATGGTTAAGATTGATTTGTCAATGTGTTGGAGTTTTGTTTAAAGAGAGATATTGTATTAAAGAAATATCAATATAGTAGATAAGTTTTATATAATACAATTTGCTATTCCACAGTGTCTGTTACATATGCTTATTTTAAAAAATAAAAAAGGAATATTACCTATTAGTATATATAACTTTAAAATTGGAATGGAATGAGTGAGTCTCCACAAGTGGAGAGTTATGTTTCCTTGAAAACTACTCCTTTAGCCTTTAGTTGTGTGCTCCCCTTACCCTCATGCCACTGCTTATACACCTGAATACGTTATCTTTTAAAAATGTTATTTATAACCTACAAAAAGTACAGTACTTATTTTGAAACAGTAATCTACTGTGGTATGCTAACAGTTGATATAATCATAATTCATATATAGGAGCTTGATTCTTAATTTTCACTAATTAGTGCAAACTGTAACAGATTCAAGCTGAATTACAGATTCATTGAAATAATTAACTTGTGTAGCCAAATAAAAATACATGTTTAATAATAGAGGTACACTATAAAATGTGACATTCTCTGATTCACCTAAATACCCCCTCAAATTTGGTGTGTCTTTAAAGTGTCAGGACCACATATATTTTCTTTTTAATCAGTTGAGATTTCAAGTTGTGTCAAGAAAAATAGTGCGCGGAACTGCGTTTTCTGTCTCTGGTTTAAGGTATATAGTGTTCTTGCTGATAACTTGGTAATTTTTAAGATAGAATGATGATTTTGGTATCTTTGCCCAGGTTTTGGGGGTCTACCAATACACAGGAACACTCAAAATGAGAATAAACCAAACTTGTATACAATAATGTGATAACAGAGCATATTTGCAAAGGTTTATACTATATAATAAGCTTTATGTCCATTCTTTTCCATTGTGACATTACTTGTTTTTACTGTTTTAAAAAGGTTACTAACAAACTATTAATGATATGGCAGTTTTCTAGAATGAAAGATGTGTTTCTGCCAAACTCCCATGACCCAATAACATTGCATGGTAAGAATTGTTATGGAATAACTTTGCAGATTTCAGATTTTTCAGGATACACTGGATATCTCCACCGTAGGTGAAGATCCTCACCAGGCTTTTCCCAATGTTCTAAATGCTCTATTTCATATGTGTCAACTTCACATTTTCCCACACACATTCCAAGATACCACTGTCTTTCATCATTTTTATCCCAAATAACCACACACATTTCATTTATCAGAACATCACCATCATCAGTTGTTGAAGGAACGCCAACAGTTTCTCTTGTTGTGGGTGCATTTTAACTGGTATCTGAACTTAAAACTCTCAAGACGTCATCATCAGTTGACATATTAGGAATCAGAGATAAATCACTCAACACTCTTGACAATTTTGAAGTTGAGTATTTATTTAAACCACAAGTACCAGATGCACAAGCAGAGTTCATGTTGCTAGATCAGTTATATAAACAAGCAAGTGCAGTTTTAACACTACAGAGAGGTCGTGAATAGTGATTTACTCTACCATCTACTAGTACTATACCTTCAACTGCCTCTGCTCTATGTCTCTTCGGATGAGTCGGACGGCCTGGGTTTTCGACCTTCAACTGCCAGCGCCATAGAACTTCATGCTCTAAACCCGGATCAGCCCATTGGCCTACCAACAAATAACCTGAACTGTGAATGGTATTTAGCCAAGTTCAATAAATTAGAAAGACGATCTCCTTCATGTTCCAACAGAAAGTTAGTTCACAGCTAAAGGTATTAGGAATAATATGACATTATATGAGTCGAAACTTACGTCAGTAATGAAAACCATACAGAAAACTGTGTGAGTATTAAATAGGAGTGAAAAGGAATGGGTGGCTAAACAAGATATTTTAACAACAGAAAAATTGCAAAAGTGTATCGAAAGTTATCGGAAAACAGTGGAGAGTGGAAATGTCCTTCTTCATAAATGTAAAAACTGGTATGAACCTTTCACAACTATTGAAGAATTAGAGAATTGCACAGAACAAAGCAATGATGAGAAACATCTGAAACATATTCTTCGAACTTAAGTTTGCTTCCGGAAGCACATCTCTCTATGAGATGTTTATTCTAGGCCAAATTTATATAGAGTAAATCAAATGTTCATAGAGGACTTAAAGATTAATTTGACAATACTAATAACCAATTTAAAGACTTTATCAATTTATCTCTGATTCCTGATATACCAACTGATGATGACGTCTTGAGAGTTTTAATTCAAATACCAGTGAAAATGCAACCACAACAGAAGAAACTGTTCAAGTTCCTTCAACAACTGATGATGGTGACATTCTGATAAATGAAATGTGTGTGGTTATTTGGGATCAAAATGATAAAAGAGAGTGGTATGTTGGAGTGTGTGTGGAAAAATGTGAAGATGGCAGCATTTAGATGCTGGGGAAAGCCTGATAAGGATCTTCACCTATGTTGGAGATATAAAGTGTATCACAAAAAAATTTGATATCTGCAAAGTTGATCCAGAGCAATTCTTACCATGCAATGTTATGGGTCATAGGAGTTTGGCAGAAACACATCTTTCATTCCAGACAACTCTCATATCATTAATAGTTTGTTTGTAACCTTTTTAAAACAGTAAAAACAAGTAATGTCACAATGGAAAAGAATGGACATAAGGCATATAATATAATAAAAACCTTTGCAAACATGCTCTATTGTCATATTTTTGTAAACAAGTTTGGTTTATGCTCAATTTCAGTGCTCTTGTGTATTGGTACACCCCAAAAACCTAAGCAAAGATACCAAAATAATCATCCTATCTTAAAAATACCCAAGTTATAAGCAAAGACACTATATACCTTAAACGCAAGATGGAAAATGCAGTTCTGCCCATTATTATTTTTGACGCACCCTGAAATCTCAACTAATTTTTTTAAAAATATCTTTTATTTCAGCATAAAATTAAAGACACAAATCCTAGATAAAAAGGTCATTTAATCAAATAAAAAAAATCCTATAAGACGTACAAATATTAAAAGGGCAGAGTGCTGTTGGGCATCATCATACCCTTCATCAGTGGCTATATGAAAAATTACTGTGGAAACAAGCTTATATATAGACCAAATCGGCAGACAAAATTTGCATAAATCAGCTACAGAATAATGATAATTAAATGGTATTATAAATAAGCTATTAAAGATTAAGCAATTACAAAATAACAATAAAAAGTATTATAAACAGGAGATTTAAAATTTAAACAAGTATTAAATACAAATACAAAAGAAAAGACAATGAAATATGCCCAAATTTCAGACAAGCATAAATTACATTAAAATGAAACGTCACAGATAACTGTGTAGAGGTTTGACACGCATAGAGTTGAGAACGAGTCACCAAGCGTAACATAAAATTTGCACAGGATCAAAATTACAAATGGAATCACGGTACATATAAATAAACAGGGATTTATAAAGAAGAATATTACGAGGGTTATTGCAATGAATTAGGAAAGTTTTTTCAAGAAAGGGTTGAAAGTTATCATTAACAACACATTGGGCAAGAGCAGTAGAAAGTTTACAATTCTTGACGTCACAAGCATGTGCAGCTAAACGGATACCAACAGTACATTTAGTACTACCAATATAAAACTTCTAGTCATTATCAAGAGTTAAAAGGGGTACAACTACAACATACACCCCATCATGGCTTTTAAAGTTATCTCTATCCCTAAACTTATCCGTACGAATGTGATTGAATAAGGTAGTAATATTCGAGTGAACATGTTTAAATTTAAATTCATAACAAAATTGAATGAGGGGACAGAAAATCATTGGATGATGTGGAAGACTAGATTTATACGTCATAAGGTCAACAACAGCAACAAGTTTAGTATCAGGTTGAATAAATTTATGGTGAATATGCACGAAAATTTTATAAATAAACTCAAAGGAATAAGCGGCTTCACGGCCAAGATTAAAGTTAATTTCATTAGTTAGAGCAGTATTTGTATTTAATACTTGTTTAAATTTTAAATCTCCTGTTTATAACACTTTTTATTGTAGTTTTGTAATTGTTTAATCTTTAATTGCTTGGTTATAATACCACTTAATTATCATTATTCCATAGCTGATTTATGCAAATTTTGTCTGCCGATTTGGTCTATATATAAGCTTGTTTCCACAGTAATTTTTCATATAGCCACTGATGAAGGGTATGGTGATGTTCGAAAGCACTCTGGTCTTTTAATATTTGTACGTCTTATAGGATTGTTTTTATTTGATTAAATGACCTTTTTATCTATGATTTGTGTCTTTAATTTTATGCTTAAATATTGAAGTAGACGTGATATCCCTTTAATTAATAACTTTTATCCTGACACCCTAACGCACAATTTAAGGGGATATTCAGGTGAATCAGAGAATGTCACATTTTTTTACCCATGTATAGTGTATACCTCTATTAATAACATTACTTCAACAGTAATTCAGAACCTATTTGTTTAAGACATTGTTATAAACAGACCCCACTATATATCTGTAAATGCATGTTTAATCAAGAAAAATTAAATTAATATCAATAAGCAACACAAATTTTAAATTTATACTTTTACCTACCAAATGGAAAATGAGGTTTTTGAGAATCACTTTCTTTATAAGGAGTAGATGTGATTGGAGCATCATTTGAACTGCTAGTAGTATCAGATGAAGATTCAGGTGGTATTATGAGATCACTAATAAAAATAGAAAAACATATACAGTCCATGTGTATTTTCAGAATATCAAAAAGGAAATTTGTAAACGACTACCAAGAAATGACATAGATGTATGTTAAAACATATTTTTTAACATTTAAACAAAGTTAATACATTAAACTGAAAGCAGTAGGGGAGACTGGGGAGGGTTGACCCACCATGATTTTTTCTTTTATTTCAAGCTTTTCAAATCTTCCAACAGATGGCAGAACATTCTGTAAATGTAAGCTACTACCTATCAAAATTTGGTCAGTTATTCTTAGTCTGTTGTTCAGACTAGAGTGGATTTTGTGTTTTCATCATCAAAAAGTAAGTTTTTTTGTTCCTGTTTATCCTACTGACAAAAAAATCGACGTACCCCACAAAATAATCTGAAAGTAATGAAACTGTACATACAAACACCTGTCGACCGAATATGCAAATGATAAAAAATTCACAGCCAATGAATGAATAGTCGGAACTACAGCGCATTGAAACTGAGCACCATGGCGTTGTATATAAGAAGCAAACCTCGCTTTCAGGAACAAAACGTGCAGTGGATTTCGATTGTGTTTGCGTACTTAGATTGTGATAATGCCTTGCCGGAGAATTCACGACCACTATGAGCATATGAAGGAGTTTGAAAGAGGGCATGCTGAATGAGCACACTGACGAATTGCTCGCCATTTGGGTAGGAGCAATGCAGCAATTACACGATGTAGGCAGGAATGGGTCAGGAATGGCAGATTTCAGCAGCAAGCGAGCAGCCTAGAGCAATGACAGAACGGAAAGATAGAGCGATTGTCAGAGCAGCTATACTCGCGGCACCCATTATGCCACCTACCACTGACCTGTATTCACAGTCAACAGCGATTGCAATGGTGCCGGACCTGATCAATGTGGAATTGTTCGGATTGGGAACGAATTGTCTTCAGTGATGAGTCCCATTTCAAACTGAGTCCCGACGACTAGCGCAGATATGTCTGGAGACAGCCCGGACATCGTCAGGATCCTGCTCTTACTGTCACATGCCACACGGTCCGATAACAGGGAGTTATGATCTGGGGTGCCCTTTTGTTTGATAGACGGACCCCTTGATAGGCCTCCGTGGCACCATCACAGCACAGTGGTATGTTGCCGACATTCTATGTCATGTTGTATTGCCATTCCTTTTGCGACACCCTGGACTAACTTTTTAGCAAGATAATGCCAGGCCACACCGGCACAGATCTCAATTGATTGTCTACATGCTTACGACACACTTCCTTGGCCAGCCAGATCCCCAGATCTCTCGCCCATTGAGCACATTTGGGTTGAGAGCAGGGTTGCAAAAAAGCCGGCTAAAATTAATAAAAGTCATGCCGGTGGCTTTTATTGGTTTTAACTGGCTTTTTTTAGTTTTATTTAAAAGAAAAACGTGAAGAATTTTAATTTTAAATTACACATTTTTAAGTGTTCTTTAACTACTTTTAAAGGCATTTTATTGGGTTAGAATTTAATAAATAACTTTATTTCTCAATAATGAAAACATTAATATTGGAATACCTGCTAGTGATTTGTTGGTTGCAAAAATGCCAGCTAAATTTTAAAAAGGTATACCAATTGCTTTACTTGGTTTATATTAGCCTTTAACACATTTTTAACAAAGTTGAAAACAACAACAAAGTTGAAAAATGTCACAACACTTTAAACAAAGTCATAAACAAAGTCATAAAGTCATAAGTCATAAACAAAGTCATAAGTCAACAAAGTCATAAACACTTTACAACAAAGTTGAAAAGTGTTTATGACTTTGTTCATTCTGTCTGTCTGTCTGTCCATTAGAACGATAACTGCCGTAAAAATGACTTAATCAAAATGAAATATTAGTATGTTGTTCAGACGGTCTGTAGGACCTATGGGAATATAAATGAAAAATATCACCCAATTAGTTTTGGATTGAACCCGGGTTGAAAAAATGAAATACATTGAACCCTATGGGTCCTAATTTTTCAAACATTTTTTAAGCGGATTTAAAATTCACAAATTGCTTCAAAAATTTTAGGTAATATTCAAATTATTCCATAAAATATATAAAAAAAATTTCAGCAAAATACATTCAGTAGTTTTTTAAATAAAAATTAAAATAATAATTACACTTCTTATATGAAGCGATCACGTGACCATGATATGAAAAGATCACGTGACCCACTTCAAAATGAAATATGGCATCCATCTTGTCTCAAAATCGTGATTTTTAAAGTTCTTTTTAATTCATATTGATTGTTGTATCCGTTCTAAAACCAATCTATTTTTGCTTAAATTCTGTGCATCTACATACTGAAACAGCACAATTACAATATATTTGAGTTTAAATGCTCATCCAAATTTGATTATTTCTACAACGAAGCCTATTTTTCACCTATGTAAAATGCAAACAGCAAAATATGTAGAATGAGTTGTATTAGAATTGCTGTATTTCTTTAACACAAAATCATTTAGTTCATGGAGTCTGCGTAGCTGATATGAATGCAATATTCATTGATTTTACAAAGAGAAGGACGATTTTTTTCGATGAAGTTTTACGCATAGAGTTTAATTACTTGTAGCTCCATGGTCTTAATTTTTAAATAAAATAAATTATTATAGTATTGTGATGAATGACATGAATGGGAAATTATTTATGAATGAAATGCTGCTTTTATAGAAAGAGCCAGGCATGTTACTTTTTCTATGAAGTCATTTGAATGAATTTCAGTTGTTTTCGATGAAGTTTTCAAATATAATAAATTATTGTAGTATTATGATAATTTTAAAAATATTACCGAGGAATGTATCGCATTTTAGAGATGTTTAAACCAGGCAATTTATATTTCAACGCCGTCATTTGAATGAAGCTCATTTTTTTCGATGAAGGTTTAAGTTTGCAAATATAATAAATTAATGTAGTATTGTGATAAGTTTTAAAAGATTACCGAGGAATGTATTGCATTTTAGAGATGTTTAAATAAAATTGCATTGAAGTTGGAAAGTGTTTCATAATCAATGCTTTAAGCATGATTGATCTTTCTTGTTTTAAAAATGTTATTGCTTTAAATAATGAAATATTTTATTTTAGGACAATAGTTGCTTAGTGATATATTTTACTAGTTAACTAATTTTAAGGACTTTATTGATATGTAAGAATCTTATTTTTACTCATAAATATTTAAAATCATGCATAAAGTCATTTAACAAAAATCACTATTTATCACTATTTAAAACAGTATTGGGAATAACATATGCATGAACTCCTCTTTTCAATAGCATCAAGCTTTTCAAAAATTTATTTTAACAAGTTTTAATTTGAGAACCTTTTTTGATTGCTCACTCTTTTGTTCTGAACTCAGATGCACCAAAATTTCTTCAAATATTATCTCCTTCTAAATTCCTTTTCCAACATTGAATATTCTATGATTTAATCCCAACCCCAAATCTTTACAGCCAATTAAAACTAAAACAGAACATCACACTGGAATGAAATGAAAAAAAACACTCTTACTTATAAACTGAGGTGAAATCAAGTTTAGAACATGTGTTTAGTTTTGGTTTAGATCAAAGTGATGTAGTGCTTGAGCTAGCTAGCTAGATGGTTAATTATAAGGAAGTTTTTTTATAGAGAAGGATTTGTCTGTTTAATTAATTATAGTCTTTAAAATGTGTAGTATATGTAATGTAGAGCTATGCATTATGTAACAGAGGCTTTGAAAACACCACCTTGGTGTCTAATTTAATGCATTCTCCTCACTGTATATATATCTTCTCTTTTAGACATATTACTTTCATAGTATTTTTCTATTGGTCATAAAATCTTGTGTACTTGGTAATATTTAATAGAAGTTTATAAACATTTTAGTAAAAAACATTTAGGAGTGCATCAAAGATAAAGTAATGCAAATTTAATGTGAATTGGCTGTAAACCACCTTTTTTTAATAAAAGCCGTCTTTTTTAAGCGGTTAAAACCAAAAAAAGCTGGCCGGCTTTTTTTTGTCTGGCTAAAATCCGGCAACTCTGGTTGAGAGGGGTATCGCCTGCGACCATCCCAGAATGTAGATGAATTAGCTCATCAATTGGAGACCATTTAGAACAACATCCCTCAGAACACTATCCGGCAACTTTATGCATCAATGCCATGTGGGATAACAGCTTGTATCAAAGCCAGAGGTGGACCAATGCCATATTGACATGCTCACTTTGTGTAGATCTCTCAGTGCAATAAATCATCCAATTGTTCTGAAATTCTAATCATTTTTTTTTTTTTGTACATCCACATTATACATACCAAATTTTGTCTCATTTGGATAATTCTTTCTTGGTGCATTGATTTTTTTGTCTTAGAATGTATATAGGATATAGAAGTGAAGCTGCATATTGGATGTTTTTCTAATTATCTTACAATAATGGGATTATATAGAAGTGAAACTGCATATTGAACGGCTTTTAACTATAACTTACAACAATGGAATTATGTAATGTGAAGGATATTTTGCAAAAAAATAGTTCTATTTTTCGAGGATCCGCCAAATTTTAATTAAAATGTTTCACAGAATTAAACTGTGTACAAAACTTCAGATCCTTAGGACATAGGGAAGTATGTTTAAAATGCCATCAAAGAAGTTGAAACAGATGTCCAGGCAGAGAATTATCAGCCATGGCGAAGTCAATAAGATTAAAAAAAGGTTTGGTTGGATATCTGATGAAAAATTGATCACAAAATTGCAAGACTAAAAATAAAAAGCACTCTAGAACCCGATATAAAATATATAGAAAAACTTTTTAAGTTGCACGATTTTATTAAAAGGCACTAGAAAATAAAAAATAATTTTTAGCTATTATCACAACATTCTTAGTCATATGCGACTAAAAATAAAACTGTGAGTTGGGAGCCCATAAAGTAAATGCATTTGGACATGAGTACTAAATCAAAATTGTCGAAGAGAAATTTAAATGACTTGAATGTAATCATTCTTATATATGTCATTTCTATGTTATCACTTCTATTATTCATGCATGAACACTGATAGGCAGAGATTGGATGTGTTCTTAGAATTTAGCCGGAAATATTTTGATGTAAGATCACAGCAGGTAGGTTTGAGGAATTTTGTTCCTTAAAAGAGGCTTCATGAGCAGTCATCAAAATAGAGTATTAGAAATAAAAAAATGCATTAGTAATAGAAGATATCGGCAATAAATAAAATGGTTTAATTTGAAATTCACATAGGAAAATTCCAAATGTATCAAAATGTAAAAACCCTTATAATTTAGCGATTCTCCAAATCAAATTTATTATTAACTTTCAAAATTACTCTCCAGAGTCATCAGACAATAAACACTATATTTACAAAAACAAAATAGTTTAGAAAAATAACAAAATATCATAACTTAGACTAATCTACCCAGACTATGACAGTTAACTGATAAAAGATATGCACCACACATTCTCCTTTAGTTTTATATATTCAATGTAACATCTGAAGCAGAGACATATCTGATAATATCTTCCCTGAACAATACACCAGCACCAGCGTGGATAAGGGACCAATCAGAGCAAAAATCTGTCTATATCTCTGTTTATTTATAGATAAAACATTTTATACATTTATTTCAAATAATAAAAATTTCTTGATCATATATTATTTGGGTAGAAACTGTTTACCTTATGTCCTGACTATATCAATTGCCACTATTTGGTAGTCGATGACCACAGATAGGATTATGAATCTGAATAACAACTAAACTTAATTACATGAATTCACCAAAATGGAGTTTAAAACATAACACAAAGTTATCATGTTAAACAAGTGATAACAAGATATTGACAAAAAAATGATAACAAATGTTCATTAAAAAAATGAGTTTTATAATTAAAATACACACAAGAGTGCCAACTGCCCATTATTGTAACTGTTAGGAGTATTGAGTTTCATTTAGTCACATCATCTCAAATTTAATACATGGAACATATTTTCTATAAAATTATAAAACTAATTCATTAACCATTTAAGAAGACACTGTAGAGGACTGGGGAGGGTTGACCCACTTTTTACAAATCTAATTTTGCACCCACAGATATGCTAGATACATTTTTTTTTAAGACTATACAACTTATTATCAACATAAAAATATGTATGTTTCACACCAAAATAGAAAAATTATTGATTTTAAAAATGAGCAATTTGTAGGTCAAGGCTCCCCACATATGGGAGGTTAGACCCACATTAAGGAAGGGTTGATCCACTTGCTGTCTTAAAATAGGACTAGCTTTAAGAAATGGACAGTTAACAGCACTTATAGTCAGAAAAATCAAAAATTCTTAGTGCAACTTGTGTAGTTCCTCTTACTGATATTGGATCTGGTAGCTTCAGAATAACCTTCGCTGATACGATAGATACATCTTCAGTCTCTGGATAGATAAAATAATAAGTGCACAAATATATGTAAAAATTCTAGATGGTATTAAATAAAGGTGACCATAGAATTCAATGGAAGAAAAAAAAATCTTCATGGTCATAGTTTCACAAATCGTAGATCGGTATTAGGAATTTCTAGAACTGGATAAAATGTTTCTTTGGATTTCTTTTCCCAAATAAAAACATTTGCATTATCAAATTTTCTCTTTTAGAAATACAAAGGTTTCCAAACCAAGAAATCTTATAGAAAATATTTATTACGCAGTAGCAAATACAAGAATTCAACACATGATGCTTTTCTTCGCTCTGCAAGGCTGAAACGGTAGTCCTCTGACCTTCTGCCAGAAGCGTGGCAAATCAAAAGTTTGAACACCAGGTGTAAACTCTAGTTAAATACATAAGGCAAATTATTTTAAAATAATAAATCAGTGTCTGTTCAGCCATTGGTCACACAGTGAAAAATCTGAAAACCTAGCTCTAATTCAAGATTTTAAGCAGGCTACCCTAGACCTGGAAGTATAGCTTTGTTCTTATGGGGACACAAACTATTTTGAGATTTTATAACACTTTCGAACAGAGATTCTTGTTTCTTGTACTTTGGGGAGAGGTTTTTACCATGAAGTGGTGTTTTAAAGATTGTAGTAATAGGGCACAATTCAAAAATCTAGTCTTCTTCTTATAGATATAAACCGTTGAATATTATAGAACACAGACCATTTTAAAAAATATATTTATTTATTCTGTGGATGCATTTAAATTAAAGTAGGCTTGCATTTTTCTAAATATAGTATTGAAATCATAGCTACCAAAGCTGTTATAAAATACTATCTGCAAATTTCTTTGTCAAAGAATATTTTAAAAACACTATCTGCACATTTCTTTTTCAAAGAATATTTGATCCATAAATTAGATGTTTATGAAGTTAAATTATATAAATATTTCTTTAAAAAAAATCTGCAACACACCTTATAATATATAATGCAATGAATTTACTCAGTTTAGTTAGTTACTCAGTTACTCAAAAGTTACTCAGTTACTCAGTTTACAGCAAAAAAAATCTGATGTAGGCAGCACATGACTTTTCTCATATAATGCAATGAATTTACTTCTTTAATGGCAAAAAAGTGATGAAAAGATCCACGGCACAGTGCTTGTAACGTTAAATTGCACATATGGCACGGTAAATTGTACATCCGGATGACAACATGTAAAACTATTTTGTACCCGATTAACTTATATTTTACGCAACTCTAAATTAACAATTATCGATATTGATAGCATCCTCAATAAGCAATATAGTTCATATATTTAAATATTTTAATAATAAATTCATCAATTAGGTGTCATTTTTATTAATTTGGCATCGTTTTGCAATTTTGACAATATTTTCGTCAATGTGGGGTGAAATATCCCCAAGTTGGCGATATTTAAAATAGCATTTCTTATATAATAAAAGGTATGTCCACCATATGACAAAATTAAAAATTTACAAAATATTGCACCCTAATTGGCGTCATTTTTATCAATTTGGTGACATTTTTATCAATTTGATAACCATTTCATCAATTTGACAACAGTTTCATCAATTTAGCAATATTTAAAAAAGTCATCAAGTTGGCGATATGCCGCCAAAATTCGTTGCCAGAATTTTGCCAAGCGTCACAAATGGAGTCTTATGGTAGAGTTTTATATTCTTTCCAAAATATTGAATTTTAATCAATTAGTTAGTTGTCATTTTCATTGATTTAATGCCATTCTTATCAATTTGGCGACATTTTCATCAATTTGGTGACATTTAAAAAATTTGCCAAGTCGGCGACATTCTGCCAAATTCTTTGCTAAGATTTCATCAAGCATTATAGTCAGAGAAATAGGTTATTCTTATAGCAGATAAACAACTAATGGCATCCAAATACAAAACTATTACCCAAAGTATCTTCTGTTATAGTAGATTCTTATTCTTTCCAAAATATTGGATTTTCATCAATTAGTCTTCATTTTCATTGATTTAGTGTCATTGTTATCAATTTGATGATATTTTCGTCAATTTGGCAACATTAAAAACCTCGCCAAGTTGGCGATATTCTGCCAAATTCACTGGCAAAATTTCAACAAGCATTGTTTATGGAGAAATAGGTTAGTCTTATAGGTTAGATAAACGACTAATGGCATCAAATTACAAAGCTATTACCCAAAGTGTCTTCTCTCGTGAATGGAATGAGCTAGATCTACGAGAATGATGATAATAAATCTACATATGAAAAGTGAACAGATTTCACAATGGTTAATATTTTTTTTAATTTTATGTGATTTTTTGGTAATTGAAAAATGTGCAATGTCTCGTGAACGGTTCTTGCTAGCATTCTAAAGTTTATATTAATCATTTTTTAATGAAAAATTACATAAGAAATGATTATTTACGTAACTTTATTGAATGTTTTTTTAAATTTTCATTTCAAAATTTAAGAGAGTTTTGGACATTCCATTGCGTGTAAAAACAATAGGCATTCAGTATTTACAGATTGTGATTTTTGTACCAAATTTTGTTCGGATCGCTTTATTCGCTCATGAGATATTGCTTCCGCAGACTCACTGACACACATACACACACAGACATCACCTCAAAAACGTCTGATTCGTGTTCAGGGATGCTTAAAACGTGCTCTCATAATTGCTCATATAAAACTCGAATTCGAATTTTCGACTCTGTCACAATACTTTCCTTATACATTATACTATGTATATAAGGAAAGTAATAATGTATAAGATCCACAGCACTGTGTATTTATCGTTTAATTGTACATTTGGTAATTTCCCAGATTACAACATGTAAAACTATTTCAAAGTACCCAATTAACTTATATTTTGCATAAATCTAAAACTCTAAATAAACAATTATCAATATTGATAGCATACTCAATAAGCGATATAGTTCATATATTAAAATATTTTAATAATTAATTCATCAATTAGGCATCATTTTCATTAATTTAGCATCATTTTTGAAATTTTGACGATATTTTTGTCAATCTAGAGCAAAATATAGCGGATTTGAGGATATTTTGCTAAATTATTCGCCAAAATGCATCACCCAAGTGTTACAGACAAGCGGAGAGAAGAGCATTTCTTATATAATAGAAGGTATGCCCGTCATATGATGGAAATCAAAATTTGAGAAACATTAATTCCCATTCAGAGTCGGCTTTATTAATTTGTAGACATTTTTGTCGCTTTGGCAACATTTAAAATAATCCCATTTTAAATCCCGATAAATTTCTTACCATAGGTTACGAATGGACGGAGATTATTCTTATAATCTATGCTTATGCTCTTTCCAAGACATTGAACTTTCATCAATTAGTCGTCATTTCATTAATTTGGCGAATTTCTATCAATTGGGTGATAGTTTCATAAATTTGACAACTTTTAAAAAGTCAGCAAGTTGGAGATATTCCGACAAATTTGTCATCAAAATTTTGCCAAATGTTACAGATGGAAAAATAGATTATTCTTATAGTAGATATTTATATTCTTTCCAAAATATTGAATTTTAGTCAGTCATCATTTTTATCAATTTGGTGACATTTAAAAAAGGCCAAATTTACCAAGCATTATGGACGGAGAAATAAGTTGTTCTTATAGCAGATAATGACTATTGGTGTTCAAATACAAAAGTATTACCCAAAGTATCTTTTCTCATGAATGGAATGAGCTAGATCCACAAGAATGATGTCACCAAATTTATTATATATTACATATGAGAAGTAAACATATTTCACAATAGTTAATATTTTTTTTTAATTTATGTGATTTTTGGATAAATTTATTTGAAAAATGTGCAATATCTCGAGAACGGTTCATGCTAGCATTATAAAGTTTAAGTGTGTTTTTCTAAAGAAAAATTACATTTGAAATGCCTATTTGCGTAACTTCATTAAAGGTTTTGATTTTTTGATGATTTTTTTTTTTAATTTCACTCGAAAATTTAGGAGAGTTCTGAACATTCGATTGCGTTTAAAAACAATAGGCTTCCAGTATTCACGGATTGTGATTTTTGTACCAAATTTAGTTTAAATTGCTCCCATCGTTTGTTAGATATCACCTCAAAAAAGATCAATTCGTGTTCAGGGATGCTTGAAACGTGCTCTCCCGTCAAAAACCCGAATTCGGATTTTTGATCCTGTCAATACTTTCCTTATGCATTATACTATGCATGTATATAAGGAAAGTAATAACCAAACTTATATTTAATACTCGTATAAATTCATTATAATTTTAGGATGAAGATTTGAACCATGGGTCAAGCCTTCCTTAGTACTGATTTTGGTTTAATTTCAGAAGTTAAATTATGTATTGATTTGAAAAATATTAAAATAATAGTTATGTAGCTAAGATTCTAAGCTTTCAGCATATTAGTTTTAATTCTTATGTTTAAACAAAACTATTTACTAAAAAGCTTACAAATAGGAACAAAAAATCTTACATTTTGATAATGAAAACACAAAATCCAATCTAATCTGAACAACAAACTTAGAACAAATACTAAATTTTGGTAGTTAATAGCTTACATCTGCAGAATGTTCTGCCATCTGTTTCAAGATTTGAAAAGCTTGAAATAAAAGAAAACATCATGGTGGGTCAACCCTTCCTAGTCTCCCCTATCCCTTTAACATTTTTTTTTATTTTAAGTATTTTGATAAAAATTGTGGTTGTATTATATTTTAACATTAAATTATAAATAAAATTTGACAAAAGAATATCTTACCGAACTACATACCTAATTAAAATTTAATTTAATTTTTTCACATTCCTTGGAATATACTGTACAAAATTGTGCATGAATTTTTAGATGCTTCCAATATTAAATTTAATATACATTTTTTACTGTCACCTATAGTGAAAAAGTGCGAAAAATTAAACAATCCTTAATTTGACTTTTTTTTTTTTTAATTAACTACAAATCCTAATTCCATGCACAATTCCATCAAATGCACAATAAAAAACATGTATAAAAAACTTAAAAACTATATCTTAATTACAAAAAAAGCCTTTTAAAGTATTTTAAACATATGAATGTCGACTAAAAATGAAAAGGAGAAAAAACAATCTAAAGTTATTATTTAGCATCATGCGGAACAAATGAAAACTTTAAATTAGTACAAATGAAAACTTTAAATCTGTCATTATAAACATTAATAATTTATTACATTATGAAGGTACAGCTTTGAAATTTCACCTACATATTTTGAAATGTTACAGTTATGACTTGAGCCAATAAAACAGAAAATCGATATTTTAACCATTTTTAAGGTAGTGTCCCCTTAATAGCACAAAAAAATTTAAAATATATATACATATAACTACAAATATGGTCTAATAATTAATATAACAATATGTTATCTCCTTTTGACAGTAAGGAAGATTTGTCCAATTTTGATACAATGCAACAATGAATCTTATATGCCCTGATTACCTCCTGTCGCAGAAATAAAACTATGATGTAAAATTAAACAATATTGAACAGCTACATGATATAGTTTGAGATGTGAAGTGATTCATAGTTATGTTAATGCATCGCCACTACTGGCTGGGCACCCTAGTATCTTACTGCAAACTGGTTTCCCTGGTTTTAATCATTGTTTAAAAAACCCCGATCCCGATAATCAGAGCATAAATTCAACACTGTTAGTGATCCTATATTATCTAAAAAACTTATTCATGTTTCTAAGCATAAAACCAAAATTGCTACCTTTTACGTTTCAATGGAGGTCGGCCCTTTTTCATTTTAAATTCTTAACAGTTCCTCCTTAATTTAGTACTGTATATACATTGCTAAAAATTTAGCACATTTATTAAGAGATGGAAAATCTTGAAGTTATATTTACGCATATATAATAAAATACAATATTACTAAAAATCAAAACAATACATTTCAAGTACTTAAAAGAAGATTTTTAAACCGCCCCGCCGCAGACTTTCAAATTCTTGAAAGTTCAAGTTCTTTTCTACAAAGAATCAAGTGTTAAGTTTCAAAACATTATACACCCAGTAGATGTCATTATATTTATAAATTGTTTGCAAAATAAATAAATTAATTTCAAAATACGCTTTTAAGCGTAATTTTAAAAATATTTAAAATTTAAAAACTAGCAATAAAGCCGAGGTTTGAACCACTTGCAAACGCCAAGTACTTACTTCAAACGCCAAGTCAAATTCGGATGTAAATAATCTAAACTCGAATTTTTTATTATTCACTCTGTTTGATAGTCTAATTTTTCTTTTTTTTTCTGTGGTCAACTTTTTCAAAATTCCACATGAAGGTAATATTTATTAACATGTGATCAATCTAATAAATAATATTTATATTTTACTGTTGTTGCTTATCAGTAATCACCTGGTTTTAAAAATTCCTCCTATGCATTGGATCTTAAGAAATGTCGTATTACAAATATACTCAATAAAATTAATTTAACTGGCCTGTTTCTGTGAGCTTTAGAACTGTAAGCCATTTCTATTTTGACCTTAGACTAGCTGGCTGCGCTATTAAACATGCACTTTTTTACATCTATGTACTTGCTAAAAATCATTTTATGAACGTCCTATGTGCTTAGTTTTAACTTTTCATAAAGACTCAAATTCGTTTTTAGAATAATTTTGAGAATCCCTCTGAAAATTCAAATTGGAATTTTCAGGTGGATTTACATCTTTCAGGCACCCCGGAACACGAATAAAGAACTGGTCAATGTGTCGACTGTAGCTCAATCATCCGTCCGATTTTTATGAACTACGTTTGAGTTTTGAGTTACCTTTGTGTAAATCACACAGCCAGAATAAACCATTCTAGAAAGATTGCTGTTTTGATGTGAATAACGTCTGGTCTGAGTATCTGACTAAAATTGGAGCATTACGAAAAATGTAAACACTCTTCGAACCTAATAAATAAAATTATAAGCAATTTATACTTATTTTGTTGGAAATAGGGTACCATTTATGAATATACAAAATTATTTTTAATTTTTTAAACTTTCTTGAAAAGATTAAAATGTTGTAGCTTAGTTTCACCTATAATGTCATCTAAACTATAAAAGATTATAAACAATAAATAAAAAAAAATTCAATTTCTAAGTTTATTTCACAAAGTTTTTATAGTTTTTGCACATTTGTCTTGTTTAATTTAAGAGGATTGAAAATTTTCCTCATTTAAAATTTGTAATGCAGTCTTACAAACTAAAAATGCTAGCTCTGATGTAAGTCAGTACATTGTAGTCCATTGAAAGTGCTCTACCAAGATATATAATGGCATTTCGGATCAGGTTCATAATTTTGTAACATGGTGGTCACAGTAATGCTGCTGAGCTTACTATCCTAGGTCCCTGACCCATATGGTCTCAAAACCTGGGTCCTTTAAAAAATGATGACATATATATATATATATATTAAATTTTAAATAAAATTGTTACATAACATAAATATAGGGTTGTACCGAATATTCGGTTAAAATTCTAACCAGTTAAAAATGCAAAATTCGATATTTGGTAACAAAATTTTAATCAACAGAGTTGGCATTCCGTGGATGCTGTGATTCTGCGAATTTTTTAGTCCTCTTCCGGAAATTTGCATTAATTATGTGCAAATTCAGCATAGCACATCACGATTGAAGGCATGTCTACGGAATTTCTGGAATGTAGCAAAATAAGATGAAATGAATCTGGGAAAATTGGAATGGCCTGCAGCATTACGCACCAGTTTCTCTCAGTGTGCAATGTTTCGAAAACTGGTTATTCAGCTGAAGCCTTTCCAAATCGGTTTCTATTGCATCCATAGAACTAGATTGAGAAGGGCATTTTGGAAATCAAGGAAATCAAAAACATTTTTGCATGTCCTTACTCTTGCTCAGACTTTTCCTTTGTTCTTGCATGGCATCTGTCAGGAATCGCAGAATTATTTTTGAAAAACCTGAGACACTTTTGTACATTCCATAGGATGCATGCTTTAAAATTGTATGCATCCTTTTTAAGTTTTTCGGGTATCCTTGACACTAACATATCGACAGCATCACTAGTTGGTATGATCTCAATTTTTTAATAATTTGAACTACAGTCAAACCTATCTATCTCGAACCCTATTTACCTCGAAAACCTCTATATATCGAAATTTACTTATTTCCTTGTCTTTTCAGCCAAAATTCAATGTATTTTCCATATTTATCTCAAAAAATGTTCTCCCAAAACCTCCATATCTCGTATTATAGCATGAAGAGTTAATTATACAAATTCGAAGTTCAGCGGCCATATTTAGGCAGCGGAAGTTGCCATTAAGAAATATTCCTTGAATAGCAGCAGTCACGACGTCATGTGTAGATGGTAGGAAGGTAGATTGAAGACAGGTGCAAGTCACAAATTTCTCGGGAATCCACAAAGGGACCGGAACTCCCGTTGGCCCTTTCAGTAGGGATTGGAAACTTTGAACAATGGGGGATGGGGGGGGACTAATAAACTGATATGCAACTGGTCAGTTTTGCTCTTCTGTTTGTGGAGTTAGTAACGTAGTTTGTGATTGCAACGTTAAGTGAAGCAAATGACGGGAGTGAAAAGGAAGTTAAATCTTCTTTCGATGGAAGAAAAAATGAAAATTTTAAAATTTTTGGACGGAAATCCTCCACTTAAAAAGAATGAAGATGCAATGAAGTGTGGCATGCCACTGAGTACTCTTTCGATGATAATAAAGAACAGAGATTTAGTAGAGAGCAACTTTGAAAACAATAAGAAAGTGAAAAAAATCGAAAATGTAGTTTCCCGGATGTTGGCGAGTGTGTGAGAAAATGGTTTGTACAATGTCATGACCAAGAGGTTCCTATCAGCGGAATAATGCTGTAGAGGATAGCTGAAGATTTTACAAAAGAACTTGGCCATAGCAGCGAATTTAAAGACAGCGACTGGGGGCTTGAAAGCTTCAAAAGGAGACACGACATCGTTTTCAGAAAACTATGCAGTGAAAGTGTGTCTACATTTCAAAGTGTTTGCGAAGGGTGGATCAAGAAGCTCCCTTCCCTGCTGGAAGGCTATGATCCAATAGATGTCTTCAACGTCGATGAAACAGGACTATTTTTTCAATGTTTACCCAAAAAAATAACAACATTCAGGGGAGAAGAATGCTGAAGTAGTAAACAGAGTAAAGTACGTGTAACTGTTCTCTTAGCAGCTAATCAAGATGGAAGTCAAAAACTTCCATCATTGATGATTGGTCGTTCTGCAGATCCCAGATGTTTCTCGAAAGTGAAATCATTTCCTTTTTCATACAAAGCAAATAAGAAAGCCTGGATGACCAGTGAAATCTTTAGTGACTGGTTGAAAGAAATCGACAAATCTATAGGTTTAAAAAAAAAGAAAAATTCTTCTGTTCATCGATAACTGCAATGCTCATTCCAACTTCCTTACTCTAAGAAACGTCACTATAAAGTTTTTGCCTCCTAACTCTACATCCAAGCTGCAACCCCTCGATCGAGGAATTATTCGAAATTTCAAAGTGGCATATCGAACCTGTTCGAAAACTTCTAGATGCCATCGACGAAGGCAATACCCCTCCCAACATCAATGTTTTATATGCAATGAGGATGACAGACTATGCTTGGAGAAATGTTACAGAGAAGACCATCAGGAATTGTTTCCTAAAAGTCGGATTTAAACAAAGGAACAACGAGGAAGAGCAAGAACAACAAACGAGCATTGACACGATGTATGAGTAGAAGTCAATGAAGTGAATTCGGAAGAATGGATGATCATCAAGAATAGACCTAATCTAGACATCTCATTCGAATCCTTTTTAGACGTGGACGATTCCCTGACAACATCCAGAATGTTGACAGATACGGAGATCATAGATGACGTGAGAGGAAATTCTAATGATGACGGTCATGAAATAGTGGATACAGATTCACCTAAAGTTACCATAAAAGAAGCAGAGAAGGCTATTGAAAAGTTGAGAACTTTCATTGAATCCCAAGAGGATATTAGTTAGAATGGATTTGCAGCCATTGCTAACCTTAAAAAAATTGTCAAGTCAAAAAAAATTAGGCATCAGAAATTATTGCATGATTATTTTTATTAAGGTATGTAATAAATGCGTTATTTTCACTCTCTATTTTTCGAAACCTCTATATCTCGAATTTTTTTTTCATTCCCGCTAGATTCGAGATAGACAGGTTTGACTGTATTTTGAAAAATAAAGTGGTGGTTCTAATTTTAATATGTTGTCTAGCTATGAATGGTAAGCAAGTAGCCCTTTGACATCCCTGCAAGGATATATAATTAGAACTTTAAAGTTTCATTTTACAAGATGTTATTTACTTCATGTCTTCACAGAATATAGGTACGTTAAATCTGTTGGTCAAGAAGTACAACCAAGAAGTAATGGATTAGAGGGAAGGTGCTATGGTCCCTGCTGTTGCTGAAACGTGAAGAAAATTTTTTTTCTGAAATGTGAAGAAAAAGTGTTAACTATGAAACACAATCTTCTGATTGCCCTCTTCAAATACTTAACCTTACCCATCAATTCTAAAATTTCGTGGGAAAATCAGATTTTTTCATTTCCGAAAAAATATGAAGTCTTGAGTTGATGAAATTTCTTCCAAAAATATATTTTTAAATAAAATCCTGCACTTGAATGAAAATAGCTATATTTGGTTGAAAAACCCCTCCTATTATTTAGCAAAAAGTAGGAAAGTTATGAGATTTTAATGTGTTTCATTTATTAGTTAGTAACCTAAAAATTCACATTTAGACACAACCGTTGGTATATTTCATTTTATTTTTAAATATTTTTTTTTATTTTTGCAATCTGTTTGCATCCACTTATGTTTCTATATATTTTGTGATTTTAATACAGAGAATTATCTCTGGAACATACTATAAATTAAATGAATGTATATTTTCAGAATAACATTATTAAAACATTGTTATTTATTCTGGCACTGATTTAGACTCATTAAAAACACATTTAGATGAGCACTCTTAAACCTTTTTGTGGAATTTTTCTATATGCTTACTTTTCAAAATCATTGAATTGCTTGCTATGCAATTTTCTCTCTAAATCAAACTGTGATTGCAGTTATTTTTCTATAGAAAATTTCTTTTATATACATTTGTAGTCCAGCATCTGTATTTAATTGTTTTAAAAAGAAAAAAAAGCTTATTCAACTGCAATAATAAAAATTGCTAAATTTAGTTACCCCACTTTGTACATATAGATGTCATATAAAAAATAGTTGATGTTCAATTGAATTGTTGAATTCTAACTTGAATGTGTAAACTGAATACAAGAATGAGGAGAATTCAAAATGGAAAGAACACCTGTCTAAATCAAGATTAGACTGCTCAAAGAGAGCAAGACAGTCATCCATATATGTAACGAACATAAAAGAGAAACTGAATAAGATTAAACAATGAGATTTCCATATATGAAACGAAAGCATAACTTTCAATTCATCAAAATGTGTTTCAGTATAAAGCTCTATTTCATTAAAATATTAACTTTTCACATCAATTGTTTTTAAATTGATAAGCATTTTATATTTTTTAACTTATTGGTTAAAGACTTTAGATACTTTTTTTTTTTTGTTGTTCAGAGTCTGTATATTTCTACTGGTTCCAACTCCACAGCCCAGGTTGTGTTTATAATTTTTGTTTTTTATCACATTATGAATTCCTATTTTAAATTTATAAATCTTATTCAATTTATAGACTTAATGGGACCCCTGATTTGTAGGCATTTTATTTGAATTATAATTTATAGGATCATATATTATTGTATAAGTTAATGATTTTGTTCTATGAACAGAAGCAAATATTGTTTTAGTATAATATATTAAATGGTATAATTCTACTGTTAAATAAATATTTAACAGTATAATAATACTGTTAAATAAGTTTAATTTTTTAAAATGTTCGGAAATTTTAGCAATTTAGGAAAAATAGCCTATTAACACTGATATTAAAATATTTTTTTGTTGTTGTTGTTTATTCACATAATCCTGTTCTCATTTCATTTCTCTGAAACATAATCAAATATTGATTGGTTTATATATATATATTTAAACAATACTAGTGAAAAAACTGAACAATGAAAACCTACTATATATTCGTTCATATAGCCTGGCAAATGATGGTATTGGGGCTAGTAATGCTCCATTCATGACTGATTAAAAAATAATATGTGTTATATACCTATTGCCATTACTTTTCACTCAATCCTTGTATATATAATTATAAACAAAATCTATGTTTATTGATAGATTCAAGATTTTAATCCATCAAGTTCAAAATATGAAGATTTGAAAAGTTTGGATGAAGCTGAAGCATTGGTCACCACTTATCCTAACAGTTCGAAAGCTTGGTTGATGTACATGGTGTTTTGCTTGAAGCAAGCAGAAGTGAATAAAGCTAGATCAGTGGCTCGCCAAGGTCTTCGATTGATCAATTTTAGGTATTTTATTGGCATTTTGTTTGTTTCTTTATTATAACTCTGCAGTTTTCTACAAAATCCTCTCATTTAGACAATTTAAAAAGAAAATCCTATAATCATTTTATTCATGCAAATATTTAACTCTAAAATAAAAGGTGATCCCAGCTTCTTCAATGTGGCACAAATTCAAAATCTTCATCAATTTTTTTTAATAGATTATATTTTAGTGTTTTGTATTATTTAACAGTTAGTAATTTATAAAATATCATTTTGAAATTTTTATAATCCATTTGTACCAGTTAATATTTTTATATTTATTTTGCCTTTTATTCTGAAAAATTATTTTTCAAACATACTATGAATGAAATGAAGGGATATTTTCTCAATAACTTTATTAAGACAGTGATTTGGATTGAGTGTGTGAAAGTATGGCCATTTCAAAAGCATAAATTACCATTTGATGCTTTTATATCTGCAATTATTTTATGATTTTTAATAAATATTAATATATTTTTCATCCTTATAATTTTTTTAAAAAATTTAAAATCCTGATCCTGAGAATAATAAACATTTAAAAAATCATAGCAGTTTTAATCATAACAATATGAAATATAAAAAGTTTAAAACCCATTTACTTTTTAAATATAAACTCAAATTTTCAATACTATTGGATGCTCATGGTTCACTTTCATTAAATCTCGAGAGTGACTACTGAAGTTCAAGTTCCAGAACAACTTAAAGATTAACACTATATTTCTTCTATTTTCATTCGGACTTTTCATTAGATTTATTAAGATAAAAGCTTATTTTTTGCTAATGAAATGAATGATTACTTTGAGATCCACGCTAAGAACTTTAATATTTTTCACTTTGTTGAATCTTCATTATAATATACATTCTATATTGATTTTGATTCCAATATTCTGTTGCAGAATATCTTATAATACCTATTGTTATGAAACGTATCCTCTAGAATCTTAGGTGTATACACAGGATACAAGAATGTATCCAAGTTTCTGGTTAACTTACATTTATTCACAAACACAAAGTAAACAGGAACAGCATACAATCAAACAGCACTTAAATGCTTTATTAATTTCATAGAATAAGTGACATAATTCACAGAACGTTGCCGAAAGTAATTTCACAAAATAGCCCTCTACTATTCTCAAAACATTGACAAAAATCACAGTTAGCTCGTGTCACGGCCACATATCCAGTGTAGCTCATCTTACGTCCATTCATGAACTCCACTGCAATGGAGTGGTGAGTCCTTTTTATAGTCTCCTCTCCACAAAAACTTCTGAAAAATCTCTACCTTAAAGAATAATCATTCAATCGAGAAGTTTCTGAAACATTCCGGAAGTCGCCAAATTGGCGATAAATCACAAATCTGGAATCTCTTCTTCTAACTGGGAAATCCTGGCAACCCTGGGTTCACATCATGCTGACGTCATGGACTGTGTTTTCTTCACCTGGCCTTCGAGACAGACGAAAGGAGAGGCGCCAAATGGAATATTGCATGTTCGCAACACTATACATTATAATACCTACCCTTAAGTTTATATCTATTAACATATAGGAACTGGATGTTTTTGCCTCTTTTCTTTATTTTTCTTTTAAATACTTTTTATATATTTTTAATTTTTTACTTTTAACATGCAATTCTCCTTTCTATAAGTATCATTATCATTTAATAAATTGTGTTTGTATTAAAAATTTTGTAAAAAATATATTTTAATTTATTAGTCAAATTTCATTTTTGAAAAAAAAAGAAAAATCTGCATAACACACCATTGTATTACAGAATCAAATTTCATCTTATTTGCTAGTTTATATATATATATACCTTATTATTATGTCATTTAATTAAATTTTCTACATTTCACAAAGAGAGAGTGACGTAAAAGAGTGCAATGGTGTATGACACAAAGTGAAAATGCTTGCAAAATGTGCTTTAAAAATATATGAATCGATATGTGCTGCCATCTTTCTTTTATAGGAATAAAGTATATAATATATATATTAAAATGACGGAAATTGGAAAAGATTCGAGGGAATTGAATGTAGGAAGCTATAAAGCTGCACTCAAATGCCATGTAACATAGTATAGTACTCGAGTGAGCATAGACTGTAAAATTAAACATTTAACAACATAAAAATATTTTGTCCCACTTCAGTTCTTACAACATTTCAAAGATGCACTAAAATGAATTTCACATCTTGAACTAATTCCCTAGATTTTTATCTCTCAAGGGTGACAGCTATGTTGTAAGAATGTTTATATTTACAACTTGTGAATTAGAGATGAGTTCAGGCTCAATTCATGAGCTTTTCTTCTCTCCACTCAATATTTTGTCAGATATAGTGTAAATTAGATTTAAATATTTATAACAATAAAAATTAAACATTTTAATTTTTAATTCATTCTTTTGATATATTGCCATTCCTTGCTTATTCTATACATATGAGATATTCCTATTCATCAATATGTCTATTGGAGAGGTCAATGATAAACAATGTCACATTTTACCACACACATTTTTTTGTCACATTTTTATGGGCGCGGTAGCCCATTGGTTAGCGCGCTGGAGTTGCACTCGGTAGGCCTGGGTTCGATTCCAGCCACTGCCAAAACTGCCGCCGTGTTCATGCGGAGTACGATCACGTTAAACATGTGGGTCCAAAAGTCCTTCCGAGAAGTTGGTGGTAGGGAAAGGAGGGTACGGTCCCTGTGGATGCCTCCCCCACTGGGTTCCGGTCTGAATTGGGTGGCACTTCCCGACCGTCCAAACAGTTACCTTACACCTTTCTGGTAGGTCGGACGGTCTGGGTTTCAACAACAACAACAACATTTTACCACACAACACTTCCTAGCATAGAATGATTTAAGATAGAATCTATTTACAAAGTGTTTGACTTTAAATAAGATCTCAGGCGTCTGTTAGCAGTAACTCTTTAGTAATAAAATAAAATGTGATTATCTTCCAATTTTTTATTAGCATTTTCTAAACATTAACTTATATCTATTAAATAAGAAAAATAGTTTGGAGCCACAGCACAAATTGCACTTAGTACCATAGAGCCTGAGTCCGTTTCATCTCTATTATGAATGTGAACTTAAATTCAGAAAGAGAAAACTTCAAAGTCTTGTGTTATTGTTGTCTAATCAATATGCTTAACTTCCCTTTTGTGCAGGGCATGACTTCATTTTTTAAAATCAGTAGCAAAATTTTCCAATCATCAAAAATGCTAATAGCAAAAATATTTTGTGACTAGCAAGAACAAGTAAATAAGTTGATGACATAAAAATAGTCAATGTGCTTGCTAAAAGTCAACAATGATTAAAATGTTGGAGAACTTTAAAAATTGAGTGAGATTTTTAAAACTTAAGTGAAGATTTAAAAATTTTTGTTCCATTGAAACAATTTTAATTTATAAACATTTGCATGATATTACAATTAACAAAAAATACATTTAGTTAGCTAATATACAAAAATATAACAAATAGTGTAAATGATGAAACTGTAGCAAAATTAATTTCCATCCTGCAAATGCAGAAAGTCTGCTTTAGCAATGGTTTAGTATTTGCAGAAGTGTGTCTTAAATTCACATTTTACAATATCTATACTAATCTTTTTTTGTTGTTGTTTATTTTGTTTTTCTGTATATTTTTTAGGCATTTTGACAAAGGTTAAATTTTGGGGTTAATTTAAAGTGTCACTTTTTATGTTTGATAACAAGAGTTTAGTAGTGCTCATTTGGCCCACAAAAATTGTGGTTGTGTTTTCTTTTTTCTTTGCATGAAGCATGGCTCAAATAAATGTATATTAGTTCAATTTAAAAAAATGCTATTTTTAATGTAATAGCAACATGTAACAAGATTCTAGCAAAACAAATTTGTTTCCCTCATACTCCGGAATTGTGATATTTTTTCTAAGCATTTTGGTGAAGGATAATTTAAGTAAATTTCGTGGATCAATTAAAAAATGTTATTTTTGATGTTTAGTAAAAGATTTTAGCAAAACAAATTTGCGAGAATTGCAATCTTTTTTGCAAATCTCGACAAAATTTTGCATGATTATATGTTTTATATGTTTTATAAATTGTAAAGATATCTTTCTAAAATTCCATAAATAAGGAAATTTTGTAGAAATTTGCAAAAAATCAAATTATTTTCACGTTCTTTTATTGAAAAAATGGGACAAATTGTGATCTCCCATAAAAATTAAGAGACTAGCAGCTGTGCAATTGTGATAAAATTGTTAATGAACTAGCACGCTAAAATCATTAAACATAGTCAAAATAACTGGAACATTTAATTATTAGTTGATAGGCCCTACTCGGATACAGTCAGGTCCATTGAATTATTTTTTTTTCCTTATCAACAATGTGTAAGATGCGCTTATTTCTGAGCCAGCTCCAAATTTATAACTCTAATCTTGGTTCCATCAGAGAAATTTAAAATGCAGATTGGCTTGACTGCTGCTTATAAATGTAATTCCATTCTGCTTTACTGTGTCATTGCAGATAGGTACTTAAGTGAAAATGCCTGCAACCACAATGAAAGATTCGACCACATTCTTCCTAAGAGATAAATGGGGTCGTTAATTCCTCTAAATACGATTAGCTGACAATAAAGGGGGATTCAAGAAAGGGAGATGATAAAAAAAGGAACATAGTAAGATATTTACGAAAGGGAACATGGAGTGACAGAAATCAAAAACAAGTTGTAAATTTTTGTAGTAGTCAGTAATCACTGGACTTAAAGGAGAAATGTAAGAAGTATTTGAACAGAGGGAAATATGTTTATCCATACTGTGATCAAACATCACACAGCAATTTCTATAGAGTATTCCACATTCCACATCACATGACCTCAGCCCTTTGCAGCAACATAGCAACTGGAAATGTAGGATAACATTGATTTTGTAGTGGCAAAGTGTTATCGAAATTATATTATGCTATATTATTGCCTATCACAACCATACTTATGCCCAATATGGTTTAGAAACATTTCAAACTTAATACTTCATGAATAAATAAATTATTTTATGTTAATAGAAAAGAACAAACTTACCTGTTATAAGATGTTTATCACAAACTGAATTTTCAAGGATATGAGAACTTTAATTTTAAAATTATCAATATTATTATATCCTTCCTCTTAAGAGTTGAAATCCCTTTTTCACTTATTTCCAATTTTAACTTAATATTACCATGTTTCCAGTTTTGGGAATACAGGGGATTCTAAAAAAAGAAACAAAATCTCTATCACCTCAACTACCCAAACAGCACAAAGTTCGGCATATTTATATTTTATAAACTTATCCTTCAAATCTCATGCTTTCTTACAAAATCAAATGGATCAAGTCAACGAATGATCATGTGGTGTCCTACAAATGCTTTTAAAGCAGACGATAAAGAACATGTGATGCCATGTTGGAAAACTCTATTGTCTGAAATTCTCTAGAAAAGTGTGAGATTCTCATATGTTATCCTGTTGAAAATTTTTATAAACATGCTAAGTGCAGATAATTTAATACTCAAATATAAAATTTTGGAGAATAATACTTTGTAATAAAAATCTTTATTTAATCACATTAAAACCAGAGACATCAGATGACCATCATCAATGGCAATTAAAAAAAATGAGGTGGATACATGGGCTTTTGTCAAAAACTGCGAACAAAATTTACATACAAATTGTCAGATTGCACAAGGAAAAAATTTTGAATTAAATACATTTAATCATAATATTCACACAGAAGTAAAATACAAATAACAGTTAATAAAATAACATAGTTAGATGTCTAATAATTCAGACAAGGATTTAACTCTCAAGTTGTCGAGAATGAGATGCCACATGAAATTGAGGTTTTGAACGTTGAAATTACAGATGTAGTTATGATAAATATAAATAAAGAGTGATTCAGAAAGCAAAATATGATGAGGATTGTTACAATTAGTTAACAGAAAAGTGTTACCAAAAACCAGGATAAAGTTATCAAATAACAATTTGGGATAAAGCAGTGGAAAGTTTATTATTTTTAATATCATGCGCATGTTCAAATAATCTAATGAGTAATGCCAACAGTATATTTAGTACTGTCAGTATAAAATTTATAACTATTTTTATGCGAAAGGAGGGGAACGACATACACATCAGCCTGATTTAAGACATTATTTTTATTTTCAAACTTATTGGTACAAATATGACTAAGCAAAGGGGTAACAGTAGAATGGGCAGGTTTAAATTTAAAACCACTTTTTTCACAATTGCCGCTAATGATGGACATCTGACATCAGAAAGCACTCTGGTTTATTGTGATTTTAGCGTCTTATTAATATGATTAAATAAAGACTTTTATTATAAAGTGTTATTCTTTAAAATCTAATGTTCGGACATGTCGTCATACATTTTAGTATTAAATTTTATTCAATAGATTTTTACATGATTCATCGGCAGTATTAAATGTTGGTATGAGTATGTGTGCATTAATTTTTATCAAAATGTTTTTCAGAGATGATAACGAGAAGCTAAATTTATGGAAAGCATTATTAAACCTTGAAAATACTTATGGTACAAAAGATTCTGTAGACAAGCTGCTGAAAGAAGCTTTGATGTACAATGATCAGGATAAAATATATTATCATATTGTTGATGCCTACATATCTGCTGGGAAAGAAGATGTAAGTATTTTGTCTAAATTGTTAGGAATCACAAATTTCAATAAATTTTACTTATCTCACTTAAGGTAAGCATTGTTTTCACATTGAAAGCACTCTTCAACTAAATAAAATCTATATATTTTTGAAGATATATTTATTATTATGAAAACACACTTTTTAACATTCCAGTGGTCTATCAGCAAATCAATGCAACCCTCTTTATGCCTGATCTACCCAACTGAATTTAGTACAAATGTCAAATGTTACAAAGGTGAAAACAGTGTGGTGATTTTATCTTTTCTTTTCCCAATTTTGCACAAATCTTGTACAAATTATGTTCTTGTGATATTGCAATATTTCAGAAACTACTCAACAGACTGAAACCAGTTTTTTTTTTTTTTTTTTTTTTTTTAAGAGTGTAACTGTTATAGTTACGTGAAGATGATGATGAGGTTTTGTTTTAAAATGTTGCCTGTGCTCTGTGCATGTGCATTTTGCACTACGAAATTATGTAACCAGTTTTTCTTTAACTACTCAACCGATTCAAACCAAATTTTATACAGAAGTAGGCTTCTACATGAATATAAAAACAATGTAAATTTTAACTTTGTCCATATTATGGATATATATATATATGTATATATATATACAGTCAAACCTGTTTATCTCGAAAACCTCTATATCTCTAAATTTACTTATTTCCCTGCCTTTTTAGCCAAAAGTCAATGTATTTTCCATGTTTATCTCGAAAAATTTTCTCCAAATACCTTCATATCTCGAATTATGGCATGAAGCGTTATACAAATTCGAAGTTCAGTGGCCATATTTCGGCAGCGGAAGTTGCCGTTAAGAAACATTCCTGGCATAGCAACAGTCACAATGTTTCAGAAAACTATATGGTGAAAGTGCGTCTGTATCTCAAAGTGTTTGCGAAGGAGCGATCAAGGAGCTCCCTTCCCTGCTAGAAGGCTGTGAGCCAATGGATGTCTTCAACGTGGATGAAACAGGGCTATTTTTTTCAATGTTTACCCAACAAAACAGCGACATTCAAGGGAGAAGAGTGCCGAGGTAGTAAACAGAGTAAAGTGCGTGTAACTGCACTTTTAGCAGCTAATTAAGATGGAAGTGAAAAACTTCCACCACTGATGATCGGTCGTTCTGCAAAGCCTAGATGTTTCTCGAAAGTGATATCATTTCCTTTTTCCTACAAAGCAAGTAAGAAAGCCTGGATGACCAGCGAATTCTTTAGTGACTGGTTGAAAGACATCGACAAATCTATGGGTTTAAAAAAAAGAAAAAATTATTCTGTTCATTGATAACTGTAATGCTCATTCCAACTTCCCTACTCTAAGAAACATCACTATAAAGTTTTTGCCTCGTAACTCTAAATCCAAGCTACAACCCCTCGATCAAGGGATCATTTGAAGTTTCAAAGTGGGGTTGGAATGAGCATTACAGATGAGAACTGGTTCGAAAACTTCTAGATGCCATCGACGAAGGCAATACCCTTCCCAACATCAATGTTTTGGATGCAATGAGGATGGCAGACTATGCTCGGAGAAATATTACGGAGAAGACAATCAGGAATTGTTTCCTGAAAGCCGGATTTAAATAAAGGAACAACGAGGAAGAGCAAGAACAACAAACGAGCCTCGGCACGATGTATAAAGTACAAGCCAATGAAATAAATTCGGAAGAATGGATGATCATCAAAATAGACTTAATCTAGACATCTCATTCGAAACCTTTTTAGACGTGGATGATTCCCTGACAACATGCGGAATGTTGACTGATACAGAGATCATAGACTACGTGAGAGGAGTTTCTGATCACGAAGTTGATGAAATAGTGGCGACAGATTCACCTAAAGTTACCATTAAAGAAGCAGAGAAGTGTATTGAAAAGTTGAAAACTTTCCTTGAATCCCAGGAAGATATTAGTCAGAACGGATTCGCAGCTATTGCTAACCTTAAATTGTTGATTCAAAGAAAATTGGGCATCAGAAACTATTGCGTGATTATTTTTATTAAGGTGTGTAATAAATACTTTACTTTCACTCTCTATTTTTCGAAACCGCTGTATCTCGAATTTTTTTTTCATTCCCGCGAAATTCGAGATAGGCAAGGTTGACTGTATATATATCCATATTTCCAAAGCTACTGAATTTGATACAAAATTTTGTACAAATATCCCATGTTACATCAGCATGAGTCTCTAAGTAGTATTTTCTTATAAATTTGAGACATATTTTTAAAAAAGGGGATAAATAGAAAGTCTCCTAGAAAGCTGCATTCCCCCCCCCCCCCCCAAAAAAAAAAAAGAAGTACAAAATCTTGTTGCATATATGTTTATATTTATATATATGGAACAAGATTTTTTTGTGTGTGTGTTGGGTGGGGGGGTAATAAACTGTTTAAAACTATAGTGTGGTGTAGGCATTCCTGTAGTATGGAATATGTAGTACATCTCTGGTATATAAATGAGATTGCAAATTTCAATTTTGCCCTTGAAAAGAAACTACAATTGTAATTTTAACTGGAAAACTTAAAAGTCAACTTTACTTGGCATATTTAACACGTTGACTGCCATTGGAAAATTGGAAAATGCCATTGGTATGCTTTTCTATTGTGCCATTTTATTGTTTTAAGCAACCTCAGTGCCGCAGGGCACAAACTGAGCTAGCTCTGTGCTTCACCGCAGTAGTTTATAACATAATATTTTCAAAACTATACTTGACGCACTTGTATGTCACAAGCATAATGCAACATGTCATCTGTTGCACATGAGCATCAGATGGCAATCAACGTGTTAATTTCAGAAAAGTTACATCTGTCTTGAGTAAAATTTTCCCTTTGTTTCATTGAATTTTAAACTCTAAAACAATAATTTTTTAATAGCAATTTTAAAACATCAACAAATTACGAGGGTTGCACTGAAATTGAGACAGGAGCAGACGATATGCTCTAAAAAAAATTATTGGTCGGATATTTAAATTGGAACTCTTTTATGTCTGCAGACGATAATTTGTATTAACAATTACAATTTAGCTATCATAGAATAAATTTTGAAAGAAAATTGACGTGAGAGCATTATCAAGCTATGATTTCCAATGATTTTAAACTAGGGCTAAATCAAGAAGAATATCTTCAATGTCTACAATTATCATATGGAAATGATTCTCCATCTCGTGCCACTGTATTCAGATGGTTTGCAGAGTTTAGAAGAGATCAAAATTCTCTCCTGGATGAAGAACACATAGGAAGACCTTTGTCAGCTGTAGTCCCAGAAAATGTGTCTGCCATTAGAAAAATGTTAATCGATAATAATCGCTGGACCTACCAAATGATACAGAAGGAACTTAACATTAGATCCACAGCTATACATAAAATTATTCATGAAAAACTGCATATGAAAAAATTAGTTTACCCCCCATAGTTTAGCAGAACACAAAAGCTGAGCATGTCAGAATCAGTAAAGAAACCCTAAAATTACTTAATGATGGTGTACACCGCATTATTTCTAAAATCATAACTGGTGATGAAACATACATACCATTTATTGACATTCCAACATGTCAAGAAAATAAAATATGGGTCTTTGAAGATGATCATCCCATGCCAGCAATGGTGAAAAGATAACAAGCAATGAAAAAAGTAATGTATGCCTTGTTCTTCAGAAGTACAGATCTGGTTAAAGCCATAAAGCTAGAGGGACAGAAGACAGTTACAGCTAACTGGTACGCCACTAAGTGTGTTTCAGAAATTCTTCAGGAAGTGAATGTTGGAGGACTCATGCTTTACCATGACAATGCATCTTCTCATTCAGCAAGAATGACAGTCGAATTTCTTGAACAAAAAAACATTAAAGTGATAGAACATCCACCCTATTCTCCTGATCTTGCTATGTATGACTTTTGGCTATTTCTTAATCTAAAAAAAAAAATTACATGGGCTTCGTTTTCATTCTGAAAATGAGATTAATGAGGCTATAAAAGCATGTTTTTCATCGATTCCAAGAAATGGATGGCTTGAAGCATTTAATCTTTGGAAAATTCGCCTACAAAAATGCATTGATGTTGGAGGGGAGTACTTTGAACACTCCTAAGAGTTGGTAAGTTTAACTTGTACCACTTAGCTGTATCTTTAAAATTTCAGTGTGAACCTTGTATATGTTGTTTTCTTAATATTCTAGTTATAATGTCGTAGTAACTAAAACAAAAGTTGAAAGTTCAAAATAGGAATTTATCCAAGAAACAGACAAGCACATAAGCCACTCCTCTAAAATCAAAACTTTTCTATACAAAGTAAAGTCTTATTAGAAGTAAGAGCCAGAATGAATGCTAAGTGAGCTTGTAATTATAAAGTAATTGCAAAACCATTTATCTCAAAAGAGACGTGCAAACTAATCTATAAAAACTGACAAATTTTTATTTTCCTAATAATTATGTGATTTTTAATTTTTCTTCAATTAAAAGGTATTTCTTTCAAATAAGATATGTGTCAATTAATATTAATTATGTTATTTATAGATCATTGCATTTTTTAATCATCTGGATAGCCTCTAGTCCAGAACAATAGAATGTAACTAGCCAGAGCTATCGAATGTGTGTATGCTGTATACGTATATTTTCTAAATTGCAGCTAAATTTTGTAAATACTTTTTGTATAAAAGTGTCTTCCCCTTTCTTTGATACATATGCAACAATACAGTGTGTGTGTGTGTTTTATTTTTAACCTATAATTGAAAGATAATTACAATTTTTATTGTTATTATATACATAAGAAGTTCACAATATATTTATATCAGCATTTATCTTCATAGATACTTTTGATTTTTATTCAACTCTCTAATGCAGGTTCACAAATGCTTTCGTCTAGGTAATTGTGTATACAGATACATTTTAATTTTATATTGCTCTGCTCAGTTGTATTTGATCTGAATAAACAGATTCTACTATATAGAAAAATGTCAAACTGCAAAAATATAATTCCTTAATAAGTCATTTTTATAGTACTTAGTCCTGGATAAAGTAATTAGAGATTCTAATATCAACACTAAAGGAAATATCTATCACAAACCTATTCAGATCCTTACATATGCTGATGACATCAATATTATAGCCAGAACCTAAAGATCTAAAGGAAGCCTTTCTTGCCTTGGAAAGCGCTGCTGATAAAATGCCTCTGAAAATTAAGCAATACAAAACTAAATAAATGGCTTTTACCATAAGTGCGTCTACCCCCTTGTATTTAAGGCTAGTTTGTACAAATTTGAATTTGTCAACCATTTTAACTATCTGGTATTTCAAATGAACTGTAAAAATAGTTTAAAAATATAAAGACAGCCAAAAATAGGCTATTATTAAAAGTCTTTTAATTAAAATCTCCATCCACGACTTACAGAAAAATTCACAATCATAGTGCTTTTGGGCATTGTTATGCCCTTCCTCAGTGGCATTGCCACTGACGAAGGGCATAATAATGCCTGAAAGCACTATGGTTGTGAATTTTTGTGTATGTCATGTATGGAGATTTTAATTAAAGACTTTTAATAACAGCCAATTTTTAGTTGTCTTTATATTTTTAAAGTGTTGATGATTTGACATGTTTTCCATTCAATTTTTATGAAAAATAGTATTAGTTTAGAAATCCAAAAATGAATTGTAACTACAAATCGCTGTTTTCATGGATTAAAATTTTTTTTCAGATCACACCTGATAGGGAGAACAACAAAATTACAGCTATATAAAGTACTTATAAGTCCTACCTTAATTTATGTTTCAAAAACCAAGACTCTCGCAAGACATAATGAAAAAGCTCTTTACATCTTTCAGAGAAAAATTTTGTGTAGTATTTTTGGTAAAATTCGGAAAAATAGTATTTGCAGAAAATGATACAATTTTGCATTATAGAAATTATAAGATTCTGACATAATCAAATACATTACAATTAACAAAATGCAATGGGCAGGACATTTGCCAAGAATACATAACAGCAGAATCACAAAGAACAATTTTATGTCCACACTGATTGGGAAAGACCTAGTGGATGACTGTAAATGAAATGGATCGATTGTATAGACAGGAACTTTGAGCTGTTAAATATTAAAAATTGCAGAAGCATTGTTTCAAGGGGGGACATCTTGGAAGAATCTTCTAAGGAAGACCAAGGTCCACAGTTGGCTGTTGAGCCATTAATAGTGATGATGATGAAGTTATTTTAATTTCTCCATGAATTACTTACTTGAATAGTGTTAAAGAGGAAAAATAAAGAACTGTATGTGTATAATAAATTATACTTAAAAATGTGCAAAATAAATTGCTTATATATAAATATTTTTATACAGTTTTTAATATATTTTAGCCTCAATCTTGAAATACAATTATACCTAAATTTTTAATGTAACATGTTTTACCTAAATTTTTTTTTTTTTTTTTTTTTAGTCTTCACATTTTTGATTATCATATATATTTCCATATTCTGTTAGAATGATTTTGTTACATAAATTTCAAAATCTTTTCAGGAAGTCCAAAAGTTGGCGCAAATCATGTTTAAGAAATTTAAACATGATAAAGATATGTGGATTAAATTTGCCTCTTATTACATGCAGTCTGGGAAACTGAAAGACAGTAGAGATGTTATAAGCAGAAGCCTTCAGAATCTTCCTAATAAAGAACGTATGTATATATTTTTATTCTAATTTTAAATTAAATATTTTTGCAACTGTTAAAATTGATCACATTTCACAATAAATAAAAACTTCATAAAAGTACAGCATAAATACAAAAATATTTTTGTGTTTAATCCTTACGTACAAGGTTTTATTTGTGTTTTATTGCAACAGTTTTTGAGTGATTATTTAATCGTCAGAATTGATATTTAAGTTTTTTATTAAATCATTGTAGAATTTAAAATCTCTGTATTAAATAAGGGAAATGGTTGAGATAATAGGGTTTAATAAAGATAGTATATAAATGTACAAGGAAATTCTTTGATAAAAACTTTATCTTTCATTTTTTTTTTTTTCTATTAGTTTTAACTTATCTTAAAAATGCTTTTCCCCATTTCATATTTACAAAATGATGCAAGTTTAGTATAATTATTGCTAAAAAGGGTAAAAATAGTCCACAAATACTGATATCTACAATTGAAAAATGATCCTAGGTTTATTAATGCCCCTTTAAGCAGGTTCTAAGAGTATGTGCAATATACATATGGGTCATTTTCTCTAAACGGGCTTTTTCATCTTTCTTGTTACAATATATTTCTTTTTTCTATTTTTCAGCTTGTTTCTGCATTATAGTTTAACATGGGTAGTTCTAAAAAAAAATCATCAGCAATCATTTTGGGAAAATTAAATATAAAATGCAAAATTTTATTTTCAAGACAAGTAAATGACAGCATGACAGGAGAATGACACTTAATATAGGCCACTGCTTTGATAGTATGTATATATATATATATATATATATATCATTAAAAAAACAAAAAAATTGTTTTACTGTAATTCCAATCTTACATTTAGAACTAACTTCTTATTTGTTTTATCTTCTGAAATGAAAATCTAGTTTAAATGTAATTCACCTGTTCTAATGCCATTCCCTTGTCAACCACTTTCTGAGTATATGAGTTTTATTTGCATTTAAGCCTAACTTGATATGTAGTTTGCTACACTAACTAGGCTATATGTTAAATAAAAATTATTTACATTTTTATTCTGGAAATCATTAAAGACAGGTGAATGACAGAGAATAAAAATACTTATCCAAAATTGTTCAGTTTTATAATATTTCCCTGCACCGAATCATAGTTAGAACATAGTCCAACTCTTGAAATGATGAATATGTACTTTAGTAAAAAAAGAATAATACTATAATTATATTGTGTTGTCATCTATGTACAGAAAGAGGTGTTAAATTTTAAAGACAGGTGAATGACAAAAAAGCTAGGGTGGATCTTTTATTACTGGTCATATTTTATAAATTGTCTAATTTAATATAAAACATCAGATTAAAAGAAAACTAGAAAATGAAGGCTTGTAAATGAAGTTGTGATTTTATTATTTGGCTGTTGGGACACTCAGGGGAATGACTTTTAAATATTAAAAATATAAATTGTTTTTTAGCTAATGGATGAAAAATATGAACTACAATATAGTAAAGCTGATCAGTGTCCAAAATCAATCCTAAGTCATGCAAACTTTTATTAAAACACCTGGGACATGTAAAAGTCATGTTTACAGAAAATGACCCATATAGTAATATCTAAGAACTGTAAAATAAATTAAAAAGCCAACTATCATATGCAATTCAACTTTAAGCATTTATTAAAGCAATACGTAGTGTAATTTAAACAATGTGACACAGCCCAACCTTAAATGATTCAAAAGCAGTAAACCCAGCTATAGAATTATAGTTTAATGTATGTGGATACTTACCAAATTAATAATTAATTTTGCTGCCAACTGTTAGTAATAAAAGACAAAATACAAATCTATTCTTTTCATTGCTTCATTTATAATTTTAACATTAGACAAGAAAAAAATTAAAAGAAAGAAATTCTTTGATGACTTTATAAATAAAGACTAAAATATTTAAAGTAAAATTTACAAATCATATATAACATGAATTCTTAAATTCAATATAATGTACAAGAGGGAACAGTAAAACTTGGATAATATAGATTTTGATGAATCCAAACAGAAACAAAGCAGTCACTTCATAAAAGCAAGAAAACATCTGCAGTCACATACTAATAAATATTGTTGTTAAAGAAATATATAAAATAATAATTTATATTATTATCTATTAATTTGTTTTTTATTTATCTTAATACTCCCTACTTTGAAAAAGTACTCTTTGAATCATGGGAAGGAGTAAAAACACCCCCTCAAAAAGTTCTTTGTTTTGATCTCTGGTCACAGCCACTCTTCAAAGTTAATACATGAGATTTTCAGTCAGGTTATCCAAATCTACCACAGTTTTTTCACTTTTCTTCTTAGTTTTTACTGAACTTTTTTGTAGTTGTAACTTTGGTAACAATATCCTCCTAGGATAAATGTAGAACTCTTTGGCAACAGAAACCACTCTTGCTTTGACTGGGATTACTATAGTGTTTTTGTCTCCGAAACTGATTTGTACCTTTAATCAACTGTTTTTATGCTGTGTTAACAAATTGTACTACAACTTTGTATGCTGTGTTAACAAAAGTTTTTTTTAGTTTACAGATTAGATAAAATAGTGCTTATATCTCCATACTTCCGATATGCTAGCACTGTCATTATAAATAGTATTCTTAAACCATTTGCTATTTCAATGGCTTTAGAAAATAAACATAGGTTAGTATTAATTAATGATAACTGACAATGACACTCAATAAGCATAGGTATCTACTATTGACTGTGATTCACCCCCTGTAGTGCACCAGGACAATGTCTTATGATGACAAAGTGATTCATGCTTTGTTACCTATTTGGTTTAATCTTGAGGATTTTATTTCGAATCTTAATTATTGTGTAGTGGTGTTTAATCATTGTTACAAATCAGTGAATATTGATATTTTCATACTAATTTCAGGCCTAAGAAATGGTTCATTTTACTCACAAGGTTCTATTTTTTTTTCCTCTGTTAGTCATTTCCCCCCTTTTTAATTTAGAATGTAAAATGTTTTTCTAAAAATATACCATATAAAAGTATATATTTTTTTTTCATTGATCAGAGATCAAGAGTTATATAAAATGAAAAAGTGTCTGTGTACATATTCATCAATACAGAAGGATTTGAAAAGCTAAAAAGTATGTTTTCCCTGATGAAATAATTTGTAGATAATTATTGGAGCATTACTTATCTAACAGAATGGGAAATCTAAGTGTAATACAGCGATGAAATGTGGTACACTTATACTTATACTTGAATAGATGCACCTTAATGTTATTACTTTTTTTCTATTTTGAATGATTTTTTGTTATTTTATGTTTTAATGTAAACAGAATTCATATGATTATTAAACAAATTTTCATAAATTTAAATATGTATATATACTTCTCATGCATTTTAAATTTTGATTTTTATATCTCTTCAATTTTTATATTACAATTTAAAAAAAAAATGATGTGCCATCCAACATTTATCCTTTAACAGAAATTTCTACATATATCACAGACTATTCCAGATAAAAAATAATTTCACAAACCTATCTGTTGATTAATTAAATTTTTTTACCCAAGAAATGTCTTAGATTTTTTAAATGAACCAATACTTCCTCATTACAGAACGGACTCTTTTTCTGGAGCTGTTTTACCAACTGAAGCCACTCTCATGTGTACGTTGTTATGTCATACTCTAAATACAGAGCACAGGGAATTTTCAGCAAGCAGTGAAATATTTATATAGTCATTGTCAAATTGCACTATACAATTGACTTGGTTGCGAATGGAAAAAAATTGAGTGCAAAAACGATTTTTGTTCAAAATAGGCATTTCAGATATTGAATTGTGTTTTTTTCAACTTAGGATCCAGGTGATGCCAAGTAATTTGTTCTAGTAATATATAAATGATAAAAATTAAAACATTTTATAATTGTATACACTTCTTTATCACAAATGACTAATTAGAATTTTTATATAGTTCATCTTTTTAAAGACTTCTTGTAGAAATTCCTTGATTTCTTCATATTTGGATATTTTTAGATAAATAATTACTTACACATCATAAAATAATATCATTTAAGAAAGTGCATTTTTTGGAAATTCTTAAACATAGCAAAGTATGGTTTCTCAGACCCTTGCAATCTAATTTCTGAAAATAACAAGAAAGATAAATCATGCATAAGCATTGATTATGAAACACTTTCCAACTGCAATGCAATTTCATTTAAAAATCTCTAAAATGTGATACATTCAGTGGTGATATCTTTTACATTATCACAGTACTACAGTAATTTATTATACTTAAATATTTAAAACTGTATCGAAATATAAATCATCTGATTCTCTATGCAAAATCAATGAATATTTCATTCATATAACTTGCATTCTAGACTCCAGAGCTAAATAATTTTGTGTGAAAAAAATTCAGCAATTCTTATGTAACTCACCTTACAATCGCTTGAGATATTTGCATTCTGCATAAGTAAAAATTAGGCTTCGTTGAAGAAATAATAAAAGTTTAAGTATCATTTAAAATCACAACTATTGTAATTGCGTAGGCACGGAATTTAGATACACAGATAATATATGTGTGTGTGTGTGTGTGTATTCAAAGTATTGGAATCGTGCCGAAGATCGGAACTCGAATTTTCGAAGGATCTACACGTTTTGGGACTTCTAGAACACAAAAAAACTATTTTTAGGAAGACGTCTGTGTGTGTAAGGGTATATCTGTGTGTGTTTCTGTGTGTCTGTGAGGATATTGCATCCACTCTAACTGAAAAACTAATGGACGAATTTAATAAAATTTGGTAGGTAAGTTTTTTGTGGGAAACCCTGATGTTCGTTTGATTATAGTATGATTCGTAATAAAAGAATCTGCCTTCTTTGCGAAATGGCCGGCAGAAATTGCCTTTATCCACTCTAGCTAAAAACTAATGGACCAAATTTAACACAATTTGGTGTATAATATTTCAATAACCTACAAGTGATTTATATACCAAATTTAACAAAATTTGTTATATAAATCACTTGTAGGTTATTCTAGTACGATTCGGGAAAAAGGAACAGGCTGTTTTTGCGAAATGGCCCGCAAAAATCGTTAAATATAAAAATAAAAGACTACGTGTGCTCAATTATATCAATTAAATTCCTATTTTATACGTGATTTTTGACAACAAAAAGAATAAGACTAACCCGATTACTCTAGGACTAGCCGTTCTTGAGATATTTTAGGGGTTTTTTTGCGTTTTCGCTACTCCACTTTTGACAATAAGTCCAACTATCAAATGAGAACCAAATTTAAGTTTAATGTGCAAATTCAATGTCATTTAAAATACTCATGGATGTTATTTTGTGCAGATAAACTCAAATTATTATTGAAGAAATAAAGAGAACGTGAATATGAGTCTGCAGAGAAAGACATGTGCTGTCCACATCAGAATTTTTAACAATATTACAACAATGATTTATAGAAATGAACGGGGATTATTTGCAGGCCATTTCGAAAAAAATGTAGGATCTATATTTAAAGATCCACCAAATTGTTGTAGAATAAAATGTTCTACAAATTTAATCTGTGTACCAAATTTTAATTCTCTAGGACGTAGGAAAGTGCAATAAAAACGCCATCAAATAAGTATATCATGAAAAGTTATATAAAATTAAAAAAAAATTTGAAAAATTGTTATCTACCAAATTTATTTTAAAATATGAAGCCTCTCTCATATACAAAATAATTAAACTCTTGGAAAGATATTTGTTATATAATATATCTATTTTTTCTTTCTGGAGGATATCGCAAAAGTCAGAATTTAATTGAATTCGTTTTTTTCCCTATATTAAATAATTTTTAATTAAAAAACTACCTAACATATTTTACTGAAATTTTTTTTATATATTTTATGATATAATGTGAATATTTCCTAAAATTTTAGAAGCAATTTGTGAATTTTAAATGTACTTAAAAATGTTTGAAATATTAGGTCCCATAGGGTTCAATGTATTTCATTTTTTCAACACGGGTTCAATAAAAAACTAATTGGGTGATATGATTTATTTATATTCCCATAGGTCCTACAGACCGTCTGAAAAGCATACTAAAATTTCATTTTGATAAAGTCATTTTTACGGCAGTTATCGTGCTAACGGACAGACGGACAGACAGAATGAACAAAGTCATAAACACTTTTCAACTATGTTGTAAAGTGTTAAAAAGGCATTCTGAAATAATTCTACAAATTTTTAACAAACTGCCAAACAAAATTGTACAGCAACTCTTCAAGTTTTAAGATGCCAAATAAAATCTGGTATATATATTGCCCATGCCAAATCATCATATAATCACGCCTTAAATAAATGTTTGATTGCCAATCGTTGGCTGACTGACACAATGAAAATACTTGAAGTTGCAAGAAAAAAGTTTCTTTATTTCTAAGTAAAATTTAAGAAATCATTGCCATCTCAATGACTTTTCATTTAATTCGAGTTAGCACAATACTCATATTCATAATATAAATTAAATTAAAAGAATTAGAATAAAATTTCTTTTATCTGCAAAGTTAAAAATCTTATAAATTCAATCCACTTAGTTTGGAAACAGCTGTTTTTAATCTAGACAAAATGTCTGCCATTAAATCAAAACACCTCCTCTCAAATATTAGCTGCAGTTGTTTGAATGATTTGATTCGATTTGATGAAATGGTAGAAAATGGTCAATTTTTTGGCTTTAAGAGTTCAAAACTTTTAAACTAATTTAAATGTTTAAAAACTCTTGACAAGGTGCATTATCCAGGGACTTGAAGTACCTCTGTAACAAATTTTGCCTCTAGCCCAAACTTCAATTTTTTGTTACAGACTGCATACGTAGACAGACAGACAAACATCTTTTATTATGTAAAATATACAAAAATATGAACTAGAAATGCATAAAAAAGTTGAGTCAATATTCATAATTCATATATTTTTATTAAATTTGAATAAATGTGCATAAAATGTTAAATTTTGAAACATTTTATCATTTTATAAACATAGATGAATAATAAATAGAATGGATACACTTTAACTTTAATAAACTATTAAATTAAAGACAACCAATTTTAGGTTTAAAAAGTCGTTTAATAAAACCACCTTCCTCGACGTGCATAAATTTACAAAGCCAGAGTGCTTTCGGGCATCATCATGGCCTTCATCAGTGACGAAAGTTTCGCCTCTGATGAAGGGCTTGGTGATGCCCGAAAGCACTCTAACTTTATAAATTTATGTATGTCAAGGAAGGTGGTTTTATTAAACCTACTTTTTAAACCTACAATTGGTTGTCTTTAACTTAATAGTTTATAGATGAATAATTTATCTCAGTCTAATGAGACTGTACTTATTTCTGTTTATCTTTTTGTTTTAGGTGCTGATATTCTGGGAAAAGCAGCTCACCTGGAATACAAATATGGTGACATTGAAAGAAGCTTGACCATATATGAGGACATATTAATGAAATATCCAAAAAGAAAAGATTTAAAATCTGTTTATATTCATATACTAAAAGATGTGGGGCAACATGAAAGGGCCGAAACACTCAGTAATTGTGTTTAGTGTAAATATAAAAAAATATAGAATACTGTAAATAAATTCTGATATTTTGTTAGTAGAACAGATTTGTTTTAATTCTCACATACACCAAATTATCTTAAGGTTTTTATAAAATTGATTTCTAGTGTGATTTAATAAAAGTTTTAAATGAGGTAACATGAAATTATGTACATGATGTAATATTTACTTTCTCATAAGTTTTATGTAGAAAAAGTACAGGTTTCCCCAAATTTTTTAATTTGAGATTTTGGCGTGTAAACATGTTTTACGACCTGAGTCTATTTTGAACACTTTTGAAAAGATGTCTGTGAAACATACATGCAATACAAATCGACATGATAATTCAAAAATGAATGCATGATTTGCTCTCAAAATTTTGTGTAGATACATTATGATTATGTGAAAACATACTGTTTTCATATAATCATAATGTATCTACACAAAATTGGAGGAAACATTTGAATTTGGGGAAAAAGTACTGTTTTCTCCAAATTCAAATTTGAGATTTGGATTTGTAAACATGTTTTACGACCTCCTGAGCCTCCCGGCCATCCAAATTGCTGCTCTAAGTCCTCGGACGAGTCGGGTGGTCTGGGCTTTCGACCTCCTGAGCCTATTTTGAACACTTTTGAAAATATGTCTGGGAAACATACATACAACACAAATCAACATAACTTAAAAGTGAATGCATGTTTTGCGGTCAAAATTTTGTGTAGATACATTATGATTATATGAAAACCTAGAATTAAATAGAATTCTTAGTAATTTACATGGTTAAAACTCTTAATTATTCTAATTTTTGACTTTGATGGTCTGTACAGAAAATTCTAGTGCATGGCAAATGCAGTTAAAGACTATTTTTGATGCTAATATGATTTAATATGAATGAAATTGATTCACCAATGGCAGTTGCTGCACTGGAAGCATGATTTCACTGTTACATTTGAGTTCCATTCATTTCAGATTTGAAAAGTTTTTATACATATATTTTTCCTTGTTGACATCGGAACACTTTAGGCAACTATACACAATGTACTTTCTTATCTTCTTTAAATGTAAAGTATAAATTATTTCAAACAGATATGTTGCCCATATACTTGCTCTTTATATCATTTTTTGGAGCAGCATAAAATGCTTCAGAGTATGTATAAAACTCACTTTTAGAGCAGTAAATTGAAAATGTGTCTATACGTAATATCTGTAAAAAAGTGTTTTTAAAGTATTTAACTACCCCGTGTAGGGGCAGGTTGTAGAATAACCCTACCACCCCCCTGTGTTTCCTAGAAGGCAAAAAATGGGGCCCAATGCCTGGGGAAATAGCCAGGTACCCTACCCCTGGGGATTATATCAGGGGACTGGTCCCCCAGGTTGGGGGTTGGGCGTGGAGCTAACAACTCCACCCCAGAAAAAAACTTGTTACAAAACCTTAAAGGAGGTCAAGGCCCTACAAGGGCTGTAGTACCATGATGATGATGATGAAAGTACTTAACTGGTCTGCAAACATTCAAGTACATTAGCAAAATATGAGCAATTAATGAACTCTTATACTGACTATCACTGTAAGTTAAATTATAACTTAATTGATATTTAGAAGACTAGTGTGACAATAGAACTGGTTGACACACTGGATATCTGGTTGAACTGGATATACTCGTGTGAGCAGTACAATTTATGAATTGTGTTTGGTACAATATTTATCTATATTGATATGTGTGTTCATAATATTCTCACTGACCTTGCATAAACCAAACTTACGTTCTGACTTTTTACTTGCTTGTTTATAATATGTATCACAAGTGTATTCTTATCTAATATACAAGATGCTCTGTGACACTCTGTGAATAACTTAAGGAAAAATTATTCACTTCATTCTTTATTAAACCTATGTGCTTTAGTAGCAAAATTTTCAAAAAAATATATTATTCAAAAAAGCAATACATTCTGCCAATATTTCCTGGCAGGACCACCCTTATGCTTAAAAATAAAAAATATGCTAATACCATGAAGGTAAGAAACTGATCCTATGCAAATTTAGGTTGAAAAGTCAATGAAACTATTACAAAAGATATAGTGTGAGCCTCTTCCGAGGTAGTAAGGTTTCTTTTCAAGTTGATAACGTTAAACATTATCACCAATGAATATTTCTAATCTACACAAAGAAAAGCTCACAAATCAAATTTGATGGAATACTTTGCAACAATGCTATTACAATGCCAATATTGTAATAACATTGTTGCTATTACAATATTCATATCATATTCATTTAGTAGAAAAACTTATAGTTTCTAAAGTTCAAATTATGAGAAAAATATTTTGTAATAGCATTGTTTCAAAGTAAATATTTTTGATAATTTGTCAAACTTTTGCAACTATAAGTTTTACCTACAACACAGAATCAATTTCTCTAACGATAATTTTAATTTTTTTTTTTTTTCAGTTGTTGTTAATTACATTTGAAAACTGTTTAGGTTTCAATGATTTAAATTTTTAAATGTTTTGCTTTCTTTTAAATATAAATTTTTAAATGTTTGATTTACTTTCAAATATACCAATTTGATTTAAATCAAGGTTGCCAAAGCCAACATGTTTCAAATCAAGTTTGTGAAAACCCAAGGTTTGGGAAATTTTAAATATAATGTCCGTTTTTTGTAAAGAATTAAAACTCATAATTTGATTTTCATTTTCATAACTTTCAGTCAAAGATCCATACCTCCTATTTTTAGCAAACTTCTACATTCTACACTGGGAATTTGTATTTCGAATCCCTGAGCTAACTGACACATGTATTTTGATAGTGTAGATAGTGCATAAGTAATTTAAGTTTATTAAACTGTTTTGACCCAATTATTTTATAATCAGAGATAGTTTTAGATTGAAATTTCAGAACTCAACATAAAACTGGATGAAATTAATTCACAACTGACAATCCACAGATTCAAGTAATTACCAAAATTATGTCTAATATGGCTAGATATAAAATACCTGAACTATAAAATTGCATAAAAAGAATAAAAGTTAGAAAATTAAATTAAAAATAGTTGTATTTGTCACAGCAAAGGAAATTACTAACTACATCACTAGTTAGTAGAATGTCATAACAAATGCTAATTGAAAAATAACAAAAAAGATCAATCATGCATAAAGCATTGATTATGAAACACTTTCCAACTGTAATGCAATTTCATTTAAACATCTCCAAAATGTGATACATTCAGTGGGGATATGTTTTAAATTATCACAGTACTACAATAATTTATTGTAGTTGGAAATTTAAAACAGTGGAGGTAAATGTACTTTCTAACTCCATGCTTAAAACTTCATTGAAAAACGCACTGCCATAAAATCGTCTGCTTCCCTATGTAAAATCAATGAATATTTCATTCATATCACCTATATTCCAGACTCCAGAATTAAATAATTTTGCATTAAAAAAATTCAGCAATTTTTATACAACTCATCTTCAGCTTGATTTGTTTACATTCTGCATAAATTAAAATTAGGCTTCGTTGTAGAAATAACCAAAGTTTGATGATCATTTAAACTCAAAAATATTGCAATTACATTGACACACAAAATAGATGAACAGAAAATATGCAAAAAAAAAAAGAAATTTTAGGATGGATACAACACTAAATATAAATTTAAAGGAACTTTAATAATCACAATTTTTACATTGGGAAAAAAAGATGGATGCCATATTTTATTTTGAAGTGGGATCTCTTCATATAGTATGGATGTAATTATTATTTTAATTTTTATTTAAAAAACTATAACATATTTTGTTCAAATTTTTTTATATAATTTATGGGATAATTTAAATATTTTCAAAACAATTTGTGAATTTTAACTTTGCTTAAAAAATGTTTGAAAAATTAGGTCCCATAGGGTTCAATGTATTTCACTTTTTCAATCCAAATCTAATTATATGATATTATTTACTTACATTCCCATATGTCCCACAGACCATATGAACAACATACTAAAGTTTCATTTTGATAGTCATTTATACGGCAGTTATCATGTGAATGGACAGACAGAATGAACAAAGACATAAACACTTTTCCTCACAACTGATTCAGGAAATAAATAATTACCAAAATTATGTCTAATATGGCTAGATATGCAATATCTGAACTATGAAATTGCATAAAAAGAATAAAAGTTAGGAAAATAAATTAAAAGTAGTTGTATGTCACAACAAAGAAGTTACTAACTACATCATTATGGTTAGTAGAATGTCATAACAAATGGTAAATGAAAAATAAAAATCAATGAACAAATATTTTAAATATTAATAAACTAAAATAACTATAACAATTAAAATAATAACTGTAAGAGTAGGACCCACATGCTGCAGTCCTGACTTTATAGGTGTAGGTACATTCTCTCAACCATTTCTGCACACATCATTTTTGGAGCAGCTGTCATGTACCCCTATACATGATGTTAGCCATGCATTTTTTATTTGTTCACCTTCAAGAGAACTCTCGCAAGCATTGCCTTCTCATTAGCTAGTCATTTTGCCTCGGAGCTCATTGCCTCTAGTGAAAACCCATTGTTAGTCTTGTTAAAACCAATTATACTTTCAATTCAAAAGTACATTGGCTGGTTGTATTCCTTGTGAACACGTGTCCTAGATATTTTGAACATGTTAATCATCCTTCAAGAATAAGTTTTGCTTAAAATTTGTTTTTCAATAAGTAATTGTTTGATGAAAATACATAAAACATCTAAATCACATCTCACCAGGTTTTGCCTAAGTATAACGTCTGCAGAATACAATATGTGCTAGCTACTCCTACAAGTATACTATTGGTCATCAGACAGGCAATGATACCTGCCATCAGTCAGCTTATGCCCCACCAAAGGATTTTAATTCTTCTTCTAGAAGTTGGGCTGTATATATGCCATCCATTGCACTGCTTACCACTGACCTCAATCTGGGATGCAGAATGGCTGCAAACTGTCTTCAAAAACTAATCCTGCTTTTGCTTGGGCTTTGACGATAGCCAGAAATTCATAAGGAATCCAAAATGCACGTAAACCACACACATCTCTATCTATTTATATTATTAATATCCCTAAGACCCTCGAACAAAATGTAATTACAATACGAGCGTGTAATAAAACGTAATTACTATGCGATCCTCCTTAACAAAACGTAATTACTATACGATCTCCTTAACGAAATGTAATCCCCCTTACGATTCCTTTTAACGTACGATATTATAACTAAATATAATTGTTATACAATCCCTCTTAACAAAACGCAATTTCTATATGATCTCTCTTAACAAAACGCAATTACTACACGATTCCCTTTAAAAAAAATGTATTGTTTATACGACCCTCTAACAAAACATAATTACTATACGATCCCTCTTAACGAAACGTAATTTCTATATGACCCTTGAAAAAGCCTTATTACTACGAATCCCCTTAACAAAATGTAATTACTATACGGCAAAATTACAAAATACGATTAATATACGACCCCGAAAAAGATGCAATTGCTTTACGACTTAAATTAATATTTTTACTTTCTCATAAAATAATACAGAAAAAAAATATTGTTTTTATAAAAAAATTTCGATTTCAAGATTTTGACAGGAAAAATACATTTTAAGATGCCCTAAATACGTTGAGTGTTGAAAACCCAGACCACACGACCAACCCGAAGGCTTATGGTAGCAAGATGTGTGGCCGGGAACTTTATTTTTGATTCAATAGATTACAGAACATATATTAAAATAAATCACATCACAGGAACACAGAAAACTACACAGATACTTATAACACATAGAACAACACAATTAAAACACAGAGTACACAAAAATACAGGAGTAATAAATTCAGGTATAACAAGAATGGGAAAAGGATGAAAGTTTTCCCTGGAATTACATAAGATGATGAAGAATATTTTGATGGCAGTTTATCCAAAAATTTACATATGATGATGAAGTACGATATGATGATGATAATTATACCAAATGAAAGGTGAATGTGGATGAAAATGGTTGGCAATGATTGAACAGAAGGTGTACTAACATTTTGAAGAGATTTACAATGATTATTCTGGATGAAAATTGGAATTTACCGAAGAGATTTACAATGATTTTTCAGAATGAGTAAATTGGAATTTACAGAAGTATACAATTGTTTACAGGTATTTTTAGCAACATCCCAAAAGAACCAAGGAAAAGAGGAGCAGTGCAAAGTCAGGGGCCAGGAGACCCCCAGGTTGATCAGGGAATATTATTCGAAATTTCGCGGGCGGAGAGGATGCAATTTTTAATTTTTTGAATAGAAGAATTGTTCTTAAGAACCCTGGAAAACCAGGCCGCAGAGTTAGCACTAGTGGGCCGAGAGAGATGATTAGGGAGGGTAAGGGGGCAAGAAAAAACAAAGTGATCTGCATCGCCGTAGGCGTTACACGAACAGTTAGAGGTAGTTTTTTTGTTTGAAAAAGTACAGGTAGTCCAGAAAAGGGCCATGGCCTGTTAAAAAGTAAGAAATTGATTTGAAATTAAAAAATTTGGGTCAACAGAGGGAAGAAAATTTGAAATTCGAGCGGGGTCGTGGGTACGGGGAGAGATATAATCATTTAAGTAAGATTGCCATTGGCTAAGAAGAAGGTTTTTACAATGTTTTTTTAGCAGAGAGTAAGGGTAGGGGATGGGAAGGGGGGAGCCAGAAATGGTAGCAAGTTTGGCAAAGTGATCTGCGGCCTCGTTGCCAGGGTTATCCGCGTGAGCTTTTACCCAGGAGAGATTAATGAGATTTTTGAATGGACTAGCTTTAATTTTGATTTTATTTAAGAAATTTGATTTATTTTTTTATAGATCTAAATGCCAAAATTGAGGAGAGACTATCCGAAAATATATTTACCTTAGAGTTGTTTTCAATTGCCCAGGAGATTGCATAGTCTATGGCTGCAATTTCAGCCTGGAAAACAGTGTTTTCACCACCTAGTTTAAAGGAAAAAACCCGATCCAGGACATCATGTTTAAAGATGCAGACGGCGAATCCAGTGTTGCCGTCGAGGGAGGAACCATCAGTATAAATGTTTACATTGGAGAAGGAAAGAGGGTCCGAGGGTTCGAAAAGGACAATCCTGTTAGCAGGAGGAGAGGAAGAAAAGGGAAGGGGCGGGAAAATCAAGGGAAGAAAAAGGGTTTTGACGAAGTTTCCAAAAGGTAAATTTTGAATGCAAGGATTTTATTACTAAGTGAATGGGCGGGATCCCTGTAAGGGAAAAAAGAGAGATGTTTGAAGAGGTCCTAAAACCTGAAGAGATCTTAAGAAGAAAAATTCTTTGTATTGAAAGAAGAGTTTTAATTTGAGCCCCTGTTAGATTGTTGCCCCAGATACCCGCCCCAAAGGAAAGAACTTTTTCGATGACCGCCAAGTACCAAACTTTCAAAAATGATTTATTAACACCCCAGTTACAACCGGCCAGTTTACCGAAGGTTGAGGCAATCTTGAAACATCTCTCCTTAAGATGGAAGACGTGGGCATTCCATTTAAAGTTGTCATCAAAAACTATTCCAAGAAATTTGAGGTGCCTGGAGATTGTTATCGTTGATTTTAAAAGTGGGATTTTTCTTAATTTTTGAACGGGACTTATTGAAAATGATGGCTTGACATTTGGAGGGGGTGATTTCTAATTTTAATTTAGTAAGAGATTCCGAAACTAGATTTAACAGCACGTTATTATTTATAGCCAAGGAGCGAAGAGTAGGAGCATAGGTTACCACCGCAAGATCATCTGCGAAGGCTTGGAGGTGGTTTTGATCATTATTTAATAAGAGAATGTTATTGAAATAAATATTCCAGAGAGTTGGTGAGATTACCGAGCCTTGTGGGGCTCCGCGGGAAATATGTTTGGTGTGTACTGTGGGGCCATCAATAAAAGACATGATTCTGTTTTGTAAGTAGTAAAAGATAAAATTTTGAAATGTGGGAGGTAGATTAATTTTATTAAAAGTATTTGGGAGGATTTCCCAGTTTAGGTTGTGCCCTAAATACGTGTCAAACATTTTCGGAAAGATGTCTGTATGTGTGCATGTGTGTGGCGTACATGAGGTTTGGACACGATGCCTCAGACACAAATGCACGTATAGTGTTTCAGGATTTTTTGCCGGGAGGAGGCAAGTTTTCTATTTGCCCTATAAACATATCTAAATGATGTCACATAAATGGAAACTAGGTTAACATAAAATGTGTCCGGGGGGCTCACCCTCTGGATGTATGCCAGAAAGAAACACTGTCACTATGACATTTTATGTGTAAATATATTATGTAAATACTTAAACTTTTTTTATTTAACATGATTAGAATGAAATCAGCTGAATTCAAAAGGTACATAAGTGTGACTGACCACAGGTCAGAAAAAATTAAAAAAAAGTTCAGTTATTGGATCGAATCATCTTGTTGTTGAGACCCAGACCGTCCGACATACCAGAAAGGTATAAGGTAACTGTTTGGACGGCCGGGAAATGCTACCCAATTTAGACCGGAACCCAGTGGGGGAGGCATCCACAGGGACCGTACCCTCCTTCCCCTACCACCAACCTCTTGGAAGGACTTCAGCACGCGGTGTTCCCAGGTGGTCACCCACCCAAGTACTAACCGCGCTCGATACTGCTTGACTTCGGTGATCTAACGAGAACCGGTGTTTTCAGCACGGTAGGGCCGTTGGCGCAGATCGAATCTTGTGTGAATTTAGTTAATGTTGTTAGCTCATATAGCTTTCGAAATCGGTTGTTTCATACAGTTTTTGTTATATTCTTCATAATTCTACAGTCTTTTTTTATTAACTGGTATTTTTGCAGTAGTTTGACCGAAGGCTATTTAAATTTAGTTGACGAAGTTAGCTCATATGCTTTCCGAAACCAATAATAGTTTGATCAAATATTATTTAAATTTAATTGATGAAGGAAGTTCATCTTGTTTACCGAAACCGGTTGGTTATTTGTCGTTCCTTTACTTCATTATTTTTTTAATTTCTTTAGCCTTGCATAAACTGGTATTTTTCACAGAAATTTAAAAAATGTATTTTTTTTTAAATTCTTGATCAAGTCATTTCTTTTAGCTCCCGAAACAGCTCGTTTTTCTTCCTTTCTGTTATATACTGCGTAATTTTTATAATCTTACTCGCAAGTTTTTTTTTACAATAATTTTTGTCCGTCCACACAAACAGCTGCCAAAAGCCTTCGGGTTGACCTTGTGGTCTGGGTCTTCAACAATAATTTTTGTGTAATTTTATGCATCATGCAAGTGGCTGATAAGTGCAATAAACTCCTGTGAAAATACCACTTGATATCTAAGGTCAGGGGCGAATTTCAGCAGGCCTCCACCAGTTCCACGGATTTCGTTTCACTTCATTCTACTGGATCGCTCAGTGTGACGTCACGTAATCATACATATATATATATATATTAATAATTTATATATATATATATATATATATTAATAATATATATATATTAATAATTATATTTATATATAATTATAACAACATTGGAAGGAATATGCACCTATTTGCCAACTCAATATGCAATTGCACTTCAAGCGACTACGTTAATAAAGACCACGGCCACATCATTACCGGCAATATGGATCTTATAGAGGACACAGTTTTTAGAACAATTTTATAACTGGGTACGAAATATCGCACCCAAAATTTTTATAAAATAGACAAGTTTTTTAGTCAAGAACTTAACGCGTTTATTTACAAACTGGCTATTAAGTACAGTCTGCCACTGTCTACTTTTGATGAATGGCGTCATCATGTAATAATGGATTTTAACTATTACTATCACATTGCATATAAAGAATTTGAAAAATACAAAGTAAATAAAAACATTCTGGATCAAGTTGTCAAAAATTACGCTATTACGTATACTGATAAGATGACGTCAAATTATACATTTACATGTATGCAATACTATATTGAGATCCTACAGAAAAATTACAACAATGAAGAGATATATAACATGCTGAAAGTACCTCAACGGGAAATAGAAAACAAAATATGCGCCTTGTATAAACGTGCGGGTTTGGAGCTCAGACATATCAGATTTCCATACATGGTTCTTATTCCAATACTTCACAAGTCTCCTGTTAGGTTTCGTCCAGTGACAGTGGGATTTAAAACATACTTGACTCAAGCTAATTCGAAGCTTCTTATACTGTTAAAACCAATCATGAAGACGATAATAAAAAAGGGCTCAATCATGGTAAAAAACAGTACGGATGTAATTACTAGATTACGTAATCAACCCTTGAATTTAATATACAAGAGCTTTGATTTCAAGGACCTTTTCAATAACATCAATTTAGACGACCTCTTCAAAATTATGTTAGAGATCCACAGCACCTACAATATGCAAAAATACATAGAACTGCACAAATATAAGGCTATACTGAACATAGTATTATATGAGAATATTTTAAATAATGGTAAAGATTTCTATCAACAAATAAAAGGTATCCCTATGGGGGGAGGTTGTTCCTCAATGCTGGCGGACCTCTACCTTAACAAGTACGAAGAAGGTACTTTTATTCTAAATGAAATACCTTATTTCAGATTTATGGATGACATTCTTTTAGGATGTATTAAAAACACCTCTGCTTTTGATTTCAGTTTCTATCCATCATGTCTGGAATTAACGGAAACAAAAAAGATTCACGATAATGAGATTAGTTATCTTGACCTATGTATCAATTTCACTGAAAATGAAAAGATATATACAAAGCTATATGATAAAAGAAATTATTTTGATACAAACATTAATTACATCATCGATTGGAAATCGAATTTGAGCACCAATATTTTTCGCAATATCGTTCGAAATCATTTTCTACGAAACTCAAGATTGCATACTTATAGGGATGATCGTATCAAAAGTGATAAAAAATTCATAAAGGAAGCTTTGAAACAGCACTATCCAATGGGATACCTCAAACACCACTATAATGCTGTGCACTGCAAGGAATTTAATGCATTTGATAGTGATATTGGCAACACCAATTTTATATAATATAATGGCAACGCATCGAATGGCTCGGCACTTTATATTTGAATTGAAGAATGATCTGTCATTCGGGTTAACTTCTTATTTCAACCTGTCTCAATCCAAAATATTTTTTCTCCACTCAGTCCTTGCATTCACTTCTGGCATACGTCTTTTGCTTTGGCGTTCCAAGGAAATATGGCCACAGGCACGTAACGGTTCCGTGAGTGTTTCCTCAGGAGTAATAGCTGGCTATAAACGGGAACAAGGGGTCACAATCCCCCATGGCCATTTGTTATTTCCCTGTTGGCACTTATTTCACATCTCGATCTTTTATGATCTTATATATATATATATATATATATATATATATATATATATATATATATACAGGGTTATCAAGAAATAAGTTTCCCACTTCAGAGGGCTCTAGAATGCATTCTATTGGTCCAAATGAAATAGATAATAAAATTTGAAATACAGATAATTCAAATGATGCGCTTGACATTTATTAAATCAAAAATTTTAGTATCAACATTCTCCTATAGAGGGCGCTATAACACAAATGGTATGTTTTTGCATATATTGAAAATGTGAAACATTATTTGCGTTACAGCGCATGCCTAGTAGCATTATTCTTTGGATAAAAAGAAGGCGGATTCTGCACGAGCATTAGTTACTTCTCAGCACATTATGCCAACGTTGCAAGAAAAAGCGCTACCGGTGAAATTGTTCTACCAGAACCAGCAGAACTCCGTTGCAGCTGTAAAAGAATTCCGTCGTATGAAGCAGATACTACGAAGAGGTCCAATGTCTTCATGTGCCCTACGCAAGATGATAAAGAAATTTAAAACAACTGGGCAACTTTGCATTCTTCCAGGTAGAGGACGAAAGCCAATCCAGTCTTTTAGCGTCGAAAATATGGCTACCGCAGTCGTTGAAGTCAGCAGTCATTCACCGCATGGTAGTGTGAGTGTGCCAGTTGTTTCCCGTGTATTGGATATGCCGTATTACACTGTACGAAAAATCTTATGGCGGATTTTGAATTTTTATCTCTTCAAAATTTAAGCCTGTGCACCTATTGCAGGATGGAGACTCAGAGATTCGAAAACTTTTGCACTTCAGTTCCTTGCTCGAATGGTGGTTGACGTCAGTTGGCCATGGAACATCATGTGAACTGACGAAGCCCACTTTTGCCTCAATGGGCAAGCTAACACACACAATTGTCTAATTTGGGCAGCGGAAAACCCTGACGCTATCCAGGAACAACCCTTGCATCCTGAAAAGGTGACAGTATGGTGTGGTTTTACGGCTACCTTTATCATTGGACCGTATCTTTTGAAGAGGTAACTGTAACTGGAATCAAAACCTGTTCCGTCACAGGACTACGGTAGCGTGATATGCTGAGGGATTTTGTAATCCCACAACTTCAACAGCGTGGATGCCTTCAGGACATCATTTTCATGCAGGATAGCGCACCTCCTCACATTGAGCGTAGTGTAAAGCAATTGCTAATACAGCATTTCACAGCTGAACGGGTGATCAGCCGGCATTTTCCAGCAGCATGGCCTCCTCGTTCGCCGGATATCACCCCCTGCGACTTTTGATTGTGAGGTTTCCTCAAGGACAATATCTACCGTAAAAGGGCAGCATCTCTGCTGGAAGAAGGACATATTGAGCGTAAATAGAAAAAGATATCCATCCATAATATGAAGACAAAAAAATAAATAAATTTCCGTGTTTTAGAACATAAATGGCAAATTAATAAAAATCCTCTTTCTGAAATACATCAAATAACTTTAAATTGTTTAAAAAATTATTCCAGCTATATAATAGCGTGAATCTCTCCTTCTTGATGGACATATCTCGCCACGTATATGTGTTACGTCACATTGGCTCCATCTCCAGCCTGCCCAGTATGGCTGGGATAGGATGAGGAGCCATAGTAAGTATTAATTTGGACGTCCCGGCTCAATATATGAGTCTCCGTGACATAAAAGGCTGAAACTTTGCATACTTATAGCCATGGGGGCCCATGCCGTTGAAATTGTCAAATGTAGGTATCGAGATAGTCAATATTGTAAGTCTTGTCCTTCAGTTTGTACCGCTGGAATAAGTTTTATTGGTGCTCTTGCCATGGGCGCCCATAGGGAGTGCAAGGGGGCATTTGCTTTCCGGTGGACGTACAAGTTCATAAATGCATGTATCGCATCAAGTCAATCGATATTGAAAGTCTCATTCTCAAATTTGCTCCTTGCAAGAAGTTCTATGTGCACCCCTGCCATGAGCGTCTATAGCGGAACGCAAGGGAGCATCTACCTTCACGTGGACGTTCAAAGTCACAGATGTAGGTATCAAACTAGTAGGAAATGTGCATCTCATCCTTGGGTATGCCTTCCCTGGAAAAAGTTCTATAGACGCCTTTGTCATGTGCGTCCATAGTGGACGACGAAAGTCACATATATGGGTATCAAGCGCGTCGATATTCTACGTCGTGTCCTTGGGTTTGCTACCGCGGAAATAAGTGCTATGGGCGCCCATAGTGGAGCGTAAGGGTAGACTTGTCCTCACGTGGACGTTCAAGGCCACAAATGTAGGTATCAAGCTAGTAAACACTGCATGTCTCATAATTGAGTGTGCATCTCGAAAAAGTTCTATTGCCTCCCTTGAGGTTTGGAGCTTGTCGATATTGTACATCTTGTCCTTGAGTTCGCATTCCTCCCTTGAATAAGTTCTATGGGCGCTCATAGGGCAGCTCAAGGGACACTTGTCCATCTGTGGATGCTCGTCACAAATGTAGGCATCAAGTTAGTCGATATTGCACATCTTATCCTTGAGTTTGTCCTTTGGAAATAATTCTACTGGTGCTCTTGCCATGAACACTCATAGGGGAAGGCGCGGGAGCACTTGCCCTCTCGTGGACGCTCAACGTCACAAATGCAGGTATCAAGCTAATAATTTCTCATCTTTGAGTTTAGCCATTGTTGAAGCTCATTTGAGTTTGGCTATCTCAGGAAAAAGTTTTATAGGTGCCCTTGAATCCTTCTCCTTCCAAACATGGTCGACCCCTCTTGCAGTTACCACATTATATTTTTGATTCTCTCTCTCTCATTCGTGTTCTAATCACGTTACTTACAAAGTGTCAAATTCCAATTTTTTACAAAATTCATCTACATATAGAATTTCATGGCTATACGTACTCTCTCGCTCTTTTTTTAAATATCTAATTTAAAATAATCCGTGTTTTAATCACATTAATTACAAAATATTTTACTTATTTCTAATTTTCTATAGAATTCATCTACGTATAAATTTTCTTAGTGATATGTGCATTCACATCTCACAGATATGTACACACTGATGAAAATATTTCTCAAAATGTTCTAAACGTATACATAATGTCTTTAAAGTCACTTTTTGGTCTAAATGTCAAATTAAAAATTATTCGAGAACTTCCTGTGTAAAACTTCCTTAGAAAATAATGCAATTATTCTTTAGTTTAGTCAATATTGAATTAATTTAATTCTAATCTAAGAGATAATTCATTTAAAAAGTGTCCATATTGCGTAATTTATACGTATATCCATATCAAAAGAGAAAAGAAATTGCTCTTGACGTAGTTCCCACATACAAGGGTGGAATCTATCTTGAATATCCCTAGAGTTTATTGCGCTTTCTAGCATTAGTGTGCGTCATTCCGGTCCCAGTTTGTTTACCGGAAGTTATTAGTGCCATCTAGGGGAAGTAAAATGTAGGCTTTTAAACCTTTCTGTGGTCTTATGTTAGTTTTAAACAAAACCCGCATAGAATACATGTTATCTATATTATGTTTATGTAAAATTTTGAAATGATATCCAAATGAAATTTGTCTCTATTTACATACATTGAAAATCATCCTTTTTGTTAAATTGAATATGTTTATAATGATTTTAACTTACTACAGATAATTTTGCAGCTTTTTGTTACTACAGATAATTTTGCAGCTTTTTGTTAAATATGGATGAGGATCACTCTGATAAATCTCTAAAATCCCCCTGTGCACATGATACTGATGACATTAACAATGTGTCGAATTCTGAGCCTTCAGATTCAGGTACTATTAAGGAAAACAATAGTTTCAGAAAAAATTCTGAGCCTATGGATATTCCTAGCACAAGTGGGACTGGAAACAGGAATATAATTCCCGCTGGTTCACCAATGAGTATGTTTCCTTCAATGGTATCAGGTGAGTTTAAAGTTCAAAATCCAGTAAAATTTTAATTTTGTGATGTATTAAAGCTTATTAAGGCTGTTGGACGGCATACTTGCCATAATGGAAATGATCAGAAATGCACAAAAACATAAAATTAGTTATGATAATAGTAGTTATTTTAATTAAATAGAAGAGTTGCTATATTAGCGATTTTATATAGGAATGGTCGTCTCTGTCGAAGGTTGCAATGTGGTAATAGCCGTTTGTTCAACAGTTGATTTGTAGCAATTCGAACATGGACCTTTGTTCGCCCGTAACAAAAAGGATCGCAGATTCCGATCCTGCTAGCTGTAGGAATCGCAAGTAACAACAGCTGTTTGTGCGCTAAAAAAACATTGCAGAATCCAAACCCACTGGCTGTCGGAATCGCAAGTAACAACAGCTGTTTGTGCAACAGGTGTTTCATGACACATAAAGTACAGGCTTACGTCCGCTGTGCAGAGGTAACATTAAAATCAGAAAATTTTAAAAACATTAAAATTACAAAAATTTGAAAGAAATCAAATGTCAACAACTTAATTTTTTAAATACAGTGTAAACCTGTTAAACTGAAATTTTGAATTCATCACTCACAATGAATAAAAAATATAAAATTAACTGCACAGTTGAAAAATAAAAATCCTATTAGCCACCCCATAGCCTGCCCGGTAAGCCCAAAGTCAGCCTATCGCATGAAAAACTAAATCCCAATTTACTCGAAAGAATTCTCTGATAATTTTCAAAAATGAGGTACAGCCTTAGTATACAGAATTTGCATTTCACCTGCCAAATGCAAGTGATAAATTGCAGATTCTTTGTAAATTGTGCAATGTGGTGATTTCTGGGAATCCCTCAAAGCTTTCCTTTTGGAACTTATAGCTAGTTCTTTTCACATTGAAATGTGGTGAACAGTTTATGACTTTAGATATCCTTAAATCAGGTTGTATTGTTTGTTGTATTTTGATTTTTTTTATTATGATTTAAGCATGGTTTATCATTAAATTAATTAATTGAATTTTAATTTTTTTTAAATTTTGATTTAAGCATAGTTTCTGTTTCGTTTTTTTTAGCAATATTGTAGCTAAGTTTCAGAGTGTTTTATTGGGTAAGGCATTGGTTGTTTTGATCAATTTTTGACAGAGAGATTGAATTAGAAAAATGTAAGCCACATAAAAAGGGTGCAAATTTCCAATTTTATGGTGTCGACAAGTGCTATCTTTTGTTTTTGTATGATATTTGTATTTTAATTGTATTTTTAAATTGTTTTCATTCAGTTTATGTTTTTATGTTGCTTTGTGAGCCACAGAACACCTGTTTCACATACAGTTTTTGCTACATACGACTTCTGACAGCCAGTGTGGCCGTATTTTGTGATATTTTTTAGCAAGTAAGAATAACGAGGTAAGACCGTGAAGCGGTCGTAGGTCCATGTTCGAATTGCTATGGATCAACTGTTGCACAAACAGCTTTTGCTACACCACCTCCGTCAGTCAGTAGGACTGGATACTATGTGTTTTAGCAGGAAAGCGTATAATGTAAAACCACGAAGCAGTTATAGGTCCATGTTCGAATTGATATGGATCAACTGTTGCACAACCACAACTGTTTTACATTATTTTATTCATTTTTACAGTATCAACATGTGCAATCTTTTGTTTCTTTAGGATATTTGTTTTTTATGTATTTTTTGAATTTTGCTTATATATATTTCAATTATTTACACATTAAGCCTAACATTGCATTCGTAATCACTTTTCAAACACGATTTCTCTTTGCAACATTTTGGCTCACCAAAAAATGTCAGTTTATGTCAACATTCCTTATACTACTAAAGCTGTTCCAATAATGAAAACAGAAGGCATATTTCCAGTAAAAGCAAACAGGTAATGAAATAAAATCAAAACAACAGTAAAAAAAAAAAATACAACCTGATTAACTTCAACAATGTTGAGACTCTCTCAAACCGTTTAAAATCAAAACCAAATATGCATTATGACATCAAATGACACTGAAAGGGTTATCAGAATGGAATGTTCTCCAAATCAAAGTAGGGATTACTAGAATCCCACCTCAAAATTGCTAAAAATTAAAATGGGATTGCTAAAAATATTGCTTATCAGAATGGAATGTTCTCCAAATCAAAGTAGGGATTGTTAGAATCCTACTCAAAAATTGCTAAAAATTAAAATGGGTTACTAAAAATTAAAATGAGATTGTACAACACCTGTATCTTTATTACTTTCATCAACCTATTTGCCAAATGAAATTTTCATTCATCAGATTTAATTTTTATTCTCCAAATTTTATTTTAATTTTGCATTTAAAAAATTTGATTTGATTTATAATTTCTAAGTATTTAAAGATCATTATTTTGGAAAATACACATAGCATACATCAGTGCTGGATAGACAACCCTGAATGCTAGGTGGCCGTAGGGCTAAAAGAATTAGTGTTGGCTACTGGAAATATGGCAGTTTGGCAAAAGAAAATCGTCAATTAACTGAAAATGTAACTCTTAGCTGAGTGATTCATAAAAAAAAAAAAAAAAAAAAAAAATTCACTACATTGTTTTTTGGTTCTTTTATAAATTTAAATTTGAAACAATCAATGCTTAGTGCTAGTGTTAACTTCTATGCATTATACCATTGTAACTATTTGTCTTGCATGTATTAACAAACATTGTCGAAATGCAAAATAATGTAACTGGCTCCTAACTTTTAGGCTAGATTGAATATACATTATGGTTAGTGTAGTATATCATGATTTTTGATTTTGACATCAGCAGAATTTATAATCGTGAAAATTTTCTCTAAATTGAATTTTCCTTCGCAAAATGCAACTGGTGATTGGTAGGACTCGATAAAACTCTAGATGGCTGTGACACCTAAAAAATTAGTGGTGACAACTGTGAATTTGAAAGATCCAACTAAAAATTAAGCTCTTGAACTGAGCAAAAAAGAACTTCAAGAGATAAAAAGATAATTTTTGTGCTCTTATAAATTTAAATTTGAAATAATAAAGGCTTTAAAATATTAAATGTTAATTAAAATTTAGCATTAATTTTTTAAGTGTTAGTATTAACCTGTATGTGTGATACTATTGTAATTATTTATCATGATAAGCACTTTCTAATAAATGTCATCAAAATAAAAATGCAAATTTAAAGCTAGCTTCTAACTGTTAGGCCTGGCTCATAGATTGAGGAGATATTTGTTGAGCCCGTGTGATCAACTGTGCAACCCCTGCATTCTATCCAGTAACAGCATTTTCAGCATTGCAGTTGTCGGTGCCAATGATTAGCAAAGATCTCTGGCATGGCATGCACTCTGGCTATGTTTCCACATATCATTTGCTATGCACCTTTCAATGATGAATAAATTGCATATTGTGATATCCTAAATGTCTTTATATTAAATAAAGCGGTTATTTTATTGATCAGCTTTTTGATAATATTAGTTTTGTTTGAGATGTCTTCATAAAAAATATAATAATCACATTTATTAAAGTAGATTTTGCAACATAAAACCCTAAACAATTGCTATTTGGCTAGCTTCTAACTGTTAGGCCAGGCTCATAGATTGAGGAGATATTTGTTGAGCCCTGGTGATCAACTGTGTAACTCCTGCATTCTATCCAGTAACAGCATTTTCAGCATTGCAGTTGTCAGTACCAATGATTAGCAAAGATCTCTGGCATGGCATGCACTCTGGCTATGTTTCCACATATCATTTGCTATGCACCTTTCAATGATGAATAAATTGCATATTGTGTGATATCCTAAATGTCTTTATATTAAATAAAGCGGTTATTTTATTGATCAGCTTTTTGATAAAGCTCTCAGCTTATATTAGTTTTGTTTGAGATGTCTTCATAAAAAATATAATATAATAATCACATTTATTAAAGTAGATTTTGCAACATAAAACCCTAAACAATGGCTATTTGGCTAGCTTCTAACTGTTAGGCCTGGGTCATAGATTGAGGAGATATTTGTTGAGCCCTGGTGATCAACTGTGCGACCCCTGCATTCTATCCAGTAACATCATTTTCAGCATTGCAGTTGTCAGTGCCAATGATTAGCAAAGATCTCTGTCATGGCATGCACTCTGGCTATGTTTCCACATATCATTTGCTATGCACCTTTCAATGATGAATAAATTGCATATTGTGTGATATCCTAAATGTCTTTATATTAAATAAAGCAGTTATTTTATTGATCAGCTTTTTGATAAAGCTCTCAGCTTATATTTGTTTTGTTTGAGATGTCTTCATAAAAAATATAATAATCACATTTATTAAAGTAGATTTTGCAACATAAAACTCTAAACAATGGCTATTTGGCCTGCTATTTCCAAAATTGGAGCATTCTTTCATCCAGACCTGTTTTGACCCAATTTTCAAAAAATTTTTGCAAATAATTTAAAATATTTTCTTTTATGAGAATAACATCCATGCTTGGGGTATCTGTCATCAATTAGAGTGTTAAGAAAAAGTAAATACTTTGTATGCTTATATTTCCAAACCTAATAGATAAAAATGTAAATATTTTTTCTTGTTTTGTCGGAAACATGGTACACAGATTATGAATATATAAAAATAATTTTAATATTTGAACATTTTGTTTTTCGGAAAAAAATTGAAAAAATATCTGTCCAAGTAAGTTCATTTTTCTTACTTCACACCAAATATGTTTGAAATTAAAAAATATAGATAAATAGTAAGCTATAAAAATATGTATCAGAAAATCTAGATTCTAGATCTGTATAAGCTCTTATAGTTTTCAAGTAAATAGTCTTGTCAAGTTTAAGAAGATTAAAAAATGTTTGTTTTTCAAGCTTGTATTGCCTATATATCTCAAAAACTAAAAGTACTAGTTATGAACATTAAGCAAGAATTTGTACCTGTTTGAAAGTCTTGTTCTGTATTTAATTGAATTTTGGAGCGAACACTTTTTTTCTGTAAAATTAAAAAAAGTATAGCTGTTTGAATAAGGTTTTTGTTTTCATTTTTTCTTACTGCACTCAAAATATCCTCAAAACCTTAAAAGATAGATATAAATAGTAAGCTACGAAAATATGTATTAGTAAATCTAGTTTCTAGATTTATATTTATTTTTAAAAGCTAGTTTTCAAGTAATTGTCTTGTCAAGAACATTGAAAATTTTCTGTTTTTCAAGTTTGTGCTTGAAAAGTCAATGTGTTTCAAAAACTAAAAGTGCTAGCTATACACAATAAGTGAGAATTTATAGCTCTTTGATAGCCCTACAAGTGTATATAATCAAACTTTGGATTAAGCTCTTCTTAGTTATTGATGTATTGTGGAACCACCATACTTTGATTTTACCTTACAATTTTAACCTTACCTTACAATTTTAAGATATGTTTTCTAACGGGTAAGACATTTAAATTGTCATCATTAGTAGTATTGCAGCTCAATGTGTTTACTTACTCCTTGGTGAAATATTAGTGCACGAGATAGTTTGGTTTGTTTAAAAAAATTTGGAAGTTAAATAAATTTGGTATTTTTAAGATGTTTAGTGTTTGACGAGGTTTGAACAAAACAGATGGAAATAGATATGTATGTAAGTATGTATAAGTGCTATCAGTCAAGTTTATCGATTAACTTGAATCTAAAATTTTGTCAGAATATTGCATGAGTTAAATTTATATACTGTCAAGCAAGTTAGTAAAATAATTTTATGTTTTGGTAGGAGTATCTAGGTGAAATCGAGGAGAAAAATTAAAAATGTTAACTAACTAGGTTAACAAGTAACTTTGTAGCATTTTAAAAGCCTGTAAACGAAACAAGCCTGAAAAAATTGAATTAACTTATTGAACATTAGTACTGGAGTTTTATTTTACAAAATGTTATTCACACTGAACCATTTTAGCCCATCGCACTGGAGCCACTGAAGATTTTTCTATGCTTAAATAGTTTATAGTTCTGTCTAGAGCTTTTTCTCACTGCATTAAACAGAAACTTCTTAGAATAGATATCTGATTACTACAGAAACAGTAATTAGTTTCATAATTTAAAAGTCTTATGCAATTCTGTCTTTAACAGATTTCACTGCATACAAAGAAAAGGAAGTTTAGGTTCAGATGGGTGTAATGGAACATTAATATTTAAGAATAATTAATCATCATAAAATATGCATATTTTTTTACTTAATATTTAAAATGTTAATAAATTAGCAGCAAATTTAGCAATTGAAGTCATTATTTTTAAGTTGCAGAATAGGTGATTTTGATCAAAGTTCTATACAATTTTTAAAATTTTCAATTTTCAATCTTTTCTTCTTTTCACCCTAAGTCGAAATGAATTTGGTTCACAGTACAATTCTGGCAAAACTTTGTCTTTTAAATAGCTATTGGATGAATTGCGAATATTAATTTTGTTCTTCTGTAAGTGCCATTTTTTCCGAAAAATGTTTAATATAAAAATATTTACTTTGGAATAAATAGAAGGTTCTGAAATTTGGGAAAAATGCTAGAAAATTGTAAAATAACTCTAAAATATAAAAAAATCCAGTGAAAACAATTTTGATATATGGAATTGGCTGTAGATTATTAGAAAGAGGAAAACATTTGAATTTAAAAGAGTAAAAGTTTTGTATAATATAATAGTAAATAAAAATTTTGCTGTTTAATATTTAATTTTGCTTCATGGTATTTTTTAATGGTTTAAATTTCTTATTGGCATTTTTAGAAGCACACCATAAAATGTACATTTTTAATTTTTATGCATTATGAGATTATTTTGAAAAGAATCAAAATAGCAGTTAGGCTTTATTTAGCATTTTCACACATGACAAAGATGTATATTTTAATATACATTCAATATTTCAGAATCAGAAAGGTTTGAGATATCTTTTGTATTATGGAAATTTTGTTTAGTATTTTATAAATGTAAATTTATTATTGAAAGGGTCTAGAAAATTTTTAGGAGAAAGCAGCTTTTTGCATTCAACAGATTCCATTAAGACAAATTTGACTGTAATGCTGAATGCTATAATATGTAATGTTGAAGTAAGTTACACAATGCTGACTATTATGCAGTTATTTAATGCTGATTTTTTTATCTTATATTCTCCTGTGATTTGTGTATATTGCTAATTTGTTGATTTTTACATGTTCATAACTTATTTTTAAGTCTGCTTATACGTTCTTTCAATAATCTTGTTTTAAGAAATAATTACAGGATTACTGTTTTCTCTTCTTAGCATCGCCACCAGCCTTCATTTCCATTGAACAGATTTTTAAAGCTGCAGAAGATGTTAAAAATTCTGGTATCAATATGGCCCTTGCTCATGAAATAGCTGTAAATAAAGATTTCAAGTTGCAGCGGAGTGATGATCGGTAACTTTATTTGTACAAAAAATTACTTTATAGGGTTTTGTATATATATATATATATATACACATACATACATATAATATATATATATATATATATATATATATATATATATATATATATACACATACATACATACATATAATATATATATATATATATATATATATATATACTATGATTTGAGCACCCTTATAATGGTTTATAGTGGCATTTTCGTTTATCCAGTTTTCCTATGAATTACTTGTTTAGTAAGAATTTTCATCTTTGATTCATGTTCATATTCAGAATTGCATATATGGGTTGTTCATAATCTGAATTGCTTGTCCGGTCTCCTGCTTAAACACACTGGACGGGTCTAGGAGTATTACTGTGAACGTTCATACTGCCTCCCTGGTAGACTTTCGACCTGTTCATTCCGGTGCTTCTAGATAATTTAAACTGTTAAGGTTGATCGTGTACACTTGGTGAAAGAAGAAGGGTTCATGCCTCATGGTAATACAAATTTTCTTAACGTTTCCTATTTTCATTTTTTGATGCCTGTAGTCTGAGTTAAGAGTATTTATAGTAATGTACTATTGCTCTATCTGAAACAGGCATGTGTTTGGGTTGTTTAGAGTTATCAGGAGGGCTGTTGTGTGGGCTCCTTACTGGGCACTGCACCCTCAAGAGGCACCTTAACATCATGGGCGTCACCAAAGATTCACTTTGCAGGGGCTCCAAATACAGCGAAGAAACTGCCGCTCGCATTCTTTGTGAATGTGAGGTTTACTCTGCTCACAGATTCAAACACATTGGTCGACATGTGATTGAACCCTGGGAGCTGAATGACATTCCTGCCAAGTGCCTGCTTATCTTCGCATTAGCTACTTGTCTCTTTTCGTAGGGATCTGTTCTGTCTGGGGTAGTACAATAGACCTCTGGTCAATGTGCTGGGCTCTTCTTGAGCCACCCGTCTCTCATTTCATTTCATTCATTTCATAGTTAAAGTTGAATACTCAGACCAGAGGAGGAATTTAATTCTGACTAATCATCGAATTTGGGCTGGTGCTGTTCTCTTTTCTTATCGGCATTATGGCCGTGAATTTGTTTCTATGGTGATGTTAATATTACTTGAATTTTTTATTATTACATATTTCTAATTATATATATATATATATATATATATATATATATATAATAAAAAATTTTGCATTGTCATTCCTATTTACACATTTTTTACATTTGCATGTATCCTTAAATTTTTTAAGTTTGCTACGGTATTTATAAAATATATTTTGATACACACACACACACACACACACACATATATATATATATATACACAGGGTGTCCCAAAAAGATTGAAATTATGATTTTTTATTTTTAATGCAATAAGGTCATTATAAAACCCCGCATATCTGTATCTTTAAAATCAACTGAATTATGATAAAGGAAAAAATCTGACTTATGCCACTTTTCTGTACCATGTGAAAGGCTATTTCTTCAGTGAAAATAGGGATCATAAATAAATTGACGATGGAAATTGTTTAGATCAAAAATACGTTAATATATGTCAAGTTTTTTTATCACAAATGCATCTAAATAAAGCATTACACAGACAGAGATCATATAAAGCAGTGGCACTCACTATGTGGTTGTGTATCCTATGTATTATCATCCAGTTTTATCTTTTTTGTGATATGTCAAATTTATATTTCTAATTTGGTATATGGTCCTCATTCACAATGTTCAATTTTCAATTAAATATAACTCACTTAATTTTAAAGATACAGATATGCTGGTTTTTTTTAATGATCTTGTTGCATTAAAAATAAAAATTTTCTGATAGACCAAATTTGTCTAAGGGGATCGTATAAAAATTTAGAAAGTGTAACTTTTTGAAAATTAATGGGAGGACTATTGCATTAACATAGTCTTATTTCCTACCTTACTTTCAACAGTTTTGCAATTTACATTGCCCACTTATCTCCAACAGGTAAAGAATTAAAGCATGTTTCAATATTTTTGGGACACCTTGTATATATATATATGTATTTCATGTGATTAATTTGGTTAGGAATAAAAGTAAAGTGAAATTATCTAAAGTGATAAAACTGAAATAACTTTGTTAAAAGCAGCATACAAAATTAATAGAGTCGTGTCGACTAGTTTTGAAGGCAAGAAGCAGCCCTTCTTTTTTAGGATACAGAAGAAGTCAACCTTCACTCATGAGAGCTAGATTACTGATCTAGCTGTCACCTTTGAAGGTTGTGCTTCTTGTGTGCCATGATGAAGAAGACTGCTTGTTGTCTTTGAAACCAATCAACACTATTAATTTTATGTTGTATGCTTCTTATAACAAGGTTATATTAGTTTTATTACTTTAGCAGCAGTTTCAGCTTTGTGCATATAAAGTGAATTTAGTTTTTCATGGATAAAGTTAGAATGCATTGCAAAATAAAAAAAATGATTATCTAAAATTTAGGAAGAAATGCAATTACTTATTTTATTTTTCTTTGCATATTATTACTTTAAACATATGGAGCAACAGTCACAAGGGAGGTTTGATACTTTTTTTTTTACTCCTTTGAAGGGCCAAGATTGGTGAGTTGTTATTTTCAGGAGTGTGGGAAAAAGACTTGAGGGTGCTCTACAAACACCAATTTTTTGTTCTCCCTGTTTTTTTTTTAAGTTTAACTTTTCTGAAACTTTAGTGCTTTCCTCTCTATTTGTACCTTTCTTGTGCTGTAATTAAACTTGCAAAAAAAAAAAAAAAAAAAAATAAAAAAAAAAAAATAAAAAAAAAAAATAAAATAAATAAATAAATCAGCTGTTTCCTTTTAAAACAATTAAAGGACATAATTATTTTCATTATGTCTTTCTTTAACTGTTTATCTGCCAATGTTTCCAATTGGAAACATTTGTAATAAAATTATTTAAATCAATTATTTTGCAAATATTGTGTAATTACTTATTTATTTCAATCACTATTTGAGTAGAGCTGGTTTTTAAAATAATTTGTTTTAGCAATATTTATTGTAAATAGATGATTTTGGGCACTTCTGATTTCTTTTAAATTCCTTGATGTGGAAACTACAAAAATTGAAACTTTTAAGATAATTACTTGGTAATTGCTGAGTGACCTTCTGGAGATTAGATTTATGAATGTGAAGTACAAAATTTTTAATGAATTTTTTATCCTCACAATAATTATATTTTTTGTGTAACTAGTTGGTAATGGAATAGAAAATACAAAATATTTAGTTAAATTTTAATTGTAATATAATTTGGTGGGCAAACAGTTAGTAAAGTGGGTGCTATTCAAGTGAAAAGAGTGTCACCTCATCTATTAAAATGTAAAATAAATCAAATTTATTTCTACAGCACATTGTTATGTACACTTTACTATTAAATTCATTGCAGTATAATGAGAATCCATACAAAATACTTCTATTTAGATTGTAATAAGAACTGCAGTATTTTCAAGATGAAGAAAACAAAATAGTGCAAGTTGATATGTTTCAATAATTTCTCATCAACTCAGCACTTACGTGCTATGATGCCATGAATACCACCAGCTAATGCATTTGAAGCTGTGGAAGTTTCCCTTTCAAACTGTTTCACCAGGCAAGTTTTTCTGCATGTGTGATAAAGGGGCATAATAAGGTACTTCAATTCCTACTAATTTATGGTATTACATTGACAACACATTAATTGGCAACTTTGTCATAATGTCTTTAGGACAAAACTTTTCATGTATCAAATGTTTCTGTGTATTTTATCTTGTAATGCTATGCTGTGGATTAAACATGATGTATCCTGTTAATGACATAGTGTGCAATTTAATTGACACCATATTTCTGTTGAGAAGATATAAAAATTAGTGTTGCACCAAATATTCGGTTGGTATTCGGTATACTGCCTATTCGGCAGTCAAACCGAATATTCGGTTCGGCCTAATACTTTAATATTCGGCCTAACCGAATAGTAAAACAAAATTAAAATATTCGACAATTGGTAAAGCACATTTTTTATACAATGAATGAAAGTTATAGTATCATAGTACAAAATTAATTCAAATTTTTACTTACCAATATTATCACATTTAAAATAATTTTAATGTAAAAGAAAACACTCTGATATTAAATTTTTTTTTTCAATTTTTCTTAAATCTTATCACACCTTAACCTTACTAACTCATTTAAATATGAAACAGTAACCAGAAAATAAAACTCTTAATATTACGTGTTCAGAAATATAATGGTTAATTTTTTATAAAATATGCAGCAAAAAAAAAAAAATCAATTATCATTTCACCAATATTAAAAAAAGGTGAAGGTGATTAATATATAAAACAAACACTTGGATGAATATTCAATTTTGCAGTATTTTAATTTCGATAGAGATAGATAAGATACTGAGGGTGCCATAGGTGTTCCTTTGTATCCATTAAAATGTGTCAAATAAGATAACCAAAGAATTTCTCTGTGTATGGCCCCATTGTAGTCAAACCTTCTAATTTCTTTCATGATTTCTGAAGAGAAGATTACTTTGTTGAGTCTTTTGTCACAGGGTGGGTACACCTGTCTGTAACTGTTTAGTTATCTATCAGTATCTACTCTGTTGTAGTTCGCAATGGCTGGACATTCTGGCAAAGTATCCTTTGCACTTTAAAAAGAAAAATGATTTGGCAATGTTTGAATTTGACTGCTCAGTTTCAATTTTAATAAAATTATTTATCAGTTACAGTACAGAAGAGACTAAGATAGCAAAAATTCACTTGAATAAATTGTAATTCTAATTTGTAATGATATTTTAAGCAACTTGGGTTTGTATGTAAGGTAAATGCAAGATTCTCTATAACATAATATGAAGCCATATGATTATCACATATTAGAAATTAACTATCAATTATCAATTTATGCAGATAAACATAAACCAAATTAGGTAGCCATTTACTATTTTACTATATTAATTTGCTTTTGGAATGATTTATTTTATTTTTTATTTATTTAAAATTAATAATTATACTTAATGTAAATGCAAATAAATTTAAGATGTTAAATGTAAATGCATTTATAAAAGGCACAAAATAGAAACATTTTCTATTTTAAATTGGCATAAAATAGAAATATTACCTTTAAAAAATTTAACCGAATATTCGGTTAGAATTTTAACCGAATATTCGGTATTCGTTATTCGGCAAAAAATGGTATTCGGTGCAACCCTAATAAAAATATATACAGGATGTCCCAAAAAGATTGAAACATGCTTTAATTATTTTCCTGTTGGAGATAAGTGGGCAATGTAAATTGCAAAAATGTTGAAAGTAAGGTAGGAAATAAGACTACATTAATGAAATAGTCCTCCCATTAATTTTCAAAAGTTATACTTTTTAAATTTTTATGCGACCCCCTTAGACAAATTTGGTCAATCAGAAAATTTTTATTTTTAATGCATTTATAAAAGGCACAAAATAGAAACATTTTCTATTTTAAATTGGCATAAAATAGAAATATTACCTTTAAAAAATTTAACCGAATATTCGGTATTGGGCCGAATATTCGGTTAGAATTTTAACCGAATATTCGGTATTCGTTATTCGGCAAAAAATGGTATTCTGTGCAACCCTAATAAAAATATATATACAGGATGTCCCAAAAAGATTGAAACATGCTTTAATTATTTTCCTGTTGGAGATAAGTGGGCAATGTAAATTGCAAAAATGTTGAAAGTAAGGTAGGAAATAAGACTACGTTAATGAAATAGTCCTCCCATTAATTTTCAAAAGTTATACTTTTTAAATTTTTATGCGACCCCCTTAGACAAATTTGGTCAATCAGAAAATTTTTATTTTTAATGCAACAAGACCATTAAAAAACCTGCATATCTGTATCTTTAAAATCAACTGAATTATGATAAAGGAAAAAAAATCTGACTTATGCCACTTTTCTGTACCATGTGAAAGGCTATTTCATCAGTGAAAATAGGGATCATAAACAAATTGACGATGGAAGTTGTTTATGTAAATAAAAAGTACTTAAAAGTGCTTAATTATAAAAAAAGTACTTAGTTATTGAAAAGTACTTAAAAATCCGTGATTGCATCGTGAGCCTACGCCGAATTCGTAAAAATGTCTCCTATGTATTATCACCCTGTTTTATCTTTTTTGTGATATGTTACAAATTTACATTTCTAATTTGATATATGGTTCCCATTCACAATGTTCAATTTTCAATTAAATAAAACTTGCTCAATTTTAAAGATACAGATATGCTGTTTTTTTAATGATCTTGTTGCATTAAAAATAAAAATTTTCTGATTGACCAAATTTGTCTAAGAGGGTCACATAAAAATTTAAAAAGTGTAACTTTTTGAAAATTAATGGGAAGACTATTTCATTAACTTAGTTATAGGGAGACATCAGTTAACCTGAAACTTTCCCTATATCTTAGTGCAATTAAGTGTAATGCTGATTATTAATGTTTCACCTATCAAATCAATTTTTTATTAAAATAGAGAATTACTTAAGAGTAAATCTAGGCATTTGAAAAAGGCTACTAAATTAATAACATTACTCCTAAATATACCGTATGTTTATTCACTCATGAAGAGTGCAACACCAGATGCTGCTCTAGTCAACATGCGTAGCATGTAATTCTCTTATTATATGGCCATATACTCAAAAACAACAAGTATTATTACACAAATACATTTTATTAAATTATCAGTTAATTTCTGGATTATTAAATTTATATAAAAGCAATTACTACTGATTCACATTTACACAATCATGATAAGCTTCAATATGCTTATTCCTTATCTATCTCAATTAACTAGCCAATTATCATTAACATTATTTTCTTAACACATTTTATATTCATAATCATCAATTAATCAATTTAATATACATATTCAATTAGGTGAGCTTAATTCTTATTTCCTTGGACCATGCGAATGGTATATATATTTAATTTTATAAAGTGCATGTTATTAATGCTTTCTCAATTCTTACATAATATATATATATAAATGACACTCACCCAAAATAACTTGAATTGTCTGTCAAATAGGATTCTCTATATTTGTAGCACTAAGAGTTCGAAATGATTGTTCACGTAATTGAACTATATTTGATTTATCGTTCTAAATTATCTTGGATTTACACTGGTGGAGATTTATATTCTTTAATGTTCATCTGAGGTTGGCAAAGTTCGTTAATAGATTAAATCAACGTCAGTTTGATCAGCTTGCTCAGGGTCATCTAAAATGCTTTCCATTCCAGTTGTGGGACATATTCTGTATCTTTCTTGCTTCTGGTAAATAATAGATCTATTACTTGCTTCTGGGATCATTTCCATATACTTGCTTCGGGTATATTAGTTATTATGATGAGAATAATATATTAGTGAATATTAGTTAATATATATAGTTAATATGATGAGGCATATTCTTCCAGTACGTTCAGCTTTGTAACAAACCTGGGCAAAAGTGTAAATTATAAGCTTTCTGCTCAGTTTCTTAGCATCCCTAGTAGTTTTATTCAGTCAAGTAAATGTTGAAATAAAATGCAGATATCGTTTCGTAGATAAATATCTTTCTATGTCACTGCAGCATTCAGAAGATATTATCGTGCACTAAATTTGATGATCATACTAAGTGAAGTCAAGATATTGTGTACGCAAGTAAACGTTATTTCAAATATGCAATTCATTCCGTAAATGCTCAAGATGCAGATATGTAGTATTGATGATAATACAAAAACTTAGTCTCTTATCTATGGCTTCCATCTTCCAAATTACACAGTTTTTTATCAGGACACTTTATCTTGTTTGCACATTGCAAGACTTTTGCAGAGCTCCTACTACAAGTGACTGTGCTCTCTGAAGTCACCCGTTGTAATGAAAGGCTTCTGTAATATATCCGAATTCGAGAAGGTGAGGACCAAAGATGCCTCCTCACCCTCCGAAGAACTTCATCAAATTAAAATTTTCTTCTGTCTACATAGAGTTCAATGCATATAGCTATACTGTACATGCGGACTAATATCTGAGTTACCAGGCTCTTACTTGTCCTGTAACCTTCCGCGATCTGGCGTATTTGCCAAAATCACGTGACCTTCTCATTTGGGTAGCAACAAGTTGAACACCCACCTCGAGAGGCGCTGATCCTTTCTTAATAATCTTTCATCTGGCCAGGAAAATCCATGCCTAGGGAGTTGTAAACATTTCCAGGCTTCCTCACTCGTCATTTTTATAACTTTGTCAGATTTGCCTCTTTGTACACCAACTCGTTAGGAATCGAATTACCCTTCATACCTGTCACTTGTCAAGTCCAGAATATTGGTTACTATTCATCCATGTTTTATACTCCATTGCAGCTGTAGTAGATTACTTCACGGAGGTCTCCTTCTCGTGAGAACCTATTTTTGCTATCCTTCACGTGCTTGGTTTGCCCTTGAACCAGTTGCCGAAATATGAATTTGCATTAAGCCCTTCACACAAATCTTTTGTAATCATAATTTTGCAATATAAAATCAAAATGCACAAAATATGTCTAGTGTATAAAGTACACTATGACATTAGTCTTATTTCCTACCTTATTTTCAATATTTTTGCAATTTACTTTGCCCACTTATCTCCAACAGGTAAAGAATTAAAGCTCGTTTCAATCTTTTTGGGACACCCTGTATATTATATGTATAACGATTTTGTTGGATCTAACATTTCATCCTTGAATATGAATCAACTCTTTTTTCAATGTCTGTGGGTATGATATTTCTCAAGCAAATTTTGTAAATTGAATGAAATTTGGCATGATTATTTCAATCGATAAATGTCGAAGCCCTATAATGATATTGACCAGAGAAAGGCCCACTTAATGTTTCAGACATTTTTATTTGCAAAAAATTAATTTTGTTTAAATTTAAATTTATATTCAATAAATGAAAATTGTTCAAGGATGCGAGTTCATTTTTTTAAAGCAGAAAAATAATAAATTATGAATGCACTTTGATGGCACACATACACATATATTTATTCAAATTTAAAATGGATCATATTTTTTGTGTATCACTAATTTATTTAAATTTTCTTTCACTATAACTTCATAAAGAATACTATTTCCTTTCTGGATGATTCATTTGTCTTCTTGAGACAAAACTGTATATTAATTACACCTATCTGTGATTGCATGAACTGAAATTAGTTTGCTGTTTCGTTCAGGAAAATATAGAGCATTTTCAAATTTAATTTTGTTTATTTTTCTTCTGATGTTTTGATCTTAAGATAACCTTCACCTGTTCTTTTTGCTTTTAGTGTGTTGCTATTCATGATAATGTCAGTTTCTGGATAATTACATTGATATTTGAGAAATTTTTTATATCACTTGACATGTGACATATAGCATCGGGATCAATATGAAACTTCAATGTTTGTTTATTTTCTGTCTTAAACACACTTGCCTTATGAATGTATCTATCTTGTGATGTGGTGTGATCATTTTTATTTACTTCAACATTTTTCACTGTGTGCCATCTTTGGTATAATTCTGTTTACAGCTGTATGTTTTATTTTATTTCCATACTTAGGATTTATGCCTGTTTTTATTTTCGTAGGGTTTTTGTTGAATATTACTGTTTTTAGTTATAAAATCAATGACACAAAATCATAGATAAAAAGTTATTTATTAAAATTATCCTACAAGACATACACAGCTTTAAAAATTTAGAGTGCTTTCGGGCATTACTATACCCTTCATCAGTGGCTATACGAAACAGTAAACAAATGCTTATATGTAGGAATGCTTATATATAGACCAGATCAGCAGACAAATTTGCATAAATAAACACAAAATAATGATAGTACAAGCAGGCTATTAAAATTAATCAATTACAAATACAAATTTAGGGGTTATACCCAAGAGATTTAATTTAAAAAAGTGGTAAATATTTTACAAAGAAAAGACACAATTCAAAAATGCAGCCAAGCACAATTACAATAAAATGATGTCACAAATAACTGTGAAGAGGTTTGACATGCATAGAGTCGAGAACGAGTTGCCAGGCGTAACTTAAAATTTGAACAGGATCAAAATTACAAATGGAATCACTGTAGATATAAATAAACAAGTATTCATAAAGAAGGATATTACATGGGTTATTATAATGAATTAAAAAGAAGGTTGTTTCAAGGATGGGCTGAAAGTTATCTTTAACAACACATTGGGCAAGAGCCGTAGAAAGTTTACCATTTCTGACGTCACGAGCGTGTTCCTCTAATCGAATACCAACAGTACGTTTAGTACTACTGATGTAAAATTTATAGTCATTATAAATTATTATAGTCATTATCATAGTACTAAATGTACTGCTGGTATTCGGTTAGCGGAACACACTCGTGACGTCAAGAATGGTAAACTTTCTACGGCTCTTGCCCAATGTGCTGTTAACACATTGGGCAAGAGCTGTAGTTTGGCAAGAGCCATAGCTGTATTGGGCATAACTTTCAGACCATCTTTGAAAAAACCTTCCTTTTAATTCGTTGTAATAACCCACGTAATATCCTTCTTTATGAATCCTTGTTTATTTATATCTACCGTGATTCCATTTGTAATTTTGATCCTGTTCAAATTTTAAGTTATGCCTGGCGACTCGTTCTTGATTCTATGCATGTCAAACCTCTTCACAGTTATCTGTGACATCATTTTATTGTAATTGTGCTTGGCTGCATTTTTGAATCATGTCTTTTCTTTGTAAAATATTTACCACTTGTTTAAATTGAATTTCTTGGGTATAACCCCTAAATTTGTATTTGTAATGGATTAATTTTAATAGCCTGCTTGTACTACCATTATTTTGTATTTGTTTATGCAAATTTGTCTACATATAAGCATTCCGCATTTACTGTTTTGTATAGCCACTGATGAAGGGTATAGTAATGCCCGAAAGCGCTCTGGATTTTTAAATTTATGTACTTCTTGTAGGATAATTTCATTAAATGACCTTTTATCATATTGTGTCATTTATTTTATAACTGAATTTAGAATAGATGTGATACCACCTTTATTATTTTACTGTTTTTAGTCTTTAAATACCAGCATTTTGATATATAGTGCAAATTTTTGTGGCATTATGTGCAAAACTTTTTGTTTTTGTAAGCATTGTGGTTTTGAGATTTGTACTCTTGTAAGCTACAGTGTTCAGTTTAATGCTTTCATAAAATTTGTTTCTTCTTTTGTATTCATCAATTAATTTCCCTTTCATGAAATCAGTAGTTAATTCAATTTTGAGTCTTGCTTCAAGAGCAATAATAAGATTTTCTTAGCTTATCGGGAGTCTGCCTAATAATAATGCAGAACTGTGTGATTCTTTTATATTCTCTCAGATTATTCTAAGTTGATTTACAAACACAAGTAGAATTACAATGAATTTATCCATGCTACCATTATTTTTGAGTCTCCCTGCTATATAATTTTCTTAGTAAATAGAGTTTACTAGACCAGTGTAATCTTTTATGAACTTAAGTATTTTTCCAAGTATCTTTGATTTTATTTCTATGCTTTACATGATTTATTTGGTCATCCCATATAAAGATTAATCAGTGCTGTACATTGTCTTAAGGCCATTTTTCATCAAACAAATTGGGTATAGTATTTTCAGTCACATCAAATAGATAAGTTCTCATTGGCAGTATTTTGATTTTGAATTGCAATTTTGCTAATTCCCCAAATTCAATTTTACAATATGGGGAAAGCCATTTTCCTTTTGCAATGCTATAATTCAGCCATTTTAGTTTTTATTTTGTTGCAAAAAAGATAAGCGAAACACATTTGTTAATTTAATATTGTGCTGAGATATTTCACGCAGACTTTCTGTTGTGTAGAAAGCAATCACATCCTCTTGAAAGAAGTTTCTTTTCTGCTTTATTTTGTGTTAATTTTGCACTTGAGATTATTTCAAACTTGCAATGATTTTTAGTACCTCAATCTCATAATCTATGTTGATGGTTATGAGTTCATTTTTCTTTTCCAGAATTAATTTTATCCTTAAAACACCATTATTGTCTTACCAACTTGGAAGCTAATAGACTTTAGACTGCGTCACTTCATAATGGGTCATATTCCATGTCAATTCAACCAAGGCATGTCACCCACCCCCTCAGATTTTTCTGAAATTTTATACAAAGTTACATACTACAAACTTATACTACCATACAAAATTTTAGTGGATTTCATGCATTAGTTTTTTAGCAATAAATTTTCAAAGAAATGGAGAATTCACTAGGTGCTGCTTTGCAGATGCTGATAAAATCCTTTCTTGCTCTGCACCTAATTGTCAGAAACACGTAATTTTTTCTGTGGATATTCTAGAATATATGCTTATTGTCAAATAGCATGCATTTTGGTAACATTTTAATTAAAACCTTGCTATTTTTGCTTCAAAGTTGAAAAATGTAAATTTTTTTTTTAAATTTCAGCAAAAACAATTTTTATCAAGATGAGCTCCATATTTAAACTTTCTGATAATTTTTTTACATGTTACAGTAATCTTCTTACGATATATAAAAAAAAAATTATAGAGGTGTTTTTTGGAAAATATGAGAATTGTTTTTTTGTGTAAAATATAAAAATTTTACTCAGCTGCATTATTATAAGTCAAGAGTAAAAATAATTTACCTATTTAATAAATTTATGTGTAATTAACTGAATTTATTAATTTATTTTTTAAAAATTAGCGATTTTTATATATTATTATTATTGATTGTTAATTAAAAAACTAATTAAAGAAATAATTAAAAAACAAAGAAAAATTTTAAATATTCCTCTTGTGACTATATTGATAACTAAATTGCATAATTTAAAACTATATAAAAGCTTAATAATTAGCTATGTTTTAGTTACCATCATTGTTTAAAAGAAAGTCCCTTTTACCTTTCTTCCCAAAATGTGAGATTATTCCCCCAAAGTATAAGAAAAGTGTAAGACAAAGAAAATAGATGCGATACCCTCCCAGAAACTGAGATATTCCCCTGCAGCAATAAATAATGGCAACTAAACTTTTAAGGTCATGACTTCAGTCCAATTAGGAAATGATTTTCCTTTTAGGGTGTACCATTAGGGCTTCTTTGTAGAATCTAGGGCTACTAATGTATGTAGTTAAGAATGTGCAGTTTCCCTCTTTCAATAAAACCTTCTTGCTAGCTAAAAGTATTCATGCACATTTTTATGTCATTGTTTTTTAAATAATTTCCTCATGCAGTTTTCAGTGTGCGATATATTTTTCAAAATTATATAATAAAAATCTAAAGGACATTTTGAATTATCTTGTAATGTAGAGAACATATGATGGTAGGACCGCAAAGTTCACCAGTTCTGTAAATTATTATAAAGGGAATTTCCATCTTTATCGAATGTCACAAGTAATTATACAATGTTGATGAATTTTTAAGAATAATGCCAGGGCAGAAGGGTATAGTTAGCATTAAAAAATCAGTGTTAATATAAAAAGCAACAATATCCAAAAATGTTAGTGATATATAAAGTTTGATTTTTAAAATCCCTCTGGAATCACTGATTATTTTTGTATACACAGTTTCATTTATTTTTGATCATTAATGTATTTTATAATCCTTAGTCAAAAATATAAAAATATATATTTATTTCTTTTTTTCCTGGTCAACCATGTTAGCCATTCACAATTTCTATTTATTCGTAGAACAAACTCTAACAATGTTGAAATCTTAACCAGTAATTGTAGAAATTATTTTGTATAAAGTTTAAATGCTTATTTTCTATTTTTAGGCTAATTTTTTTATTTTATTCTTATTAAACATTTTTTCCCACATTGCCATATATTATAATAAGACACTCACTGATATTTTTGGATTTTTTTTTAAATTTCGGAAAATTTCTTAGAATTCAGTTTTTTTATATGTATTTTTTATGATTATGAACACATTTCATGGCCCTGCAGAAAATTATATAGTAATTCTGGTTAACTAAAAACAAACTTTATTAGCTCAGTTAATGGGATGATGCGACTGAATATCATTTTGAATTGCTGTTTATCTATATCATAAAGTAGAACTCAAACCACCACCTGTGAAACAATAACTATAAAAGCCTAGTAATGCAATGCTAATTAAAAAATAACTGAAGGCAATTTAAAAATTATCAGTTGGAAATATTAAAATTAAGCAATTTTTTTTTCTTCTGAAATGCAATAAAACGTTTCTTCGGATGAAGAATATCATTCTTTCTGACATTTACAGATAAATAAAATTTTCTTTTTTATCATTTTAATACTTAATATTTATCCTATCTTAAACATATGGTATTTACTTATTGATTTTATAGGAGGAATGAATACAAGGAAATATTTATATTTAAATTTATGGTATTGATAACTAAGCTGTCTTATTTTTTATTTTGATTATATATATATATATATATATATGATCAGAATAGGGTAGTTTAGTTATCAGTACGGTAAATTAAAAGAGAAATATTTCCTTGTATATATAACTGCATTCCTCCTATAAAATTGATATGAATCAATAATAATTTTCTTAAATGCTATGTTTTTAATATATAAACTAATGCGATCAATTATTTATTAGGTCAATTATTTTTAATGTTGACTTCATGAAAATATAGCCCTTTTACATCTTAACAATAAAAGAAGAAAAAAAAAACCCTCACATTTTCCAAAAAACACCTCTCTAATTTTTTATGGTAAGAAGGTTATTGTATAAAGAACATGTAAAAAAAATATCAGGAAATTATTTAAATATGGTGCTCATTTTGAAAAAAATTGTTTTTGCTAAATTTGAACATTTTTTTTCTATATTTTTTAACTTTGAAGCAAAAAATAACAAGGTTTTAATTAAAAGATGGGCATGTATTCTAACAAAAATTTGAATAATTTTAATTCTAATTATTGAAATTATAAAATTTTTTCTAGGTTTTTATATACCATTTCTATATACAGGGGCCCCAGGTTACTTTTTCAATGGAAAGTCACCTTTTTCATCATTAGTCAATTTTAGTTCATTTTTTTGGTCTATATTACCAAGTCACTATCATATATCATGATTAAAACAAAAATTCTCATTTTGTGAAATTTCTTTGTAAGTACAGCATTATGGGATCACATTTTGTGCAAATGTAATTTGAAAACATGTTTGATCTCTTTTTCACTAAATATTGTAATTAATTTAATCATGTGGTGCTTAGGGTCTTTGTACCTGCTCTGTTTTGACTTAACTGATATATACTGTTACAGAAGTTTGACTTTTTAAATTAATTTCCATCATACTGACCTAATTTTCATTTCTCTAATAATCATCAAAACCTATCAGAAACATTTAACATTACTTCATTGATAAATTTTGCACCATTGGAGATAAAAATAATTACCTGAGTTTTCATGTTAAAATGGTATTGAAAATTTTTACTAAATCTAAAAGCATCCATTTCTATCCATTTTTACAAGAATAAAAAAAAGTAACAATTTAAATTAAAATAACTTAAAATATGTACAGTTTCAATTATTCTCTTTTATATACTGTTTTGTATTGAAACTATGTTTACTTTACAAATGACATTTTCAGGTCAACACCATTTTTTAAGCTTTTTCATTATCTTTCATGTAATGTACTGAGTAAAAATATATTTCTGTTTAGTAGATATGTTTTAAAGTAATAAAGCAACACGTTTTCATTTTTAGAAGTCTGCTTTATTCTATAGTACTTAATAATTTGTTTCCAGTAGTTCCAGATAATCCAATTCTTCTGCAGTCTGAATTAGCTCAAATAATCAAGACTCGGCTGCAGAACTATAAAATGTCGATGTACACATGTACATAATACTCTAATAGTCTTTGTATTTTCGTATTGTAGCTGATTACATTTTAGAGAAAATGTAAATCATTATCTTTCATTGCCTCATTTTCAGTTCTGAAATGTTTATTTTGCCACATTTGAAACATTCAATTTTTAAAAAATTATTTGTTTTTACAAATTTTACATTATTTTATTATTTTTACACACTAAAACTTTTCGTCCAATTTTATCCCAATATTTATGTCTGCAGATACTTTTCATTTTTATTGAATTCTGACAGTATATACAGGAAGTAATGTGCTATTGCTCATCAAAAATATTTAATGTGATAAATATGTACAGTACAAATATATAATGTATTATATACTCACATTTTTCTTATAGTATTTTAAAACAAGTTTCTGAAGTATTCCATAATGCATTTTGGGATTGTCTACAAGAAATGCTGTCAAATTCTCCACCAGATTATTCTCATGCCATGGTTCTATTGCAAGAAATAAAAGAAGTAAGAATTTATGGTTGTTTCCTGATTTCGAAAAATATTTCAAACTTAATGTATTTGTTAATTTAAAATTTTGTATTAAATTCTAAATTAACCGAAAATATCAGAAATTTGATTTTTCCTTATAATTTGTGTGAAATTATAGTTTGGGATTTATTTAAAAGAAATTTTAAATTGTTTGAATGCTTCACGTAAATATTTCAGAAAAGTATCTTTTACAAAATTCCAAATTTTTTTAAATGAACTATTTTCCTAATTATGGGTTTTCAAAGCTGAGCATTTTGCAAATTTTCTGCATTTTAAAATGAACTTTTTACATAAGTGCTATGAAGGTTTCATCTCACGATATTTATTTTTCTAATCATTCATGCAAAAGTATTTAACTTATATTCCCCTTGTCTGCAAACAATATACTGTGCATATAGTTTTTTCTTGTCATAGTTTTTCTATTACAACTATTTACATAGGAAAATCAGACTTTTTCCGAACAGTCTCATGTGCATAAATTCATTCCATTTAAAAAATAAGCGACATTAAACCAATGAGCTTTAGCCCGGATACATTTTATGTCCTATTGCATAAAATACTGAGACACATATCAAAACAAAAAACATACAGGAGACAAGCACAAAGAGACCCAACCCATGCACGAACAAAACACACAACACGAAACGGCCAATGCTAGGAGCTCAACTGATTCCCTTTCCTCTCACGACTTTTCACATTGTTGTATAAGCTTATATCCATATTTTGAGAGGAATTTTCAGTTGACAGTCCATTCTTACTCCATGAGCCTTCATTGCTTTTGTGTTTCTTCTTTTTATCTTTTTTTCTACTGAACTCTGACTCCGAGTCATTTTCCTCTTCTATTTTATTTTCATTGTAAGTTGTTTCCTGATTTTCTTTTTGTATGATTTCTTTTACAGTATTTATCACCACTTCAGTGAATTTTTCTGTTACTCTTTCTGTAATTACATTGACTAAATTTGTTATCGTTTCATTTTGTTGAACTAGGGACATTATTTATCATTTTTGTTACTTCCTCCATGTGATTTTTCAGTATTTCATTTATTTCTTGTTTAGTTATGTAGTTTGATTCAATCTTTTTTTGTCCCTTTTTGTTTCTACAGCATCAACATAGGCTTTATGTTCCTGGCTTTTATATTGTCTTCTTGCTTCAGCAAACATCAAAGGTTTTATGGCTTTGTGTTTTAGAAATTTTGCCTTCCCTTGAGAGTGTGGACAGTTTCTTTTAATATAGCAGCCATGTGTTTCCCCATACAGTTACTGCATTTGAATTCAGTTACTTCACTTGCCTCAACCCTATATTTATCTGATCATTTGGGGCATATAGGTTCTGCCACTTTACATTTGGGAGTTGCATTATCATATTTATAGCATTTTCGACATTGACTAGACCTATCAACAAATATGTCAGTTTTTTGTAAATTTGACCAGAATCTGATTTCCTCAGGGATGTTGATGCCAAATATATTTATTAGGACTGTTACAGTGGGGGTTTGCCCAAATAAAGATTTTTTTTGTAAATTTTCGAGTTTCTTTTATTTTTATATTATTGTCAGCTTCTAATTCATTTACAAGGCCAGTTAGAGATATATCTGTAGGGATATTGTTTAGGAGGAATCTGCTTGTTAACCCTTCTAATTGCAAAGCAGCTATTACTTCAATTCCTAAGATATTTGTTATGTTTACTAATTCTATAGAAAGGTCTTTAGTTTGGGCGAAGACCAAGAGTTGACCATTTCTTGTAATTCTCAGGTAGCTTATATTTTTAGATTTTTGTACTTTTCTTTCTAAATTTTCTTTCAAGAGATTAGGCTTTTGTTTTTAGGGATACCACCCATATTTGGGTTAAAGAACACTAGAAATTCTTCACAGAATTCAAGTACAGGAAATTCAAGGACCTCAATACTCGAACGATTATGGATAACAAAAGTCTTTCATCACCAAACTCATTACCTGGGGGAATTAAAACTTGAACCAGGTAAAGACCAGCTCATCCTGACACACTAAAAACTAGAGTGCCACCAACCTAAGGAGCACAAAGTAAAAGCAAAACAGCTTATCTTTAAGTCAGTCCAAACTAAAAGCTAAAAAGAAAAGGGGGGAGGGAGGGAATGACACAGAATGCTACTTCATCAAGACCATGAACACCAGAACAAATTATTCACAAACAGCAGAGTACCAAAACATAACACATGATAAGAGCTGAGAGCCACGTCAATCTACTACCCTGGCCACACCGTCACCAAATTTTCTATGTTTTCTTCTGCTGGAAAAACATGTAAACAAAAGCATCTTAATTTAACTGAATTTTTATTACTTTTTAGCAAAAGAAGTGATGAATTAAAATAACAAAAATAAAAGTAATTTTTTAAGTTGAAAATTAACGTAAAAAGTAATTTTTCAACTATTTAACAGCATTATTCCCAAGTCTGGTACCTCGACCCCACTACTCACTTCAAAACCAAGTATTATGTCTAGGATAATTTGTTTTTATTGATTAGAACCTGTTATGTTTACTTGTGGAGCTATATTTAGAGCTATTTTTTTAGAAACTTTATCAGAATGTTTGTTACTCTTACAATTAAAAGAAAAATTGTAATATTTTCCCCAACTTTGATTTATAATTTAGAAAAATTCAATTATTGAGTAGTAAAAGGGAAAAAAAATCGTTCTCTATATATATTTCGCTTAGGTATGTAACGGGGAAACAAGACCTTACTCCATATCTGTCAACTCTCCCGAATTTTTACATTTTTTTCTGATTTCCCAAAAATTGTGAAAATCTCCCAAAGTTTAGATGATTTCAACCAAAATTCCTTATAGTAAGAAAGCTTAGAAAAAAAAAATTCCCTACAATTTGTGAAAAAATCACTGCAACTTAAAAATGTTTGAAGAAAGGAAAGTTTGCAATGTATCAATAGGTATGAAATTCTTCCACATATTAGCAAATTTTCACTTTTTGTTTTTTCCAAGTACTTCTGCTTTTTGACCGAAGAATTTTCTTCTTTTTGCTGGCAAAAATATTTTGAGATCAGAGTATTTTCTTTCTTTCCCTACGAATGCGATACTCGCAAGTGGAGATTTATTTCTCTCCACTTGTGAGAGTGGTGGCAGCATCAGGGAAATTGCATTTGTGTGTGATCCTCGGTATATTTTATTTAATTGTGAAAATATTTTCCACTTTTTTATTCTGTTTGCATTGACTAAGATTTTTGTGTTTCGTGTTTTATGTGTATAAACTATTTTCCAAGCATATAATTAGTGAAATCAAGAAGCATTTTTCTGCATCATAAAAAACTGCATTTGTATGCAATCTTTAATATATTTCATTTAATTGTGTAAATATTTTCAACTTTTGTAATCTGTTTGTATTGACTAAAATTTTTGTAATTGTTTCGTGTTTTGTACGTAAAAACTATTTTTCAAATATATAATTAGTGAAATGAAGAACTATATGCTGCAGCATCGCGAAAAAACTACATTTGTACGTGATCCTCGGTATATTTCATTTAATTGTGTAAATATTTTCCACTTTTGCAATCTGTTTGCATTGACTAAAATTTTTGTAATTGTTTTGTGTTTTGTACGTAAAAACTATTTTTCAAATGTATAATTAGTGAAACAAAGGACTATATGCTGCAGCATCGTTAAAAAACTACATTTGTACGTGATCCTTGGCATATTTCATTTAATTGTGTAAATATTTTCCACTTTTGCAATCTGTTTGCATTGACTAAAATTTTTGTGTTTCGTGTTTTGTACGTAAAAACTATTTTTCAAATGTATAATTAGTGAAATGAAGGACTATATGCTGCAGCATCGCAAAAAAACTGCATATGTATGTGATTCTCGGTATATTTTATTTAATTGTGAAGATATTTTTCACTTTACATGAAGCGCCAGGTTTTGCAAAGTACTGATACCCCAACAGAAAAGTAGAAGGCATATACTGTTAATGAACATCTGTAACCAATAAATGTATTTTTTCCATTAAGTAAACATTGGCAAGATGTAGTGCCAATTTCTTATGAATTTCACACATAGTTTTAATTTAAAGAATACCAATTTATGTTGTTTTATATATTTAACTATTTTAAATAGATTTATTGTTTAGTTATATAAGAAATAATACCCTCAACCATATTATAATTTTATTTTACTATTTTATTTATTAATTAACCTTAGTTTTTAAAACATGAAACATTCCATTTGAAAATCTGCAAGCATTTAAGATGTACTTTCAGATTTGTTGATTTTTTATTAAAAGAAATATTTGGAAAATATTAATGAAATCTTTTTATGTGTATGTATGAATGAATGCAATCTATATAAATAAAATTGAAAATCTGTTTGTCTGTTTGTTTGTCCCATCAACATGGGAGAATGGCTGAACCGAATATGATGAAATTTTGTGGGTAGCTTTGAAATAGCCCCGCTTAAAATTTAGTCCATGTTTTGAGTTTCTACGAACTGTGGTTCTCGAGATATTAGTAAAAATTGAAACTTTTATTTGTCTCATTATCACGGGAGAACGGCTGAACTGAATCTAATGAAATTTTGTGGGTAGACTTCAAATAGGCCCTCTAAACTTTAGTCCAAGTTTCGAGTTTCTAAGACCAGGGGTTGTTGAAATATTTGAAAAATGAAACTTTTCCCTAGGAGTTCTACTCTCTAACTTCCTGGTTCTTCCAAACGAAAAGGTTAAAAATTGTTTGTTTCAAACATGAATGTGAATTGAAACTTTTTTCTATGAGTTTGGTGGCAGATTTTTGCACGAAATAGTCACTTTCTGAAATCATGAATTGTTTGAAAACATGAATTTATATGGAAAATCTGTCACCATGGTTTATTTTTCACAAACTTTTACTCAACGATGAAAAGTATTAAGAAATCAAAATGGTTAATTCATGTTGCTTGGCAACGCAGTTAAATTAAATGTGTTTGTAAATGTTTATTGTTATTTTTTTGATTTGAATAATAAATAAATGGATATAAAAATATACCTTATAAATGAATGGTTTGATTTTTCTTTTAATTATATTAATTGCGTACTGCGTACTTTACTTTCATTTATTTTGGCAAAGAGATTTCAAGCTTATATATTGTGCTTAGCTAATAAACTTATATATTGTGTTTAGCCAATAAATTCATTTAGACTATTGTTGAAACAGAAAAGAGTAGAATGGGTATATCTTCTAATACAATTTTAATGTTTTCATTTAGTATATACTAACAGGATCAGGATGTTTCATTCAGATCTGCAAATTCAGAGCTATGAGTTTGGTGGAATATCGCTAATTTGGCAACTTTTTTTAAACTTTGCCAAATTAGCGGAAATGTCGCCAAATTAATAAAAATGACGCAAATCAATGAAATTTATTTTGTTTTGTTAGAAGAGAGCACTGAAATGATGTTTCCTTAGCATTTATCTGTCAGACCAACTGTCCTACTTAGTAGCACATTTAGCGAATTTTTAAAATATCGCCAAATTTATAAAAATGTTTGTAAATTCATAAAAATATCTTGAAATTGAGAAAATTGCTCTAAATAAATGAAATGAATTGTGTTTTGTTAGGGGATTGTATTGTGATGATATTTCGTCAATTTGTCGCCAAGTGGGACTGTCAGTTCTACAGACCCAACTTGGCGATAAATTTGACGATTTTTTAAAATGTCGTTGAATTGACAAAAATGTCGCCAAACCTTTCATAGAGATAGCATTATTCAGATGATATTTTTTATGCCAATTTATTTGAAGCAAATGATATCAGGTCACTTAGCAATGGATTTAAATCCCATGTGTTTGTGTGGCAGACGATTTTTATTAAATCTTTTCCGATTTGAATAATGAAGATATGTATATAAAATAAATTTCATTGTCATTGCATTTTTGACTGGATAATATCAATTACGGTCTTCAGGTTTAAACATTATTATTATTAATATTTTGGGGTATTATTGATTCAGAAATTATCGATATTTTCAAGTTATTATGCCATTGTTTTATTGCGGCAAAAATTGTTGAAGCTAACATATTGTATGTTGTACGAATAATCTTCTAGGAATGCATGGGTATATCTTCTAATCTACGAGAATATAATTAGTACAGGTATATTGGCATATATTTTGACATATATTGGCATATATTGGAATCAAGTACGGCCTTCTGGTATGAAGATTAAGGGATTATTGATATTTTCAATTTATTACGTCATCTGTTTTATTTTAGCAAAGATATTTGAGACTCATATTGTAATACGTGTAATCTTCTACTAATACTCGGATATATCTTCTAATCTATGACATTATAAGTAGTACGGGTATATTTTCCCATATAATTTTAGCACTTTCATTTTGACATATATTGGAATAAATTACTGCCATCAGGTTTAAAGATTACTGGTTTATTGATACTTTCAATTTATACATGTAATCTACTAATACAGGTTATTATATCTTCTAATATTCGCGTATATAATTAGTACAGGTCCCATACAATTTTAACATTTTTGGTTTGCTTATTGATTCAATTGCATATTTTTTGTAAATTTGCCAATAAGAGGCCAGGATGTTTTATTCTTTAGATCTGCCCGTAAAGATAATTTTGTATAGTGAGAACAGACATTCTTAAACTTCTTTTTAGGAGCATTGTATTCTGTTTAAAAATATAATTTAGTACACTATAGGAATTTGCACATAATTGTGAATTTTCAGTTTCTTGATATTATATACTCTGTATGAAGAATGGGTATGCTGCTAGTTAGTTAATAAATGTTTTTTTATTTTCAGTGCTACCCCCCCCCCCCCCTTTTCCAATAATTTCCAATTTAGTAACCATTTTATCCATTCTGCTTTTCAGATTCTCTTGTGGCTGTTGCTTCCACACAATACTCGTCTTAAAAATGAAATAAATGAAGTGCTTGACATTCAACTTATCGAGCAACAAGCGAGAGAAAGAACAATTGATGTTTTGAGTTATGCTCAGTTCATCATTTCAACCATGTCTCGTATTTGTGCACCTGCCAGGGATTCTAAAATCCAGGAACTTAGGCAGTTAACTAATACAATTCAATTGTACAGGTAAAACGATACTGTTCTCTTACTTCAAACTCTTTTAGAAATTCGCTCTTTTAGAAAATGTGCTCAAACTGCTAAATAAAATACCTATAAATAATTTTTTTAGAAAAACAGCTTGAAGGTTGCTCTTGCATGGAGTTATATTTCTAAATAAGAAGTGCTTAAGTCTATGATCTCCCTTATTAATGATGATTCTCCTTTTACTTCTTTCTTGTTTTGTCTAATTCTTTTCCTCCCCCTTAAATTTTATCTGCACTATTAAAATTCAAGGTATTTAGAAAGAAGGTAGGTCAAACAGCGCAGGAGAATACCATTCGTTCCCGCTCCGTGACATCATATCGGGACTGAAGTGAATTTCTTCATATAGTTTCTATGTATTTTTGAGTTCTGGTGCACTTTTCAAATAATTTCAAATTTCAATTATCATTGAACTTTTAGAAAATGATTTTATATTATAACAGATTTATGAATAATTTTAGCCTATGTTTTAATGAATTATCATAAACATGCATGTTTAAGATATAATAAACGCGATTTTTCTATTTGGAAAGGATAGAACAAAAATAATTAATAATTAATTCAAAAGAAACTTGAATAGAAATCCCTTCTCCGTAATTGAAATTCATTGAACAGTAATTGTAAAATAGAGGAAAACGGTATTTCTTATTTTCAGTGAAGTACAGAGTTTAATACTAAAATAATGTATTTAATATATAAATTTCTGCTGTCACTTTTTGAATTTACAGGGTTCACATCCTATTAGGACATAACAATATCATCCCACTAGCTTAATGAAAAGCACTCTATATGGCTATCGACTCATTTTAACTTTTCTTATACGGCTAATTTTAACTTTCATCTAATATTCATTTTGTAACTAATCTGTCATACGAATCACTGGTGAGGCTTGAGTATTTTTATAAATTACACCTAATATGAGAACAAAATTTTCCAGCATTCGATTTAATAGCAAGGAAATTTGTGATTAATTAGTAAAATGAATCCCATCATATATTGCATTAAAATAAAAGTTTTATTACTTTCCTTATATACATAGTATAATGTATAAGGAAAGTATTGTGATGGTGCCGAAAATTCGAATTCGAGTTTTCGACGGGAGAGCACGTTTCAAGAATCCCTGATCACAAATTGAACATTTTTGAGGTGATGTCTGTGTGTGTGTGTCAGTGAGTCTGTGGAGACGATATCTCACGCACAAATTAAGCGATTCGAATGAAATTTGGTATAGAAATTGCAATCCATGAATACTGGAAGCATATTGTTTTTAAACACAATTGAATGTTCAGCTCCCTCTAAATTTTCGAGTGAAATTTTGAAAAAATCATCAAAAAATCAAAACCTTAAATAAAGTTTCGCAAATAAACATTTCTTAAGTGATTTTTCCTTAGAAAACGATTGATATAAACTTTAGAACCCTAGCATTTACCGCTCTCGAGATATTGCACATTTTTCAAATAAATTTATCACCCCCCCCCCCCCCAAAAAAAAAAATGTTAACTCTTGAGAAACAATTAATTCATTATTCCTTTTTGGTATTTATGTTTTGTTTTGTAAAATAAAATATATTCAACTATTATTAATGTAACTTTTAAAGACAACTTTTTAAAAGAGTTATGTGTTACACGAGCGTATACTAAAATGAAAATTGTTTCGCTGGGAAAATATTTAGATATTGCTACTGTTTATGTAGATTCCAAAGCGAACTGCAATAAATTTGTATCCGATAAATTTGTATTATTCCCGTATATCATTGATTTGTGGGTGCTTTAACGTTCTGCAGAACCAATAGTGGAATTCTTTGAGACTGAAGATCCCAGTAACTATTTAAATCAAAAAGTATGATGTGGCAGCACACAACTAACACTGCATAATGAAATTAATTTAACTTTTTTAAAGTGAAAAAATGATGTATAAGATCCACGACACTGGTTTTTTAATAAAGGATAGTACATTTGACGTTTTTCCGGATCACAACTATTTCGCAATACCCAATTCACTTATATGTCACACAACTCTAAATTGGCAATTATCAATATTGATGGCATCAGCAATAAGCAATGGACTCTATATATTTTAATATTTTAAGAATTAATCCTCTCTCTCTCTCTCTCTCCATTAATTTGGCGTAATTTTTGCAATTTTTACGACAATGGTGATATTTCACCAAATTGGGACCAAGTTCGCCAAATTTATCACCAAGTGTCAAAAACAGACGAAGTGAACAGCATTTCTTGCATATAAATGACTACTGTTTAATTGTTATACGTCAAAATACATAACTATTACTCAAAGTATTTTCTCTCGCGAATGGAACAAACTAGATTCCCGAGAATGATGTTAACAAATTTATCGCATATTATTACATATGTAAATTGAATAATTTCACAATAATTTATACTTTTTAATTTTATTGAATTTTTTTGATAAATTTATTTGAAACATTTACGATATCTTGAGAACGATTCCTGCTAGAGTTTTAAAGTTTGTGTCATTCGTTTTGTAATGAAAAATTACATAGGAAATGATCCTTTGTGTAACATTATTAAAAGTTCTAATTTTTAAATGATTCTTTCAAAATTTCATACGAAAATTTGTAGGTGTTCTAAGCATACAATTGCGTTTAAAATCAATAAGGTTCCAGTATTCGCTAATTTTAATATTTGCACCAAATTTCTTTCGAAACGCTCCGTTCTTTCGGGAGATATCGCACATACTCACACATGCAAACATCACTTCATAATTTCAACCCCGAATTTTCAACCCCGTCACAATATTTCCCAATGCATGATACTATGTATATAGGTAAAGTGATGACTACATCACCGTTTTTTTTCTTACCAAAATTTCATTTTTGAAAGCTGAATTAATCATGGAATGGAAAATGCCTTGAGCATATTGTAGTACGATTAAAAGTAATTTTTCCTTTCAACTTTTAATTAGCCATTCATTTTGTAACTTTGGAGCTTTAAAAACTTATTTAAACTTACATCCACTACTTTGTTTTAATTCGTATAGCTATAACAGTAGTACCGCATAATTCATCATTTGCTCCATCAATATTGTAACTGTTATAAAAACTAATCAATTACTTGAAAATAATTGCAGCTGAATTAATTTTTCCAAGATATTAATATAGATTATTGCTGTATATTCGATAAAAGCTCTTAGACTAAGGCAATACTAAAAAAAGAACAGAATTATTTGATAAAATAAAGCTTACAATTTCCATATAATCCTCATATATTTCTCTCTGCTTGTCCCGTTGTGACGTCAAAAAAGTCAAGACTCCTCCCACCCCTAAAAGCGGCTTTCGTGCGTTTGATGTTTGACCACCCCTGATTAAAATTGACCATATAAATATGTTAATAAGTGGGATAAATATGTTAATAAGTAGTAATTTAAAATGCAATTTCTTGGCATTGAAAAATATACAGATTTGGAAATGTGCATATAACATTTGAAAAAGAAAAATGATAAGATTTTAATTATTTACAAGAGTCTGCTAAAATTTTGATAACATTTTAAAATTGTTAATTGATTGTGAAAATTAACAATTTGGTTTGTTTGTTTATATATTGGCTTGTTTGGTTTTGTAATATTGTAATGTTTCATTTGGTTTGTTTGTTTTTGTAATATTTTGTAAAACCACACATTATCAATGCAGAAATTTGCCATTTGTTTAAATCAGGAGCTGATTATCTGGAATTGTGCATGCATTAATGCTGAAAATTCGCTTAGTTTCTCATACCAGTTTGTTTCTTATATGCTACTGTTTTGTTTTTCCTTTCTAGATGAAGTTGTCTAATTCAGTTTCTGAAATTGGTTTGTTTCTTTGATATGTTACTGCTTTTCCTTTCTAGACAAATTTAACATTTGGTTTCTGAAACAGATTTTTTCCCCTTCATATGTAACTACACTAATTTCCTTTCATATAAAGTTTACTCTCATAAATTACATGGTATAGTATGTAAATATGAACATCGCAAAAAAAAGTTTTTCAGTCATAAAAAATAGAAGAGAAACTTCTTGCATAAGTGCATTCAAAATCCTAGATTTTTATAATTTGCCCATTTGATCAAGATTTTACTTACATCTTTAAATGTTTATCATTTTATACATACTTATACATGGACTTATACATCTATACTTATACATGATGCTATTACCAAATATTAAATGTTTTAATTAAACCCAATGCTGCACCTTTAAAAGATAGTGACATTTTGCAGGGCATGCAGAAGGCTATAGAATGCACATATTTAAAGGAATACTAATGCTGGGTTATGAAAATGTTGATGTAAATTATAATGATTTTATTGCTAATTGATGAGGGGAAAAATCATTTGCACATCTCTTAGATTACTAACTTGGTTTGTTAAAATCTATTCTGCTGTTCTCTGCATTTTCCCAGGAAAGTCCAATTTTTGCATTTTCTTTGGATCACTATGTAAATTCTTCAGTGTTTATTTGCTTTTAAATATTTCAGTCAGTTGTATATTAGATACAAAAACATTATTAAGGCAATGAAAAAGGATTGATATGTAGTCAAATATTTCAGGGTAAAATAGTATAAAAAAATTTCAATAGCTCACATTTGCTGGCAATTTTCCACATTTTAATAAGACGGAATAAAATATCAAAATGTTGGTTTTTTCTCTCTCCAAAATATATCGAAAATGGTTCTAGATATTCATTTGAAGTAAATTAGGTAATTGTTTCTCATAGAAATTTCTATATAGCAGAGTAAAAATGAAATAAATATCTCTGATCATTAAAACAATAGAGACAAAATTATGTTTTCAGTATTTGTTCAATTATTTGAAAACTACTAATGGAATTTGAACAAAAATAATAAAATGCCCTTGCTGGGAATAAGAAACTTTGAATGAGCTCCTAATATTGCTGAATGGACTAGTGGTTTAACCTGTAGTCTTGGCTGTATGTTTTGTCTAATGATCCTTAACAACAAAAATGGAAAATTTTATTTGCTTTGTAACTTTTTTGTGCTTGTTTCATTTTGAATTATTTTTCACCCTACTAAACTACACGAGTGTAGAATGCTGTATGTCAAAAACTAAATCAATACAAATGAAAGAAAAATAGAAAAATATGATACAAGATTTTCAAATTTCATCCATTAACACGGAACATGTAATTTCGACCAAATATATAGGTGGTGATAGCTGCCTTTGATAATGTGAAATACCACATATTGTACATTTTAAGATTTATTTTAGCAATATAAAATGATTGTCATGCAAATTCTTAAAAAATCAATTAAAGTTAGTTTTTTTCATGTGGTAATGCATGCAAAATTGATTATTTTAAACCAGTCAATTTAATCATTGTTAAAATTATGAGTTACCAATTTAACGTGATCGTACGTGTTTAACGTGATCGTACTCCGCATGAACACGGTGGCAGTTGTGGCAGCGTGCAAATCTAGCATGAAAACCACCAGGCTACCACACCCGAAATGTGCCAACAGTACGCAGTGTTCCCAGGTGGTTGCCCACCCAAGTACTAGCCACGCTCGATGCTGCTTGACTTCGGTGATCTAACAAGAACCGGTGTTTTTAGCATGGTAGGGCCGTTGGCCATAAGTCCATAGTGCAGAGTTCTTCCAAACAATGTGTTTCAGTGAACTGTAGTCATTCGCATTCATCAAAAACAGAAATGGCATTTGAAGAACAATGTGCGAATATCAAATTCTGCCAGCATTTGGGGAAATTGCCTACAGAAACATTGCACATGTTGCAGCAGGTGTACGCTGAAAGAGCAGTGTGTTGTGCGAAGGTGTTATCATGGCACTCCCGATTCATGGATGCCCGTGAATACGTAGAAGACAATCCATGGACTGGGCAGCCGTCAACATCAATTATGGAGGATCTGTGGAGAACTGATTGATATTGTTGACAAAGATCTGACATTGCTTTAACCCTTTCGGGACGATCGGCACGCCCGCGTGTCAGCTGCGAACTTGCATTCAAGGACGAACGGCACACACTCGTGACGGAGGAAACTTTACCGTAAACGGAGCGTGACACGCATGCTTGCCTTCACGTGGAACATTTTTATTTGTCTACTAGATGGCGTTAAATGTCTGTGGAACTAACTTCAATGTATTTTGCAGATACATGACCTTGGCTAAGGAGGATCCAATGAATTATTTCTCCATTTGGAGCTGTGAAACATGATTTTGTAATATAAACAGACAGAGCAATTCTCGCTGCATCAACAATTTTATAATTGAGTTCAGGGTTTTGTTTTTATTTCAGCGTTATAATTTCGTTGGTGAATCATAGTAGATTTCTGTGTTGAATAAGTGATTTTTAGTGAATTTTTTTCGAGAGTTAGGTTTAGCGCAAAAAATTTGCCGTCCTTTGGGAACAGTTTAGAAGCGAAGCGCTTCGTCTTTTGAGCTGCGGCAGCTGCGGAATACCGCCATTGCGAAAGGGTTAACCCTTTGCGGATGGCGGCATTCCGGAACGCATTAGCGTTAAGCGTAACTCTCGCTTAACACTAAGCGTAACTCTCGAAAAAAAAATCACTAAAAATCACATATTTAACATAGCAAGCTCCTTTTTTCAGGAATAAAATAAATACTTATTTTCTATTTGATGTATATTTTTCATACAAATTTTAATACAAAATACTTGTTAGTTGCTTCCATTCTTTTATCCGAAATAACCGAATAATTTCACTGCCTCTAAAACCCAGTTTCTCTAAAACCCAAACTTAAAAAAAAATACTCTCTTATATTCCTATGATTCACCAATGAAATCATTAAGCTAAAATCAAAACGAGAACTGAAACTCAATTATAAAATAGCAGAGGCTACGAGACGTGCTCTATTTGTTTATATTACAAAACCATGTTTCACTGCTCCAGATGGAGAAACGATTCAATGGATCCCCCCTATGCCAAGGTCAAGTATTTGCAAAATAGATTGGAGTTGTTCGCATGGACATTTAACACCATCTTGTAGACAAATAAATTCCAATAAAAACGTTCCATATGAAAACGCGCATCCGTGACCGCCGTCCTTTAGGGTAAAGTTTTCTCTGATGCGAATCTGTGACGACCATCCTTGAATGCTGTTAGAAAACTTAATGTAAACAAGCAATGCGTACATCGTTTGACATACAGTCAAAATCCCAAATGTTATTTTTTCCTGATTGGCTAATCATTTTAGGATAGCTTGTCAATAAGTTTTAACCCCATGTTCTGTATTCCTGTAGATTGAGACGTCAGCATCCAGAATATGCTAATTTCTACTTCATCCAATTAGAGATTGGCATACTCTGGAAACATTAACTTCTACTTCTATGATGCAGCACTATTTAAACTTGTGGATGTGACAGTGGATGAGGTGATACTGTGTATTACTAGTGTGTTGCTGCTTTTTCTGCTTCTGTTTCTGAGAAGTTATCCCAGTTGTACTTACGTTATGCATGTTGTAATTTAAGCTTTTTAAGCATGATTTCCGGTAAGCGGCAAAGTATGTGGCCAGTTTGTTTAGGCCTATTTATTGTCTGATGTTTAAATTTTGAAGACAATGTTGCTTTAAATTTGTGCAGATACTGTATCGAAGTTATGGATACGCGTATCATTTATGTTATATTTTAATGTTTCTTTCGTGAAAATAAACAAGTCATTTCTCGTAAAGTCTCTTTACTTCAACAAATGTACGATGATCTGTGTTACATCTGCAACCAATAGCTATGTGCAATAAATAAACTTTTTATATTGCTTTTTATTTTTAAGCCAACAAATGCAAGTTCGCAGTCGATGCTCGGGTGCGTCAACTATCCGCAAAGGGTTAAAAAATTATCACTATGAGATGTGGTGTTTCTTGTATGACCCACAAATGAAACGGCAGTCCTCACAGTGGAAGTCACCATCATTGCCGAAGTCAAAAAAGTTCTGTTTGGACCGTTCAAAGGAGAAGGTAATGTTGGAGGTGTTTTTTGATCATAAGGGCTTGCATTATGAGTTCATACCGGAAGGGGCAACAGTAACAAGGAGAAGTACACATAGATCCTGGCTCATCTCCATGATGCTATCCGCCGGAAATGCCCAGAACTCTGGAAAAGCAAGGATTGGGTGCTGTAGCATGACAATGCCCCGCTCATCGGTTTTTCATGGTGTTGTCTGCACTGGTCAAACATGGAACATCAACCCTTCCACACCCTTCCTACTCACCGAATCTCGTCCCATGTGATTTTTTCCTGTTTGTTTCCCCGTCTGTAAAATGAACTCAAAGGATGCCGTTTTAAGAGTGTATCAGGTTGAGGAAGCTGCGATGACCACACTGAAGACCATCTCATCTAAAGGCTTCCAGGACTGTTTTCAGCAACTGTATTCGCACTGGCAGAAGTGGATAGCTGCAAAGGGGGAGTACTTTGAAGGTGGTTGTGTGTAACATATGATATCAATAAATCATATCCGTCAAGTAAGCCCTTCTCCGAATGTTTTGATCCTACCTATCATTGTAAAAAATTACATTTAGAATAGAACAATTATTTGTCATTGTAAAGCTGTACTAGATCTGCTGCATAAAAACTGTTTTTGGCAAATGCAGGTCGTTTGGCCACTAGGCCATTAGACAACAAGCTCTCCAGTATTTCTCTATTGATGAATTAAAAGTCACTAGTGCAGGGCATTCGTTGAAATGTTTTCCAGACATAGGCTGTCCCAGGTCACATAAAGTACAATCCGGGAAAACAGAGATGGAGATGAGCCCCGAGATAGTCATGACCAGTCAGAAGTCTGAATCTGACAACTGCTTCTCGTCGAGGAACCTCTGGAATGACTGAAATGTTCCTGCTGAGGACGCTCCATGACTTTCTTTTAGATGCATGCAGAGATTTTGCCCCAATTTCTTTCTTGTGCAACATTTTTATGTAAAGTTGTGCTGAATGAAAAGTCATAGGCTTTGAGAATCTCTGCTCCTCTATAGCACCTTTTATGTCCAGAAAGCCAGCTTTTTCATTTCCTGGTACTCCACTATGTGTAGGCACGCACTGTAAAAATGATTCTGTGCGTTAGGTTCTTTAAAAGCACCTTGATCTCTTGAATATGGGGACTATTGTTTCTTTGGTTGCTGGACAGTGCCTATCGAACTAGAGTCCGAGAGGATGACAGCTCTGTTAAGGATGAAGAGCGATTTGTTGCAAAGCTACAAAAATTGCTTTGCAACCATTTGTCTTGTGGAAATCGTAAGTTTATTGTTTCCAAAGCAATAACCTGAATTTCTTCAGGAATCATTTCCCTTTTGTTCACCATCACCTCAAGATCTAGTCGAACGTCAATGTCCAGGAACTGTAGAGGGATATACTGGTGGCAGTAAAATGTCAACATTAAAGTCAATATCATGGTGCTGGCAGATTCTATTAACTGACTGCATGACACCAGCTTGAGTTTTAGGTTTCTGGGAGTAGTTCAATCATAACTTCTCCTATAATCATTGTTTGGCAATCTAATTAACTTTTGATAGAGGATTAGAGAGAATTTTTCTGAATTATTTTGCTGCATAAAAACTTAAAATACCTGCAAACAATACAGAAATGGTCCCAAGACATAACCAGGCATTAGGTTTCAAATTTCCACATAAATAAAATTTATGTACTTTTATGCAGCATTTATATTTCTCCATAATCGTATAGGTTCAGTTAAAAATAACAGAATTACGACTATTATTCTTAGCTTTAAAGCTTATGCCCAAATTGTCACTAAGGCAGTTTCTAATTAGTTACAGCAAATGTATTGCTCTCCAAATGGAAATTTAATGTCTATAATTTCTTTAAACATACCCATATGCTCCATATTGGAATAGTTTGTAATCATCTACTGCCTTTGCTGCAATGCACATGATACATCACTAGTGTTGCGTCCACGGACACAATTTCAGTTTACACTAGAATACATATTATAAATTTTAGCACTTGGATTGCTTGTTTATACCACATGTCTCATGACTTTCATTCAAATGTCCTCCTGATATTCATTTGCTCCACCCAACAAATGCTTTTTGACACGGTCTTAGTCTGTCTGCTTTTTTGTTCAAATCTTTCTTAGATGATTGTATGTTGTTTGAATTATTTATAGCAAAACCTAAGGCTAAAAGGCAATTCTTAGTCTAATAGTCATGATAAAATTTGTAGAATTGATGCAATAGTTCATAATAAAAACATAAATGCAATGTTTACGGCATAATTTATATTCTTATTTTAGAGGAATCATGGAAACATTAGATCTGATGAAGTTAGATATGCTAAACTTCACAATATCCAGCATCCGGCCTCATATTCAACAACATTCTATAGAGTATGAAAAAGGAAAATTCAAATCAATTTTGGAATCTTTATTGGGTAATTTATGTTTGCAATATCTTGATCTTTAAAACAATATACAGTAAACTTTCGTTAATCTGCATTCAGTGGTTTGGTATGTCTTATAGTCCAGCACACTTCTTGAACAGTATTCAGACATGTTCGGCTGTACTGAAGTACATTTATTGTAATAGACTAAATGATTTTATATGTAGATCTCTATTCATTGAAGTTTAGTTTATAATAAATTTTTAAACCAGCAAAGTCTGCATGCTCATTCAAGTACATTACAGCCATACATGGGAAACATGAACCAACAGACATCAACTCCCGCCGACCCTCCCATCTGCTCTTAATATTCACAGACACATGTGAGCCATATACCCATCCCATTCAATATTACTATTTCTTATATGACTTCCTATCGAAACATAGTATACTAACCCCTAATATAACTTAATTAATTTGCGCTCCCGTAGACCCTCTAGCAAATCAAATTATTAAGTTTAATAGCTCAAACTTTTTATCTCAAGTTTTTAATTTCTGGCCATACCAAGGAAGAAAAAGTTACTAACTCTCTCTAACTTTATGGGCCATACAATTCAGTGCAGCAATTGCATTGTTTAAAATGTGAATTTGAAGATGAAGCAGGAAGCAAGTCTTTCTAACCCATGGTTTAAATATTCATATTCTGAATTTTTAAATTGAGATGACCCTCTCAATATTAACTTTCCTATTCAGCTGAATTATGGAGGTGGTCTAACCTCCAGAAGCTGAATATAGTTTTCCTTTTATTTCTTCAGGCATTAAAGTCTCATGACCATGCAATTGCATTGTGTTGTGGCAACACCTTTGGCCTGAGATTATAAAAACAAAAATAGCAAAAAAGGCCAAACTTTGAGAGGCTATTTCTCCAGATCCAAGGGTTAATTTGAAAAACAGATTTCAGATTTGGATTCAGCATGGTTGAATTGGTATGAGTTTTTTCAACCCTCTGGGTTATATTTGTTGCTTTGACATACTGACACTGTGCTTTTAGAGAGTAAATTCATTTAAATGTTTTATCACATACTGTACAGTATTATACAGTCTGTGTTACATTTTAGACATTTTAGACAATTATTATCCATTATTTTGTTTTAAATTAATTTTCCCATTTTTTACCCCATTTTAGTTTAGCATATGATAATTTGATATATTTGGTAAACTGCCACCTGGAACATGTTGGATTATTGGAAGTTTACTGTATTAGAAAAAAATTATGTATAAAATATTATTCATATGAGAAGTAAAGTTATTATTTTCCCTACATATGTAAGTACATATAATATGTAGGAAAATTATTGTGACTTATTATTACTTGTGAATTATTGTGTGTCAAAAATTAAATACAATTTTTTGATGGATTTGCACATTTGAAGCATCTTTTAAGTAGATTTGAATGATTTCAAAATAGTGTCCAAAAGACTGGAAAAGAAACTGGATATTTTGGGAAAGAAACATTTTTTTCTGAGTTTTTTTTCCCAGCTTTCAGAAATTTTGAATTTTGGAGAAAAGTAAATAGTCAGAATATATGTTTAATGAAATTCATACTATTTGTAAAGTTACTTCTTATTCCAATAATAAATTACACAATTTCCAGTTGTGGAATGCTGAATAAGAAAAAAAAAAAATCAAAATTTCTTCAATTATAAATTGAATGTTAAAAAATTATTTAGCTTTGAGTTCTATTGTATGAAATAGCTATATATATTTCTCATTCTCATTTAAAATTTTAGAAACTGATTAAGGAAATATTTATTACACTGAAATATGAAATTCCAATAAACATGAATAACAAAAGACAAAGAAAACAGCAAAAAGAAAGATTTTTAAAGAATTTTTTAATGCTATTTCACAGTAATTAAGTTACCTTACACATTTACCTTTTTACAACAATTATTTTCATTTAAGAGCTTCATATTATGTTAAATTCATCACCCCCAAAATTAAATATATTCAAATTCAAATAAATTCAATATTCAAATTAAAAATAAAAATCAGTAACATACATTTTTAAGGTATTTTTTCCTGCAGATAAACTTACCACTAGAGCTTCAAATTATGTTGAATACAGCATTTTCAAAATTAAATAAATGTTAAAAAAATCAGTAACATATATTTCTTAACCACTAAATATTCATTACAAATTTTTAAATTATAATGTGTGCAAATTTAGTATTTCAGTTGCTTTATTCTATAAAGGAATTTTGTATTACTATTCACTATGGTCAGTATCATAGAAATTTTCAAATACAGTTGCTTCTGTTAAAGTCATATCTTCACTAGTGCAGGCAATTCCACACTCAACTTTAGCTTCCATAAACTTGAGATTGCTTCTTGTATTCATATGTATATGGCCAAGTTTTGACCACTTACACTCACAAGTAGCAGAACTTGAGGGCAGACTAAGAATCCTAGACACTAGAGGGCAGAGAGTCTGTTGTGTACATAAGCCTTGCAAAAGAAACAAAAGCAAATGCAACATGGCTCTCAGAAAAAGCTGTGAGCCATATTGTATCTGCTATATCCTATGAACAAATCATAAACACCAAACTTTTTAAAAGACTATCCAAGTTCATGCCAAATTGCTGCAAACAACTAGTGTATACCTCCTCTGATATATTTTTAAAAATGAATTTCAAATGTTAATTCATAAGCAAAACCCCCACGCAAATGTTTTTAGAGATATTTCTTAATTTTGTGCTTGCTATTCATTTAGGCTTAACATTTTGGGCCATATATGTATCTGGTCTTTTATGGTATTTATGCTATTTTCATTTGACAGGGAAGCTGCCACTAATGAGTTTCTATTTTATTAGTAGTGCATTTGTGTCATTGCACTTAAAGTTAAAATTTAATTCTGAATTTTTAGAAAGTTTATATTAACTGTGCTTGTATTAACTATCTCTTTCTACACACACACATATATAAAAGAGAAAAATTTTTACTATGTGATAATGAAAAGTTAAATACTGCCAAGTTCCTAATGTAATTATAGATTGAGCTCAATGGTTTATGTCAATATATCTGATGTAACCGTTGGTAATCTGTATGACTGATGTTTTTATAAAATGGTTAATGGTTCTTCCATGTGAAGAAGTTATGATTTAATAAACGATGTTCTAGATATTCTTATTTTTAGTAAGTAGTATTTAATAATTTTTTAAAAGCTTTTATTTAACTCATTATGACTGATATGTGTGTTTGTCTGTCTGTTTTTTTTAACTTCTTTGAAGGCATTTTTAACATACTTTCCTACATCCTGGCGAATTGAAATTTGATACACAGTTTAATCTACTAGAACATTTTGATTAATTAAACTTTGGTACATCCTCGGAAAATGGAACCAATATTTCTTTTAAATGGTCCTAAAATTTCCCATTAATAGTTAAAAAGATGCCCAATATTCAACTTCTCTTCTCTTTCTTTCTCTCTGTATATATATATATTTACATATATATATATATATATATATATATATATATATACATATATATATATATATATATATATAAATATATATATATATATATATATATGTAAATTAAAATAACAAATACGAAAGTGCAGGAGTGCAAATCAGTAAACACAGTATCAAACCGCGGGCAATATAATAGCGTGTATTTAATAGCAAAAAGTAATGAGGAAGGGCCGGAAAAGCAGAGCACGGAGAGGCCAGGATAAGGAAAATACATTAAAGAAAAGTATAACTGCCACAAACGTCTTCAGGGGTACATTCTAGACAGATATACTGAAATCCATTGTTTCTATGATTGCATAAAAACACTTGGTTAAAATTTTATGCAATCTGTGCCCAACAACGGAATAAATAAGAATAACAGAAAAAATACCAAATAGGACAAAATGCAACTTTAAAACATAAAATACCACATAATCATGAAAAATATAGCGCACAAATGCACAAACATGCAAAAAAGAGGGGTAACTCACAAGTTTGTAGGTCGCCAGCGTGAATAATCTTCATGGGAGTCCACCATGTGCTCCAGCCTGAATGCTCACCATGTGAAATACCATGTTGGAATAAACCAGACCAGAGAAAGTGGAAGTAGTTATATATAATTTCAGTGAGACAAACCCAAGAGTTCAGAAACTAACCGAGAAGTGACCACTATTATTGAAAACATTTAAAGTATGGATAACACTGTTTTTTGGAACCGTAGCCTGTTTTTGTTTTATTTGCTTTTTAGATATCTGCCATAACGATTTTATGAGTGTTTTAAACTTTTTTTCTTTACCCGCCGAGGCAGTTTTTTTAAAAATTTTGCACGTTTTTTGTGTAATTGAAATGACTGTTTTTTAATATTTTCGCATTTTTAATTTTACCCGCCGGGGCGGTGTTTATTTTAGGGTGTTTCCACTACTATTGAATATCGTACTTATACTGCGACCTACAAATAAGGTGGGAAAATTGTACATATAGCATAGACTTTTGAGATGATTAATATGTGATATATATATACACAGAGAAATTTTTTAACATGTGATAATGAAAAGTTAAACTCTGCTAAGTTTCTAATATCAATCATTTTGATTATTTATCAACTTGATTTCTTATTATTTTCCTCCATTGAAGCAGCTCATGGTGAGTTATGTATAAAAGTTTTTACCACCAAAATAAAGTTTTTATATTTACTTGTTTTCCTTTAAGTGCGTTTTTCACTAAAAAAGAAGCCAAAATAGCAGTTAAACTACTTTTCCTGCCTTTTCAAGTATATTTTCTGGGTCCTACTTTTGGAAATGACCTTAATTGTTTGTGTAAAATTAAGACTGAAGCACAATGCTTTGAATTACTTGAAATTTCTTGTATTGTTACTTAGTCAACTGACCCTGTAGGCATATTTTCAACAATACTCTTTCACAAGCCTTGTTCTCCTTTTTAAAACTTAAAACTTATTCCACGGAACACTGATAGATATAAAAAGATGTAATCACAGCACTAAAATATAGCCAACTAAAACTCACTTTAATGTGACACATAATAATGTGCATAATATCTTTGAAAACAACTATATGAAAATGAAATCTTGTCATCAGAAATTATTGTTTATCACAGTCTTTTTTAATTTTGTTATTCTAACTTACACAATGTGATAGTATTTGTCTGTTACTGGCTGTACTATTATTCATAGGATGAGCTCATGCATTTGCTTCGATGTCTTCTACTTTGAGATAAGGCAGTTATTTGGCATTAGTCAACAAACTCCATTAGGTAATAGGCCCTGGTTTCCTGTAGTGTTTTAGTTTAGTAGTCAGTAACATTTGTTGCCAAAAGCTATAGAATGCTGCTCATTGATGTGATAGATATTGAATATGATGGTTTCATTTTGTTTAATTGTTGTTAGTTCGTTTATCAAAGGTGATTTATGCATAGATATTCTCATACAACCACATCTCCTGCTTTCTACTTTTACATCTAATCATGAACGAAGTCAAGGTCTTTTATCTTTTTCTTCAATTTAGCTATTTTGTTTGCTTGTTAAATCTCAGAAACTAGGATTTTTCCTTTTAAAACAATTAAATCTATTTTGGATTCACATTATGCCAATTAAAAATTCCTGACTTTTTTATCAGAATCTTGCTAATTGTAGGATCGTTATAAGTGCTGCTTGCATATTGATATATTTTATTGCTTTTTGGATATCTTTGTAGAATTCAAATTTTGCAAATTAAAGTTATATTGAGAATTCTTAATGGGAATACTGAAGAATTAATCTTATAAAAATGATGAATACGTATATACATTTTGAAAACGAATAAATAAAATATATATTTTTACTTCACTAGTTGCTAATTGTAATATTAAAATTGTTTCTATTTTTGTAAAATAGAGCTGCTAATAACTTTATTTCCATTATCAAACAGCTTTTCCAAGTCCAGTGGAAAGATTGAGGTTTTACCTGTTTGTGGCTACAAGAAGTGTATGAGGAAACAAAGAATGAGTCTGATATAGAGGATATTTCTAATGCTGTTGTACTGAGAAAGACTTGTATAAAATTTTGACATCTTTAGGGAACACCAAAAAATAATTTTCATAAAAATGATGAATAAGTATTTATTTTCTGAAGATGAACATGTATTTATTTTAGGATTCACTAATTGCAGATTGTTTTGAAATTAAATTTGTTTTATTTTTTTTTGTAAACTAGAGCTGCTAATAACTTTATTTCCATTGTCAAACAGCTTTACAAAGTCCAGTGGAAGGATAAGACTTTACCTGTTTGTGGTGTCAATTAGTGTATGAGGAAACAAATAATTAGCCTAATATAGAGGATATTTCTAATGCTGTTGCATTGAGGAAAAACTTACATAAAAATTTCAACAACTTAATGTGAGCACTGCACATTAACTTTCATAAAAAAGATGAGTAAATATTTATTTTCTGAAAATAAATAAATATTTATTTTAAGATTCACTAATTGCAAAATGTTGTGAAATTAAATTTATTTTTATTTTTGTGAAATAGAGCTGCTAATAACATTATTTCCATTATTAAACATCTTTTCTAAGTCCAGTGGATGGATCGAGGTTGGTTTATCTGTTTGAGGTTACAAGAAGTGTATGAGGAAATAAAGAATGATAAAGAAACAAAGAATGATGAGGAAACAAAGAATGATGAGGAAACAAAGAATGATGAGAATTAAACAAATGAAAGTTTTATGAATATTAAATAAGCATAATGTAGAATATATATCAAATGCTGTTGTATTAAGAAAAGCTTACATAAAAATTTTGACATTTTAACGTGAACATTTAGAAATAACTTCCATAAAATTAATGAATAAATATTTATTCTCTGAAAATAAATAAATATATATTTTAAAGATTCACTAATTGCAAATTGTTATGAAATTAAAATTGTTTATATTTTTTGTTAAATAGCTCTATTAATAACTTCATTTCCACTATCAAACAGCTTTACCAAGTTCAGTGGATGGATCAGGGTTTTATCCATTTGTCATTACAAGAAGTATATGAGGAAACAAAGAATGAACCTAATATGGAAGATATTTCTAATAGTGTTGTATTGTGGAAAAACTCAAATAAAATTTTTGATATCTTAATGTGAACATTGAAGAATAACTTTTATAAAAATGTTGAATACATATTTATTTTCTGAAAATGAATAAATATATATTTTTTGGATTTACTAATTGCAAATTGTTGTGAAATTAAATTTATTATTTTTGTAAAATAGAGCTGCTAACATTATTTCCATTATTAAACAGCTTTACCAAGTCCAGTAGATGAATCAAGGTTTTATCCATTTGTGGCTACAAGAAGTGTATGAGACAACAAAGAATGAGTCTAATGTAGAAGATATTTCCAATGCTGTTATGTTGAGAAAAGCTTAGATAAAATTTTTGGTATTTTAATGTGAACACTGAAGAATAAAAATGATGAATACATATTTATTTCCTGAAAATGAATAAATATATATTTTAGGATTAACTTATTGCAAATTGTTATGAAATTGAAATCATTATTATTTTTTGTAAATTAGAGTTGCTAATTACTTTTTCTATTATCAAACAGCTTTACCAAGCCCAGTGGATGGATTGAGATTTACTCGTTTGTGGTTACAAGAAGCTTATGAGGAAGCAAAGAATGAGCCTAATATAGAAGATGTTTCTAATGCTGTTGTACTGAGAAAAGCTTACATAAAGATTTTGAAGTGGTACACATCAGAAAATTTTCCAGAGGTATAAACAAAATTTTATTTATTGTTTATTTATTTAAATAAAATGAATGGTTTTCGTTGAGCTTTAAGCTATTGATTGAAATATATTCCTTTGTATATGTGAAGTGAATCCTGCACAATTTATGTATAGACAAACTCTGCAATGAATGACACATTTTTCTCTTTTTCTTTATCATTTTGTTATGATATAATTTTGTTCAAATGTATCAGTACTTCTTTGAACTAAATTGCTCTAAATAGTAAAGTCTTTATTAGAAGCACAGCATCAATTAAATTATAGACTAATGAAAAGCTGCTACAGGTCACTAGAAGGTGACCTTTTGTGACTATTTTTTATGCAAAGTGACTTTTAAGCTAGAAACGGCCAATAAGTGACAAATTTTATATAAGGAGTTACTTTTTAATACTTTACAACATCGTTGAAAAGTGTTTATGACTTTGTGCATTCTGTCTGTCTGTCTGTTCGCACGATAACTACCATAAAAATGACTTTATCAAAAAGAAATTTTAGTATATTGTTCAAATGGTCTGTGGGACCTATGGGAATATAAATGAATAATATCGCCCAATTAGTTTTGGATTGAACCCGGATTAAAAAAATGAAATACATTGAACCCTATGGAACATAATTTTATAATATCACCCAATTAGTTTTGGATTGAACCCAGGTTAAAAAAATGAAATACATTGAACCCTATGGGACCTAATTTTATAATATCACCCAATTAGTTTTGGATTGAACCCGGGTTAAAAAAATAAAATACATTGAACCCTATGGGACCTAATTTTATAATATCACCCAATTAGTTTTGGATTGAACGTGGGTTAAAAAAATGAAATACATTGAACCCTATAGGATCTAATTTTTCAAACATTTTTCAAGCGGCGAATTTAAAATTCACAAATTGCTTTGAAAGTTTTAGGAAATATTCAAATTATCCTATAAAAAATATAAAAAAATTTCAGCAAAATATATTCGGTAGTTTTTTAAATAAAAATTAAAATAATAATTACACCCATATCATATGAAGAGATCACGTGACCCACTTTAAAATAAAATATGGCATCCATCTTGTATCAAAATTGTGATTTTTAAAGTTCTTTTTAATTTATATTCAGTGTTGTATCTGTCCTAAAATTGCTTTATTTTTGCTTAATTCCTTTACATCTATATTTTGAAACAGCATAATTACAATATATTTGAGTTTAAATGATGAATGCCATCCATCTTGTGTCAAAATTGGGATTTTTAAAGTTCTTTTTAATTTATATTTAGTGTTGCGTCCATCTTAAAACTGCTTTATTTTTATTTTTTTCTGTGCATTTATATACTGTGACAATGCAATTACAATATTTTTGAGTTTAAATTAGAGGTTCCCAACCTTTTCTGGACCACCTCCCCCTTTTCAAGGAAAAAAAAATTTCAACGTCCCTTTTTCCATAATAGTTATAGTACCAAATATTAAAATATTGTTGCACATTATCTATCTATTAAGAATCACAAAGTTGAAATTAAAAAGACCATCAAAAGTAGAAAATTGTTTATTAAAAATTTAAAAATTAACACAAAAATAGTAATAAAAAAATTAATGAGATGGTTGAGGCTGGTGGAGTTTTATCAATTTGTTAATGCCGGGTTCCAATTTTGTCAACATCAGTCGCAAATCGCCACGCTCAGTGATCTGCAGTCTGTTCCTTTTCTTAGAAAGTAAATTTACAACTGCACTGAACCCACGCTCAACCAAATACGATGAAGGAAATTCAATTAAAAATTTTTGTACTATTTCTCACAATCTAGGGTAGAGTGCTGGTATTGATTTTTGAAGCCAGAACTCTTGGTATCCATTTCTGAATTTTACTTTTAGTTCTTCGTTAGTTGTGAGTTCTACAAGTTCCTTTTCTAAATTTGATGATTCTGCTATATCTGCATTTGCGAAAGGATCTAAAACCCAGCTTGGTATATTCATGCCTAAAATATCCTGTAATCACTCTTTAAAATCAGCATAAAGAACGACCAAGTGTTGGCAGTAAGTAAGTAAATCTTCCTGTTTTGCAGAGACTGCTGATAGTGTGGGAAAGTGGCTATATTCACATCTACCTAAATTTCATTTGAACAGAAGAAGTTTCCCCACAAAGGCAGCTGTGACGTTTTTTGTTTTAATTGAATTCAACTCATCACCTTGCAATTGTAAATTTACTTCATTAAATATTTTAAACAGGTCTGTCAAATAAGCGATGTCATTTTTGGATGTAATCAGGTTTGCGCGCAGTTTTTCATCTCTGTTTTCTAGGAAATCTAGTACTGAGTCAAATAGATTGTAAAAATGATTCAGACAGTACCTTTTGAGAGTCAACGAACTTCTGTGTACAGCAGCAAGCGATAATAATCTTCATCATTGTCACTACAAAGTTGGGCAAACAGTCTGTTACTCAATGAATTGCTTCTAATCTTATTGACTGCTCTAATAAGGTAATCAAGCGATGTATGCAGGCGTTCATTCAGATTTTTTGCAACCAAATACTGACGATGAATAACACAGTGTACAGTGAGTACATTTTGTACTGCTGGTTTTAAATGCACTATGAAACCCTTATGACGCCACGTCATTGCTGGAGCACCATCAGTAGCAGCTGATAAAATATTACGAAAAGGAATTTCTTTCTCTTGAAAAACTTGCTCATGGTATTAAATATCGATTCTCCCTTTGTATCGGTTTCCAATTTTTTGGCAAATAATAACTCTTGATAAATTTTTTCTTCTTTTTTGAATCATACGTATGATAAGAGTAGTGCTTCGTTATTTGGTAGCGTTGATTCATTGAGTTGAATGGAAAATATGTCAGTCTTCCAGTAATCGCAAAATGATATTTCAACGTCTTTAGCCATTTCATGTATTCTTCTTTGCACTGAATTATTACTCAGAGGTATTTTCCTGATGATATCTGATGGTGTCTTATGATGAAGAACAGTTTTTATTGCTTCTTTGACTGCCGGCAAGATTAATTCCTCGCCAATTGTGTGTGGTTTTCCCGATTTTGCGATTAACAATGAAATATTATATGAAGCTCGTAGTCCATCATCTTGTTTAGAAGACGACGCAAAAAGGTTTATGTAATATAGTTGGCTGTTTTAAATATTTCTTTTCCAGTCCTTTAAAATAGGATAATTCTTTGTTCTTTTTATCAGCCTGCATTTTATTCAAATGCTCTTGTAGCCTAGAAGGCTTCATGGCTTCATTTAAAAAACTTTTTCACAAATTAAACACACAATGATTGGTTCATAGGAGATTGCGTAAATCCATATTTCAAATACTCAATACTGTACTGCCGGCATTTCTTCTTAGTAGCTTCAGACATGTCGTGAGTAAAAGAACATTTGCCACTGTTATAATAAAAAAACTTTTCAACAGATTTAAAGATACAATATAATATCTAATCACTTCTATCACGTATCACTCACAAATAAGGATTATTTCATGTGAGGCGGCCCCATCTACTATTTTTCATAAAAACTGAAACGTCTTATTGGCGCATTATATTCAATAACGTTAATTTCGATCGAACACATTAAAACCTTTTACATATTATACATATTAAATGTTTAAATGCTTCAAAAATATGAATTATGTCTGCAAATGAGATAAAAATGATCAGAACTGCTTCCATAATAAAATTATTAGCTAAAAGCATAATAAATGTGTTTATTTTTTTGTTAAATTTTATCTCTTATTTTTTTGTCAATAATTTATTTTTAAGTATTGGCATCAGTTAAAATAAATTAAAAGTTTTAATTTCAGTTTTATTTCGATTAAATTTCATTTAATCAATTCATTTAATTTCTGTATTGATTTACTGTTACTTTACTTGGCTAAGATTTTTTTCCAAGGAGTCAGAGTCTGTTTCGGAAACCCAGAAGTTGGGACAGATTGTTATGAATGCTCTTTACTAACAATTATACAATATACCATTAGGAAAACTAAATTCATGCACAGTTATATGTACATAAAATATAAATTGTTTCAAGTAATGTTTATTAGTCTTCATTTGTACAAGCAAATGCACTTCTAATGACTAAATTACCCATTTTACATCTAGTTATACAAAGAGCATCAACAGGATTGTTCTGAATGCTATTTACTAACAATTATACAATATAAAATTAGAATCTATTCAATAATAATAATTACTTACAGGACAAATTAAAGCAAAATACAAGACAACCATCAACAGATCGAGATCCAGATGAAAAAGCATGTAGCGTCGATTCAGATCGTGACCAATCAGAATGAGTCTTTGAAAACACACGAATATCCAATGAAATGTCTTGAAATTTTAGGACTTTTTCACTATTGGCAGAGGCTTCTGTTACTTACCAACTTGTAAAGACTTGTCACCGACAATAATAAAACCGAATTAAGTATACATATACCTAATGCTAATTTAATTTTTTTAATGCTTATTTATGCGATAACAATAAGATGAAAATTTTAGAGATAGGTAAAATATTTTTTCATGAAAACAGTATTATCAAAGTATTTTATTCACGGTCGGCCCCTTGACTGCCTTAACGCCCCCCATTTGCCTCTGGGCCCGCTACCGCTCCCATGGAAGACTCCAGCGCCCACTGGGGGGCGGTACCGCCCCTGTTGGGAACCTTTGGTTTAAATGATCATCAAACTTTGATTATTTCTACAACGAAGCTTGATTTTATTTTCACATATGGAGAATGTAAACAGATCAAGATATAAGATGAGTTGTATAAGATTTGCTGAATTTCTTTAATGCAAAATTATTTAGCTCATTATTTAGCTTATTTAGTCAACATTATTTATTTATTTATTTATTTTCTGTATGTTGCTCTTGACAAAGTTATTTTAATTTTATTACATTAACATCAGTTTGTGTTGTCTGTTTCTTGCCTCTGAAACATCTCAGCACTATTTTATTGCTCTTAATGAAGTTGTTTTAGTTTTATTACGGTAGTAATAGTTTGAAATGTAAATAAAATCCAAAAATTGTTTTAGTTTTAGCAATATACAAACCAGTAAAAGAACCAATAAAAAATATTTGCTATATTGGGATAGGTCTGAATTTTGACTATTAAATTCATAACTTCATAATTTGATTTAAAAAAAATCTCAACAAAGTATTTCCTTTTGGGAGTCCATATACTTCTGCATCAAATTTTATGGCTATGGGTTAATTAGATTTTTTGCTACGGATTACATTAACAGGTAGACAAACTTTTTTTATTATTATAAATAGATCATAATGATATCAAAATAGTTTTCTTTAACATGGAAGTATTTTTGAAAAATATTTTAAATGAATAGTATGAGAAGGAAAGCTAATGAAAATATAAATTTCCTTTATTCTGATGTTAATTATGATACAAGTGGACATAAACACTAGAATATAAATGTATAAGAAAATTGAGTGTAGACTCAGATTCAAGATATTTTAGTATATATTGCACATAACTTCTATAATGTGGTAATTTTTAAACTGCTGTACTAAAATGTCATAAAATTTGTCATTTTGAAATAATTTTTTAAAAATTGTTAATAATTATACATATTTATAAATCATTTGATAATCAAAATGCATTTACAGACTCTTCATTTAGATCATGAACGTTTCATTACTTTGCGAGACAACCTAACTGTGATGCTAATAACTGCAACTGTGATACTTGTGACTTTCTCCAATGTTGGACCTTCTATCCAAGGAATTACTGATTTTAAAGAAACTTTGAGAAGGAATATTCAAATTTTGCTTGCAGATGTTCCCCAATGCAGGTAATCAAAAACAGAAACATGCATTTTAAAATGTTCTACATTATCCTGTTAAAATTTTTTAGTTCATATTAGATCTTAAAAATCTATTTAAAAGAAATTTGTATTAGAAGATTTCTGTAAGAACTTTTATATTTGGCACAAGTAATATAATATTAGTGATTTGATTAAATATTTTCTTAAAATAGATTTGTTTTTATGGAATTTGTTTATTCATTAGTTAGGTAATTGTCGAACATTACAAAAGCAGAAATATGAAAAAAGAACCCTTCTCTCCATCTGATTGTAATGCTTGATGACAAATCTAGTGACCTTGGTGACGAATTTGACAAAATATTATCAACTTGGTGACTTTTTTGGAAATGTCATCAAATTGACAAAAATTATTTAAAATTGATGAAAATGTTATATCCTGGAAAATTATTTTCAATTTCTTTGATAAATCTCTTTCGTTTTGGAAGAATTAACATTCTAGATTTGAAATAGTGAGTTTTACTGCTTGTGAGACAGGTGCATTTTGTTGGGGGGGGGGGGGGGGGGGAGGTGTCTAGTATTTTATAAATTAATTATGCTTTGTAAGGGATGGTATAGTAATTATGTTTCATATTTGTTGTATTAGGATTAATGATTTTGAGAGTTGTATTAGGATTAATGATATTGATTGAGAGAGGTGCATGGCTGGTATGTGATCAATTTTATTAGGAGTCTAAATGTTGCAGTTGGTTGAATGAGAGGTAATATTTCACAACTTTGTGCATGTAATCTTAGGATAGTAGATTTTAATAGCAGTCTTCAAATTTTAGTTTTCTGCTTTCCATACATTGAACACAGTAGCTTTAAAAAATTGAGCAATTGAAATTAAATTTAGTCTGCTTAATTACATTGGCAATCAAAGTTGGCATCATTGTTGGCATCATTTACATTGGCATTATTGTTGATTTTCAGTGAGATTGAATAATAAAACTAAAAGGATTTCAGGATTTTGTTATTATACCGCCCCCCCCCCCCCTCCCCTAAAAAATCGAAGTTTTTAGGAAATCATCAAGTCATGGAGGAAGATCATATCTGATATTTCATACTTTTAAAACAAAATTTAAAGATTAATTAATCTTTAATTAAAAAAAATATTATTATCAGTAATTAAAATAAGCCTATTGCAATAAAAATATAGAATATATTATAATAGCTGTCTGTACATGATATCTTGAATACTGATTTGCTAAAGTAGATTAAGATTACAAAAACAGCAAACAAATTAATAAAACCTTGTGCACTAGTTTTAAGTGTTTTAAGTTTAGTGAAAAACCCTAAAAAAATTGAAATGAGTTTTCACCTTGCTGATATAACCATAGACAGCTATATTATAGATATATCATATTTTTCTGTGAAGGATTCATTTTGTGCTTAGAAAGATTTCTATGCACCATTTTTTTCTTCTGTTCTTATCATATAAGGGGAGTCTATTATGCTAGTTCAGCTGTATTACTTGTGGATGTGAGTTAAGTATGGTGAGTTAAGTTTTTTCTTGCACAGAATTTTATGCTGTGATCCAGTTATTTATATTAAATTTTAAAAAATGTGGTTCTAAACTTATGTTTGAAATTCACAATGAATGTGTATATCTTTGAAACTTCATCTAATGGGCAATTCAGATTTTTTTTTCAAAACTCTTAAATCCAATTCAGATTTAAAGAGAATTTTTTTCTGATTCCAAATATCCAAGCGAAAATCTCTTAAAACAATTATTTATTTAAATATCAAGAAAAGAAAAAAATGCAAAATCTGAGCAAACACAAAGCGCCCCGTGATTGGCTGTGACGTCATATTCCCTGTTCTACCTGAGATGCAACATTCTATGGCATTTTGCCTTGAGATATTTGCAGGGTTGTTGGGGTTTAATTTTGTGTACAATCAAATTTTTGCATTTGTACTTGGTCTGTTTGAATTTAGATCATTTGCTGATTATTTTATTTTATTGAAAACATGGATCTTGGTTTTGATCCTAGTTTTTAAAGGGGAATCAGACAATTTGCCTAAAATTGATTTTACTGTGATGGAGCTCTATTTCAGAAACAATAAATATTTTGTGATAGCTGAAACTCGAGGTGTAAATTTGATACTCTTTTCTTGAAGGTTTATTATTATTATGATTATTATTATTATAATAATAAACGTGGATATTATTATTATAATTATTATGTGGAAATCAGAGCATTATGAAAAATGTAAACATTTTGGATGCCAATTTCTCCGAACCTGATAGATAAAATGTACATATTTTTGAACTTTTTAGAAAACACAGCATCTGCCCGAGCAAGTGATTTTTTAATTTTTCTTACTTTCACTCAAACTTCAAAAGATAGATATAAATAGTAAGCGACAAAAATATGTATTAGCAAATTTAGTTTCTGAATCTAATTTTTGAAAAAAAAGCTAATTTATTGAACCTTACTTAGTTTTCGAGTAATTGTCTTGTCAATTTGAAGAAGATTGAAAATTTTTCCTTTTGCAAAGTTGTAATGCTTATATCTTAAAAACTAAAAGTGATGCAGGAATAAGCAGGAATTAATAATAAGCAGGAATTTGCAGCTCTTTTAAAGTCTTGCAAATGTATATAATTGGGTTTTGGATCGAGGGATTATAATTTCTATAGCTTAATTTTCAACCTGGATTTTCTAATATTTGGGAAAGCTGCAATATTTAAAATATCACGATTGTTACAGCTCATTGTCTTTACTTTCTCCTTGGTGAAATATGGATGCACAACTGCACAAGCACGATATATTTTATTTTGTTTAAAAAAATTAGAAGGTTAAATAAACTTGGAGATTCTAAGGATGTTTAATGATTGGTGAGGTTTGAATATAATAACATATTACATGGAAATATATACATAATCAAGTATGTAATTATGTGCCACCAGACAAATTTATAAATTAACTTGAATGTAAAATCTCATCAGATATATTGTTAAGTTGCCCCAAATATATATGCCCCAAAATATATATATGCCTCAAAGCAAATTAATAAAAAAATTGCATGTCTAGAGTCGGAGTATCCAGATGAAATTGGGACGAAAACCAAAAGTGCTAGCTAGCTATAAACAGTTAGCAAGTAATTTTTAGCACTTTGAAAGCCTGTAAACGAAACAAATGAGCTCGAAAAAAAAATCGAAGAAATTGAATCTTACTGAAGTATTATTTAACAAAATATTATTTACGCAAAACCATCTTTTTTTTTTTTTTTTCTTTTGTAATGTGTTTCATAATTTTTTGAGTGCAAATAGTAATATAGTTAAGTTTGTTAAACAGTAAATTTAAACCAAAAGTTTAGATTAAGCGGTGTATTTTTTAATGGAATTAAAAATAATATGTATGTATTTATGTTTATATGTATATATATTCTTTTGCATATAATTTTTATTATATTTATATGATTTATGAGGATTCTAAATATTATATTTAATAATTTATTTTTAAATTAAAAGCAGTTTTAAATTGTTTCTTATAATATTATATTTTAAAACCTATAATAAACAGTAAATCATTTATGATTCTGAATAGATGACACAATTTTAAATTATTTTCCATTTAATTTCTATTCCTTTTGTGCAATGTTTCAAATTTGTGATTTATTTTTTTAGATAAAATCTATTTTCTAACTTTTCAAAAGCACATGTACTTAATGAAAATACAAAATTGCAACTGCTCACTGCAGTATACTGGTATAAAAAATTTTCATGCACAGAATTTTTTTTATTCTCAAAATTAACTACGAACATCACACACTAAACCGGGTACAAAGTCAATAATCTATTTTAAATCTGGCTTTACATTTATCCTTAACCCTTTCGGGACGGCGGCATTCCGAAACTACCGTGGCCCAAAGGACGAAGCGCTTCGTTTCCGAAATGTGCCCAAAAGACGGCTATTTTTTTGCGCTAAGCCTAACTCTCGAAAAATTTCACTAAAAATCACCCGTTCAACACAGCATTCTACTTTTTTCAGGGAGAAAGGAAATACCTATTTTCTATTTGATGTATATTTTTTATACAAATTTTCTTTTATCAAAATATTAAAAATTTTAGTGTATATATGTTTTAGGTACAGATGGATAATTCTTTGGCATGTCCTTCCGATTTTTTAAAACTGTACCACATACATGCGTATTCTTAGACAACAAATACTTTGCAAGTACAGGAGAGGTAAAAAATTTATCCAAATACAAAGTATATCCTTTTCCTAAAAGTTCACTTAGAAATGTTTTCACAACGCGTTCTCCATACCCACCATCAGAGCTTGATAATCCCGTGTCCTTTCCAGTATACACAAGGAAATTCCATTTATGGCCTCATTCCGATTCTGATGATTTATATATTTTTATTCCATATCTGGACCTTTTCGATGGGATATATTAACGAAATCCCAGCCTTCCTTTCCATGAGAACATAAATAACCTAATCATTTCATTGCCGCACATTCCTTTATCCCCCCTCCCTCCCCCACCCACTCAAAAAAAAAACTCTCTTATATTCCTCTAATTCAACAACGAAATCAATAAAAGACAAAATCAGAACGAGACCCGGAACTCAATTATAAAATTGTTGATGCTATGAGAAGTGCTCTGTTTACTTTACAGAACCATGTGTTTCACCGCTCCAAATGGAGAAATAATTCATTGGATTCTCCTTGTGCCAAGGTCAAACATCTACAAAATATATTTAAGTTGCTTCCACGGGCATTTAACGCCATCTAGGAGACAAATACATTCAAATTGAAACGTTCCACGTAGAAACACCAATACGTGCCAGTCGTCTTTTAGGGTAAAATTTCCTCCGGCCCGTGGGCGTGCCGTTCGTCCTTGAATGCAAACTCGCAGCTGGCACCTGGGCCTGCCGTTCGTCGCGAAAGGGTTAATAGCAAAATTAAAAATAGAGTGCCGAATCAGTAGTGGACACCTGGATTTTTAAAGTTTATTAAATCATAAAGAAATAAATTCTCATAAAAAGGCTTTGAAAATTGGATTATACAGTCACTGATTTATTACCATAGCATATTTAATGAACACTCTTTAATGACAGTGGTGAATTTTATTTGCAATTTGGCTTCCTGCACTTCACACTATTTTTTGGCACAGATATAAATATTTTATCTGATGATGTAAAACTAGTAATCGGACACATTGGAGCGATGCAATACTTATAACTATTTGGCAGTTTGGGATGGAAGAAACAATTATAATTATTGAAACTTTCCGAATGTAACCAAAAACCAAACTTATTCACCAATTCTCGAAGACTCAAGCTGTGGACGAGCCTTGTGACATCACATTCCGTGTGCGCCAAAATGGATCGTTTTCCTGTGAGAGTCAGAAAAGCAAACTTACTGCTTATAAAACATGAAATACAGCTCGGAGAATAAAAATTTTCATACTTTTGTCCATTTTGCAACATTTCAAATTGAATAAAGAAATAAAAAGAAGAGGCCAGAATTGTCCATTGATTAAAAATAGTTAATATACAAGATATCACTGAACTGACTGTTTGATTATCGTTTGTGAAAGTTAAAAAACATTTATATTATTTTTATTGTGTATGAAAATCTTTTAGCAAATTTTATGGCTTTCTGTAGCACATTTTATTGTTTCACAGGGAGTCAAAAGATCTCGAAAGTAAAATGGAAGCCATTGGTTTGCAAGTTGTAAAGGAGGTCAACGTTTGCTTGGAACAACATGGATTTTCAGTTTTATCAAAGGAAAAAGAGCAATCCCTAGTATCTCTTATCAGACAGATAGCCGATGACAGCCATAGTGTTCGGCAGCTTATAAGTAAGATTATATGTAATTAGTTATATTATTTCCTATATGATTAAAAGTATTTGCACTAGCTCTATATAGAATGGTGTAGTACAGCAATGATGCAGTATAGTTGTGACTTATAATTAGTTGACTATTGGCACAGTAGCAGAATGTTTCTAGCTGATTTGCAATGAAGATAGAGGGTTTGAAAATTTATCTGCGGCTTGCACATTGTTTTAGCTTTCATGTTCTTCATTAGTGTTTCCAAAATTGGTCATTTTTTGTATATTTTTTTTTTATATATTTCAAGTTTTACTTACTTTTGTTTATTATTTTAATGACTATTAAAATTACATTTATTAAAGTGAACAGTAGATTAATATGTAATTAAAATTATGGACATGTAAGTACAGATGCATGTATATCAGATTTTACTTTATTCTCCTGAAATGACTATATTTATAAGTACTTATCACTGTTTCAATAAGTTTAAGAGAATAACCTTTTATTTCATTAATTATATGTTTGAGAAGTAGCTTGAAATATCAGCGGAGATTCAAAAGTTTCACAATAAAACATAAAACATATTACATTTATGTGAAAATAATGCAAGCAAAAATTCAGAGAAATATTTATATTTTTTAGCAATATTAATTATTAACATGCATTTATAATTGCTGTCTTCTCATTTTTGGTATTTATTAAATTTTAAAAACTTATTTCTGGCCTTTTTCTTAACCTTTTCTTATTTAAAATTTATCTTTAAGTTATTGTCAGTTTCATCCATTTTTTTATATTTCTTAAAGCTTTTTTGAATTTACATATTTTTTTTTATAAACATTTTAATCACTTATAACCACTAATTATTTTACAACCTTGTTTAAAATTGTACCAATGTTTTTCAGTATAAGACATTCAGGTGTTTCACATACAACAATTTGGCCAACGGCCCTACCGTGCTGAAAACACCGGTTCTCGTTAGATCACCGAAGTCAAGCAGCATTGGGCGCGGTTGGTACTTGGGTGGGTGACCACCTGGGAACACTGCTCGCTGTTGGCACATTTCGGGCATGGTAGCCCGGTGGTTTGCGCTCTGGGTTTGCACGCTGCCACAACTGCCGCCGTGTTCATGTGGAGTACGATCACGTTAAACAGGTGGGTCTGAAAGTCCTTCCGAGAGGTTGGTGGTAGGGGAAGGAGGGTACGGTCCCTGTGGATGCCTTCCCCACTGGGTTCCGGTCTAAATTGGGTGGCACTTCCTGGCCGTCCAAATGGTTACCTTGCACCTTTCTGGTAGGTCGGACGGTCTGGGTCTCAACAACAACAATATACAACAATTTAATCATTCAGTATTTTTCAGATTTTATTTTTTAGCAATATTATCAATTATTTTTGATATTGCTTGCCACCCCTCTTCTTTGTTTTTAGGTTTTCTCGTATCAATTATCGATATTTTTATTCTTTATTTTCCCAACTGAAGTACCATTTGCAATAATGTATTGCTGTTTTTTTATAATTAAAGAGACCCGACACAAATTTCTGTTTAAATTAATATTTATTGCTAATAATTCTCAATTTTTATTAATTTATGTTTCTGTTTTTCTGTTTTTATCTTTTGAAAAAGTTCAGTTTTCGAATCTCCCATCCCCTTTTCGCAGCGAACATGGCACGTGGCACTTCTTGAATACATTGCAGGCTCACTAGCATCATATCTGCAACGTATTTGAGAAATTTTTTCTTGCATATTTATTATTATTTTTTTTTTTAAATTTATTATGAAGCAAAATATGTTATGAATATCTAAACAATTAAAAACTAATTTGGCAAACCAAAATTTTTCGTACATGATATGAATTCTGTTTGCATGAAATGCGCACGCAATTGGGAACCCTGACCTATAACTAAATAAAGTTTTTATTTCTATTCCTTTGCATATAAATCATGCATTTGTTTGTTTGGCTATGTTATTTGTAATCAGTGTGCATCTGTACATTTATCAATCTACGCACATGTATGGTTTATCATGAAATTTACATTGAAGATTGCAAATTTTTCGATAAAATCAAATTTTGTATGTTTTAAAGAGATTTTACTAAAAAGGTAACATTGAGAAAAAATTAGGAACTGATAAGAGCTTTTTCAGGAAGAACCTGTATCCACGAAGTAAGGGGATTTCACATTATAAACTATGGGAAAAAAGAATAAGAGTTGAGGGAGGGTTACAAAACATGACAAAGGGTACAATAGTTAAGTGTGCAGATTATCTGGGGATGGGATAGGTGATAGGTATTTGTCTGCAGATATAGTTTGGCAACATTTTTTAAAATTCTCAAGATAAAATATGTCTGCAGAGGTTACAAATTGATTTGCGATGTACGTTGCACATCACCCTACTTTTTGCCATGGGAACTATTGGTATCTACTGCACATGTGTCATGAGTAATGTCTCCCATATACATTTACTTTGTTTACTGTAGTGCTTTGTTCATATTCATTGCATTTGTCATGTCTGATAAAATTAATCAATTCATTTTTACCTTGATTTTGTCAAAAACTTGCAAAGACACATATGAAAATTTATAGAAAGTATGTTGGGAGGATTGTCATACACAAGCTTATAAGTGGTAACTTAAATATATGGGAAGTTATAGAAAGTATATTGGGAGGATTGTCATACACAAATTTATAAGTGGTAACTTAAACATATGGGAAGTTATAGAAAGTATATTGGGAGGATTGTCATATACAAGTTTATAAGTGGTAACTTAAACATAATCCTGAAACTGTTGAGAGTGGTGATCAATCAACGATGTTGATTTTCTTTTGTTATTCATGAGTGAATTGTGTATCATGAACAGGCAATTAACTAGGACAGGCAATTAACAAGGAGTATTAATACCATATTTTGCAGTATTTGGATGCTGAATTTTATCGCAAAAGGCCATTGTTGTATGTATGTTTTGAGTGACAACTTCACTATGACAATACATCTGACACATCATTACTAGTGCAGCAGTTTCTCACCAAACACTGTGTTTCGCCGGTCTGCTAGCCACCTTATTCATCAGATCTTACTCCCTGTGATTTTTTTTTGTTCCTCAAAATCAAATCCGACTTAAAAAGAAAAGTTCAAGATATTGAACACAAGAGAAAACAATAGAATTCAGAGAAACATCTGTTTGCTATTTCTGAAGATGACTTCAGAAAATATTTCAGACAATAGAAATAGCATTGGGCTAAGTGTGTGGCTTTGGAAGGTGACTACTTTGCAGGAATTAAGTCTCAAATCTATACATTTTGTAGTTTTTAAAATAAATTCAGTTCAGATACTTTATAATCGCACCTCGTATATTTTCTTGAGGAATTCATAATTATTTTCTTTCTATATATAGTACAGTACAACCTGTGTATAGTACAGTGACTACCTACTATTCCCATAATAAATAATTTTTAAATGGGTTTTCATTTAAGAAGGGTGCATTTTAAAAAGAAAATGAAGCTGATGTCATTCCTGAGTTATATATAACATTAAATAAAAAGCATATATCATTTCAGAATTTTATTATATACATTAAATTTTTACTTTTTGTAAGTTTTTTGCAAAAATAGTTTAGTATATTGAGACGAGTTTATATTTTATTTGAAAAATGCATTTATCATCTTACATAATTTGACATTTTTTGAACAATTTTTTTCTAAATTTTCTTTTAAGAGTAGAAAATTTATAGATAGTATTTTTAGAAAATAGTATTTTTATTGTACTTTCTTCTTTGAAACAAATCATGATTTTATTAAATGAATGATTTTTCTTAGGGTCTCTTATGTTTGAATTAAATACTTTTCTGTGTTTTTTCCTTTTATTTTTATTTAATATGTTATTAATCTGTGTTTTTCATTTTTGCGGAAAATCATTAATGATTTTTTTTTTATACTTTCAATATGATAAACTTTAAACTTATCGCATTTTTAAAATAAATAAGTTGGTATCACATCTGATTTCAATAAATAAGATTAAGGACACAACTTTAGACAGAAGGTCTTTTATTATAACTTCTTATAAGACGTATAAAGTAAAAAATGTCAGAGCGCTTTCGAGTGTTAATATGTTCTTCATCAGTGGCTATATGGAAAGTAAATAGGATCATTCATATATAGACCAGTAGCATAGCAAATTTGCATAAATAAATATAAAATTAATAGATGAACAGACGATTATCCAAGAAATGTACACAAAAAATATAAAATATATTTTAAGCGGATTCAAAATGCAAGTATATCACGAGAAAAGTACAATTATAAAATATTATTTTATTACAGGAAAAATGCAAATTCGAAAGGACAGTCAAGCTCGATCTTTATGAGAATGACATCAAAGATAACTATGAAGAGAGTTGAATTGCAGAGTCAAGAATGAGTCGCCAAGCATAACTTAAAATTTATTAGCATATTTTTTATAAGCATAATTTTAAGTTATGCTTGGTGACTCATTCTCGACTCTGTGCAATTCAAGTCTCTACATAGTTATCTTTGGCGTCATTCTCATAAAGATCGGGCTTGACTGTCCTTTCGAATTTGCATTTTTCCTGTAATATAATAATATTTTATAATTGTACTTTTCTCATGGTATACTTGCATTTTGAATCCGTTTAAAATATATTTTATATTTTTTGTGTATATTTCTTGGATAATTGTCTGTTTATTTACTAATTTTATAGTTATTTATGCAAATTTGCTATGTTACTGGTCTATATATGAAAGATCCTATTTACTTTCCATGTAGCCACTGATGAAGAGCATATTAACACTCGAAAGCACTCTGGCATTTTTTACTTTGTACATCTTATAAGAAGTTTTAATAAAAGACCTTCTGTCTAAAGTTGTGTCCTTAATTTTAATTATCGCATTTTACTCAAAACTTTTATGGCATTTTATTCAAAACTTATGGGAGAATGAAAATAAAAATCTACAGAAATAAACTTTATGTTAAATGTTTACAAGAAGGAGGTGGTGTATAGGTGTAATGTTGATTTTCACTCCTCTATTCAGTGAGTAGCTACTTATGTTTGTATAGAACTTATCCGAAGGTCAAGAAATAGATATTTCTGTGAGAGGCAAAAACACTTACCATCTCAAATGCATTCTTTCATGTTATTACACCCCCAGGGGGTATGGGATATGCAGACTATAGAGCTCATAGAAGTTAAGATTGGGAAAAATAAGGAATTCTTGAAACTTTGGAAATTTGAAATGTAAAGTAGGAAATATTTTTTTGCCTTGCTATTGGAACAACTTTCTTGTTGTTTAGAAAGTGTGGTTGCTTAATGAGCATAAAATGAAATGTATATGGTGTTTACAAATCTGCACTGGGAAAAAATGATCATTAAAAGAGGTTTTACTGTATGTATCTGATAAGTATATGTGAATTTTAAATTTGAGTTTTTTAATCAATATATTTTGAGTATATATTTTTTTTTACTTTTTTGATTTTGAGTGTGGCTGTATTGTTGCTCCAGTGTGCACATATTGTATGCAATTTTCACTGTTATTTATATAAATAAAATGTATTTATTTTGTTATATTTTAAATTATTGAAATCAATTTATTGAAATTATTATAAGCCCAGGCAATCAACCTGGGAAAGTAATGTATGGAATATAGGATTTTTGATGTAATCAAATGCTGGAATTCAGAAACAGTTTTAGAGAGGAAATATTGCAACTTTTAAAATAAAATAAAGTTTATTTTCACATTATAGGATGTTTTAATTACAAAAATACAGAAATTGCCTTAGTGTTTTCAGGCATATAAGAGGCCTTTCATAAGAGGCATAAAACAATAGTTTTAAAGAGATTTCCAGGATTAACATGAAAAACAAAGTAAGTATTTTTGGTATTACCAAATTCTGTTGATTGCGAAAGAGCCGTGTTGTGTTACATCCAAGTATTTAAAATGAATTTGCTACTGCTAGACTAACGTGAAAAGCAAAGCAAGTATTTTTGGTGTTACCTAATTCTGTTGATTGTGAAAGAGCAGTATTGTGTTACATCCAAGTATTTAAAATGAATTTGCTGCTGCTAGACTAACATGAAAAACAAAGCAAGTATTTTTGGTGTTACCTAATTCTGTAGATTACGAAAGAGCCGTGTTGTGTTACATCTAAGTATGTAAAATGAATTTGCTGCTGCTAGACTAACATATCTTTATTTTAACAAATTGTAATCACAATGGTAAGGATTACTATGATTATGGAGTTTATTGATTTTTATAATTATAACTACAAAGTAAATAAATAGTTGTCAATGAATAGCTCCATTTAAAGTTGAATTTTGGTATGCATGCATATTAGCACAGTTCTTTTCCTTGTCTCCATATTTTTAATAAATTGCAACATAATTTCGAAAATATTTCTGCATAATTTGTATGGTCTTTGTTTTTATTCTTTATTTTTTTTTCAGTGAAACGCATTTTGGAATTTTTGGAACTTGCTCTTCATTCTTCATCTAACCTTAGAATTCCTCCTGGCTTATCATCTCTGCAGAATGAGTTGTCCACATTTGCTGGTCAATTTTTATGTTTAGTCCAACACAATCAAGCAGTTTTTGGTGACTACTATACTGACATCCTTAATCAGTGCAAAGCATACCCATAAATCTGGTTAATTTTTTACTTTTTATCTGTTGCTTTTTATAAAAACGTTTGACCTGCTATTTATTTAGACTAATTTAATCCTCTTATATTTTTTAATGGCTTGTGTTCAAGTAACAGGACATTTGCAGATTTGGCATTTGATTTTATATTCAGTTTACTGTGTTGCATTTTGGGATCAGTTTTGAAATATACTAGTAATTGTTTAGTATTTCATAACAACTTATATTTAATAGAATATTATTTATTTGATTTTTGATAAATTATAATTTAAAATTTTGTTATGTTTGTATTATAATCAAAATGAAATTTATTAAAAATGTTTGCGAAAACTTTTGTTTTATAAAACAATGTATTTTATCTAAATGAATCTAATAAAATATTTCTTATACTTTTGTATGTTCATGAGTTTAAACTTATATTACTAAGTGAAAAAGTATGGATTTTCATATAAAAAATAGTGACCTAAGGAAACCAATCTAGCAATGGTGATTGTTCTAGGAGTATAAAATAGCTTATTACAAATTTATATACTTTTTTAAGCAGTATGAAACAGCAAGCTTACTGCAGCACTGCAGCTACCTTTTTAGCCAACAAAAACATTTTGTGGCTCAGATTAGATTTTAAAATTATAATGTGTGTGTAGTAAAAAACACATTAATATGCATCTTTCTCAAGACTACTGCATACATACCATGTGTTACAAATCAAAATAGCTCTTCCTAAAACATATAAGTTTCAAGCCATTGATGTAAAACATAATATTTTATGCAGAAAGAGCATTTTTTACTTACCTTTTCTGCATGTATTTTATACAAGAATCATACAGTTTATAAAGTCCTTTTAAATTTTTAAAACCCATATAAATGCTAATTTTTTCCACAAAGCTTAAAATACAAGATAAATTTCAAATGTAATTTTCACAAGATTTTAAAAACTTGTTATTTTTCGTTTTAAGAACACTGTGACAACCTTGATCTTTTTACTTTCCCTACATGATAATGTATAGGAAAAGTATTGGAATCATGTCGAAAATCACAACTCGAGTTTTCGATGGATCTATGCATTTTGAGCATTCTAGAACACGAAAAAGTTATTTTTAACATGATGTCTGTGGATGTGTCTGTCTGTGCAATGTATCCACGCTAGATGGAAACTAATTGACCAAATTTCAAATAAGTCACTTGCTGGTTACCACGGTACTGATTAGATTATGGTGCGATTCAAAAAACAAAAATAAACCATTCCTTTACTTGTAAAATGGCCCGCAAAAAAAAAAAAAAAATATATATCCATTTTTGCTGAAAAGCTAATTGACCCAATTTCACAAAATTTGGTAGATAAATCACCTGTGGGATATTCTGGTGCTGATTAAATTTTAGTATGATTGGGAAAGAAAGATTGCCTTTTTCTGTGAAATGTCCTATAAAAGTTGCTAAAATCTAAAATAAAAGACTACATATGCTCAAATGTATCAGTTAAATGCTTGTTTTATACATAATTTTTGACGATGAAAAAAATAAGACTGACTCTCGAGATATTTTAGTCTTTTCATATTTGTACCATGTTGCCTTTAAAAATATGTCCAGTCGCCAAATGAAGATTGGAAAAAAAAAACTCTTCAAATTCAGTGGGATTTCAAAAATATATCTCTGGTATTTTGTTCTATTAAACTCAGTTTAATGAATTATAAAATAAAGAAAGTGAAAATCAATTTGAGTTTGTTGGCAAATTCATGTGCTGTCCATATCAGATTTTTTTAATGCATTTTCTTTAAAACACACATCCTGATGTTTTATAGAAAAAGGATTTCATTTTCACAATGTTGGATAACTCAATAGAATACTTACTTATTCCAGAAAAATATTTCCATTTTTGTACTGAGTTTTTTTTTTTGCTATTTCTGAAATAGTATTATTTAACTTCTCTTGAACATCAGATTAAACTTTTTATAATATCACTTTGTATGCATTTTTTTCTCAATTGTTCTACGGAACATAGAAAGGAATATGGATACCAAAAATCATTTTATTAAAGTAAAGTTGTATTTATTTAGTGTCAAGTGTTTTGTTATAATTGAGTACAGGCAGTTGTCAATTTGAAAAGGAGTTAAAAAACCTAAATTTTATGAATATCGTGCATTAAGGAATATACAAGGTATGTATATGAGCTACAAAAATTATTTTGGGTTCATTTGGGTACAAAAATTACTCCGGATTCAGCTTGTAAACTTCTAATTATATATCTTTGCACCATAAATTAAAAAGCATCCATAAATAAAATAGTACATAAAGTAAGTTTACCAAAGAGCCTTTAGACCATTTCGTCTTTTCGATTTCAAATTTTTTGGTTCTCTAGGACTGATGAAAGGGATCCAGCATATCTTCGAAACAGCCGTAAGCTACATTATTATTATAATTGCGCTTAAATATATTGCTCAAGTTTTCCTTAACACTATATAATTCTGAAGGGAAAGAAATACTAAATTAGAATAGGGTGCAAATATTTTTCATTCAACAATATTGTATGTAAGAAAATTTTTTGTGATATTTTTGCATAATTTTTCTTCTAAATTAACTACAGTTGAACTCGGCTACAACAAACATAAATGTAGCGAATTCGTGGCTGTATCAAACAAATGATTTTCTTTAGTCTGATTTAATGTATTAATATATATCGAATATCACGAATACAATAAAACATTTCACTAACATAATGAAAGAAGTTTTTCTTTTTTAATTGCATTTTTAACCTTATATTCAAAGATTTTAGAATTCTTATTTAACTAGTAACTATACTTTTACTATGACTTAGACTTTTATATTACTTAGACTTTTTACTATGAAACACTTACAAAGTTAATTTCAGATTTTCTTCGTATTCTGATTGTTCTCACAATGAAAATGGAACATATTTCTACTATTTTAGGAAATCCGAGTTATTTTTACAAGAGATTTCGCTTGGAACTTGGTGAATTGCTATTGAAGATTTTGATGAATTGCTATTTTCATAATGGCTTAAATGTTACGAAATTAGACATTTAGCCCACTTAACTGACAGTGATGAATTTATTCAACAAATTGATAATATCTGGAATTCCAGCAGATGGTAATCTACTAAACTTTGTGGTAATAGAAATTTCATTTAACAAAGTCGATCAAAGTACGGAAACTTCATCAATGAAATCTACTTCATCTTACTCTAGTGCAGGGCGTGGTAGCTCAGTGGTTAGCGCACGGGAATTGCACTCGGTAGACCCGGGTTCGATTCCCGCTGCTGCCAAAACTTCCGCCATGTTCATGCGGTGTACTATCACGTTAAACATGTGGGTCCATAAATCCTTCCAAGAGGTTGGTGGTACAGGAAGGAGGATATAGTCCCTGTGGATGCCTCCCCCACTGTGTTCCGGTCTGAATTGGGTCGAAAACCCAGGCCGTCCGAATCATCCGAAGATATAGAGCAGCAAAAATGGGTGGCCGGGAAACGGTCTGAATTGGGTGGCTCTTCCCAGCTGTCCAGATAGTTACCTTACACCAGGGGTGCTCAACCTTTTGGAAGTTGCGGACCAATTTTGAAATATAAAATATGTGGCGGGCCAAATGGTAGACAAGCCTATAGAAGACAATGGCAGATTTAGGTGAGGCACATGCTCCCCAGAACTAGTCAAAAGTATATTGGAATGGACATACAATTACCTTATATATACATACTCTATACACAATTTTTACATTATATATTAACTTTATCTTTTATAAATCTGGTAGTCGTTTAATAGGAAAGCATCAACTACTACAACTGCGTTCAAATGCAAATTGTAGTATAAAAGCAAGAAAGTGCCAATGAAAAATCATTTGCAGAGCTTAACTTAATGTGAAGACTGGCTCTGCTTATTTTTTACCAATGATTCAATGTCTGGAGCTATTTCTGAGGTAGCTAATCGGAGGTAGTGTTCCAAATGACAATCGGTAATTTTCGCTCTTACCTGTAATTTAGTATGCTTCATTCGCGAGAATAACTGTTCACACAAATAAATGCTCCCAAACAAGGAGCAGATTCTTGCAGCATTAATTCTTAAATTCCTGAACTTTTCTTTCTCTACATACTTCCCATAAACTTCCAGAAGGGGTACTTCATCAAATTTGCTCTCTTTTCTCGATTTTCCCTTCTGTAGGTGATTTCTATTTTATTTACTTGTTATTATTTAAATTAAATGCGCTTTTTAAAAAATTATCAATTAATTCTAAGAAGAAAGTAAAGTCTGTTAAAAGGAAAAAGTTTTCAGTGTTCGTTTTCGATCATTAAATATAATGAATGTCATCAGATAATCATTGGGCAAAATGAATTTTACATTTGTACACAGGATGTTTATTCGGGGTAGGGGGGTTCAACCTTACTTTGAGGTTGAACTCCTCACTTCTCGAAGCCTATATCCACCAATGATACATTTTTTTTTGTTGATTTTTTTTTGTACACGTTGGAGGTAGTTCGGACGGTCTGGGTCTCAACAACAACAACCTTTCTCTAATGCTAGAGTATGCTATTGACACACTTAACGGATTTCTTTGAAAGCAATGACACAAACGGCAGTGTTTTCAATGCTTTAAGCATTATTAAACATAATATTGGAGCTATAAAACTGAAATATCTTGCAGACATGCATCACTGACTACATACATAGATAAATATAAAAAATGTATGCCATTGTTTTTAAATTCATGTAATATTCTTTTTAATATTAAGTACAAAAAGTAATTAATTTAATTATCTTATTCTTTAAATATTAACCTCTTTTAAAAGAATTAAGTAAAATTAAGGGTTAGTTTACATTGCCATTTAGTCATGCCCCTCATTGCAGTAGAGCATATCCACCTTTTTTTACCCCCAGAAAAATAGTATGGTTAAGGGAAATAATTAATATAATAAGTTAATAAAGGAATGAGTGAAATAAGTAAGGGAATTCCTCCAATCTAGAATGTGTCTAAGTAGATTAAGTATCGACACATTGACAACTGTAAAAATTAATGAGTTAACCTTTACACCACTGCACAAGTGGAATACAGCAGCCGAACATGTTGTTCCATTTTCCAAATTTTGATTTGGGTTCCAGTTACATTGCAGAGTTACTGTCACAGTGATGTGACATCAGAACAATATCATCTGAAGTACAAAGCTTCCTTACTATGGCAAGTGTTTGGCACAAGTTTTGTTATCTAATTTTCAAAATTAGATAATTAAATAATCAAAGATTTGAAAATTCCATATTCATGTAGCTATTCCTTAACTATCCCAAATTTCATTTGATGACATCACTAATATCAAAAGTTTATTAGTTTAAATTGTCAATAGATGGCGACACCATACCTAAAATATCCAGTTCTCAAGACTCCAGTACAGTGCCTAGAAAACTAGGCACTGTAACCTCAGTTTGATCAATGTAAAATGTGATTTATATTCGCGAAACCCCCCTTGAAAGGGTTTTTTGAATAGAACATGAAATAGAAGAACTTTGGGCGTTCCCAAAGCTAGGATCGCGCTCCCAGATGCCATTGGACAGGGTTCGGGCTTTTTAGCGCTTTTAAGCGTAGAATGGAATAGACAATACCTGTAATGGCAGCAAGTAAACTTGCCTCTGTTCCAAAGACCGACAAGTTTACGTAGCCGATATCAAATGAAGATTGAGCTCAGACTGCTTTGACAAAGTTCGTACTCGCAGTACATGCCTAAAGGGGGGGGGGGGGGGGGGCGTTCCCAAGGCTAGGAACGATTGCACTCCTACCGCAGGTAGGAGTATTTTTGGATCGGTTTCGCTGTTGAGCAAAATAAATGTTTAAAAAATAAAATAAAACACTCCTGACAAGGATCTCTGCTATCTGCAGAATTCAGCACTTTTTCAACAAAAATTTCATAATTTACATTTCTCTATATGCAAATTTGAATGAAACAAAGAGCGTATAAAAACTGTATAAATGTTTCGCCATCTAAAGAAAAAAAAAACCCTTTTATTTTCGGACATTTCAGGTGTATATACCTTCTTAATTATTAAAAAAAAAAGATTAATAAATGCACTAATAATTCGTAAGATGTGTGAAAAATATATCAGAAAGTGTAAAATAAATTAAGCATTTTATAACATTATGTTCAATTTTGAAGAGATAATTTATATTCAGAGAAAAAAAAAAGACGTCTTAATATTCTAATTAAAAAGCATTCCATATTATTTTATATTGCAGACGATTATCTAGTGCAATAGCTAACCTTGGAACGCTAGATTTTCAAATAGAAGAATAATAGGTAAATAGTTGAATCGAACACAAAAAAAATTATTAAAACGTTCTTAGAAAAAGAAGATTTTGTTTTCCAGGTCAGTGTTTTTTATATTACTTTCGGATTAAGAATTTTGGAATATTTAATATGCCTCAATTGCGACGAATTAGATTTTATGTATTCTACGTTAGAATTTTAAATGCAGTTTTTCATAATTATTGAAATTTAATCCTTGAGAAATAGAAGTTCAAATAAAAGTTCAAAGACAGCACTGAAAGTCCACAATGGTCGATTTTCGTAAGATATTTAGGTATTGGGAATTAATAAATATATCCTAAAAATGTATTTATACCATCTACCTAAAACATCCCAAAACGAATACTCACGATTTACAAGAATTTGTGTATTTTAAGTTTCTTATCATTTAGGTGACTTTAGGTTTCTTATTTTCCGTGATTTAGAAGCTAATCATAGAAGCAAAATGGAAAATAGAGCTGGCTTTAGTTTTTAACTGATCCATAAAGTATTAAACATAAATTAGCGAAAAATTTTCTTAACTACTTTGAATAATGTTCTATGCGTTATTTTCACCTAATAAAATGAATACTATATTACTATAATCTTTAAAAAAATTTTCTTCTTTGGAACGTTATCAAATATAATGGGAATTTGCAGTTACTTAAAACTGCTTTTGTAATATATTTGGAGAATTTTCATGAAACTGTTTTCAATTTCAACTAAAATTATAATAGACATGTAAACTAGAATTAGTGGATGTTTTCTGCTAAGTTTATTTTGCCATATTTAATTTAACCCATTATTTGACGGGCTTAGCAGCAGGTAAATTATTAAGTGTTTTGCAAATAATTCGAATTCCATTTGTTCACACTAATAATGTTGCAAAGTTTTGTTCGGAGCAGGACTAGAACCTACGATATCTTGATGTCGTGACAAGTGCTATCCGGGGCAAGTGTTAACTGATCTATTCGGGCAAAACATCACATTCTTCTTTTAACAGGAAGTCGAGGATTCTGATTGCTCTCAAACTCAAACAAATGGATGTTTTTTGATAATATAATTTCAAGATAATTTTCTTATTGTAACAAAATCCTTTCGAATTTCATATAAGAATACTGCAATTAGCAAATTCTCTACAAGCTTCAATAACCATTAAGCACATTTTGAATAAATTTTAATTTCTTTGAAATTATTGTAACTTATAAATCTGAATCAACTGTACTAAAATACTTATAAGCTTAAAAAGTTGAAAATGCAAAAACGTATATACATCTTTTCTTACAGTTTGAGAATGCTTCTAAAACTCGAATCAATTTTTTTCCCCATCATTCGCATATTTTATCAATCCTTCTTTCCTCTAAAGATGCAATGTGTCAGACCCCATCTATAAGCTTCTATCTCCGAGAATATTAATAATTCAGCTCTTTGTTTCCGCAAGAATACAAGGAGGTTATTTCTGAAAGGATGAGATGAGTTAGGACTCTGGAGAAAGGAACTGTGTAAAAGCGACCAGGTAAATAAAGACGGATTGTCTCAGCTGTCAGAATAACATGGAAATTTAAAAAATATTGGAAAGTAAGCTGGTTTTTTTTTTTTTTTTTTTTAATGATTTTGCTGCGAAGATGAAGTTTTGAAAATTTTAAAGCGCTACGGTGATTTATGGTGACATCTTTGTTTGTATTGCCATATTTTGTACTTCAGCATGTTTTGACAATGGGTTAGTGGTCTCTGCTTGATTGAATTACGTCATGGTGTAATGTTTTTAGGATTTATAAAACCGGTTAGAAAATAATTGTCTCGCAGTAACATTTGTCATATTTTCCCCCTGGATCAGTTCGTTCCATAATCCCCTGTCTAGCCTCAGTTATTTTAATGTTTCTGTACAGAAAATTAAATGTATGTATATGTATAGGTTAATTTCTTCTATTTTTTATATACGCTATACTAGTGGAAAAACAACGCATTCCTAAAAATAGAGCGAAAACAGCGAAACTTGGTATGAAAATATTTTTCGGCTAAATGCACAAATTATTAACATTTAAACGCCAATGAACGCACCGGGCATTTTTAGAGCAGATAAGAAGGGTCTAACCTGGGGCTCATAGAAGAAGCACAGTCCACACTGACGAATAATTTTCACTTGTTTTGTTGTTTCGTTACGTTCGTAGTCTATGAAGATGCCCCTGATGCACCAATACGAGTAACTGAGTGAGTATGTCAACCGATATTTTCATCGGAGCGATGTCGATGGGTTCATGATCCCTCCGACTTTGTGTCGAAATAAGAGGATGTAATCTATCATTCGGCAGGAGTGATGTAGGGGTCAGTCTATCTCAGTGCTAATCGGGAGAAGGGGCTTCGACCACGAATTTCTGCCTATTATGATTTTTAAATGTAATAAAGCCTAATGTTTAATATATTCTAAATTGCATATAGATTATATATCTAAAGGAAAATGTGCATTACAATGCGAAAAACACGTCTAAACAAGTACTTCAACTAATTTGAGTACTGATGAGGTTCTGCTTTTGGATTCTGGAGAATGTGAACAAAAGTATGTAGATTTTTGTCTCCGTTTCTTATTGGTGACAATTAGAAAGGGAATCCAAATTTTTCATAAAATTTCAGTTTTTCTTCTAATCTTAAATCTATTCTATCTGACATTGTAAGAGAGCGATAAGAAGAAAATGAAATTTCAAGAAGTGAATACTTGACCATCGTTCTATCGTTCTATGAATGGCAAGTATTCATATATTGAACAAAGGATAGGAACTCTGTTCTTCTAATAACAGAGGGATGAAAAGCTTTAACCAAATGCGTAGACGCCCATACAACATCCATAGATTTCAGGGGATAAAGGAAAGGAAAAACAAAGCTTGTTTTGTATAAAAGTTCGGATAAATTGCTATCTAAAATATTGTAAAATTAAAATACTCCTTTAGTAACAGTATAAATAGCTGATTAAAGATATCAACAAGTTTTGGAAGCAGGAAATGGCCTCCTTTTTCAAGATAAATATACAGAGCAAAAAGTCATCTACAAAGTATTTTAAGTTCAGAATTAACAAAATATTTTAATTTCAGAAAGTTTGTCTTGGTTAGAAATGATGTTGCTACCCTGCAATGTACTTTATAATAACTTCCACGATTCATGGAGAAAAATTTGGATCAAATACAATTTCCATGTCTACAACTTCACTGAGTCAAATCCGTTTTTCAGAATTCCAAGTAAACATAATTTTTAACACTTTACAACATAGTTGAAAGTGTTTATGACTTTGTTTATTCTGTCGGTCTGTCCGTTAGCACGATAACTGCCTTAAAAATGGATTTATCAAAATGAAATTTTAGTATGTTTTTCAGACAGTCTATGGTACCTATGGGAATATAAATGAATAATGTCACCCAATTAGTTTTTTTTTAACCCGTGTTGAAAAAATGAAATACAGTGAACCCTATGATGGGACCTAATGTTTCAAACATGTTTTAAGCGAATTTAAAATTCACAAATTTCTTCGAAAATTTTAGGAAATATTCAAATTATCCCATAAAATATATAAAAAAAATTTCAGTAAAATATGTTAGGTAGTTTTTTAAATAAAAATTATTTAATATAGGGAGAAAAACAAATTCAATTAAATTCTGACTCTCGTTATATCCTCCAGAAAGAAAAAATAGATATATTATATAATAAATATCTTTCCAAGAGTTTAATTATTTTATATATGAGAAAAATTTCATATTTCAAAATAAATATGGTAGATAACAATTTTTCAAATTTTTAAATAAAATAAATTATTATAGTATTGTGATGAATGAAACGACTGGAAAAATATTTATGAATGAAATGCTGCTTTTATATAGAGGCGATTTATATTTCGATGACGTCATTTGAATAAAGTTCATTTGTTTTCGATGAAGTTTTCAAATATAACAAATTATTGTAGTGTTATGATAATTTTAAAAATAATACTGAGGAATGTATCGCATTTTAGAGATGTTTAAACCAGGCAATTTATATTTCAATGCCGTCATTTGAATGAAGTTCATTTTCTTCGATGGAGTTTTCAAATATAATAAGTTAATGTAGTATTGTGATAATATTAAAAGTATTGCCGAGGAATGCATCGCATTTTAAAGATGTTTGTATAAAATTGCATTGAAGTTGGAAAGTGTTTCATAATTAATGCTTTCTGCATGATTGATCTTTCTTGTTATTTTATAACTTACAAAACTTCCCTGAAGAAAGCAGGTATACGTCAGTCATTTATATAATGAAACATAAAAATATTGACAAAACTCCACAAGCTACCCAAAAAACGCAGAGAATAAATATAACTATAGATTCTTTTCCCCATATAACACAAATTCTAGACTTGTCTGAAGTGAAATTTGAAATAAAAACGTGACACCCCCCCCCCCCCCCCCCCATATGCAAAATATTCCGCAAAAAGATTTTTTTTTCTTTTTACATTTTTAGGAAAAACAATCCAGTATTTTTTAGACTTATAGATGTTTTCTTTCGCAATCTTAAATAATTCTCGTCAGAGAAAAGTAAGTTCATTCATACGTGACATTAAATCAGCTGCAGAGCTTTTATTAGCATGAAGGACTTAACGCATTCAGCTTTTTAAGTACTGTTTGAACTGTGTTTTTCTTAAAGCGTTTTTGTTCTTTTGAAGTGTATAGCTGTTTATTGAATCTGTGTTTTTACAAAGCTTTAAGAGCTCTATTTCTGGAGCTTTATTGCTAACTAATGGAACTTGTGTAGTATGCAGTGTCTTCAAAATTCGCGAGAATTCATTCTACTGAAAATTCTGGTCTATAAACATCGTCTTTTTATAATCTATCCCTTATACAATGCTTGAAAAATCAAGTATATATATATATATATATATATGATACAGCAATTTTAAGCTTTTCCCAATAATGCGCCCTTTTCTTTCATAATTCTTATTCTAAATTCATATTTCATGTCCAGCACGTATTGCAACTATATTAAATTCTATTCCACTCCATTAATATTAACAGAGATATTAACACTTCCTCTTTTCCTCGACCATACCGTATATGGCCAATAAACTTTACCTCTGCGTAAACTTTTTCATATGAAACTGCTTCCCCATCACATTTTTAAAAGCATAAAGAATGCGAAGGCAGCATGTGTCCCCATATCGTCATATTTCCTCTCCCAACGATGTAACTGTACATTGTGTGAACACAGACTGAATAGAGATGTCTTGTCGTTTACGAGGAGCTCGGCCTTATGTAACTAATAAGGATTTTCGAATTGAAATGCACAAGACTCTAAAATGTTACCTATGTAAGATGAGTACAAAATATAACATTTTAAATGTTTTCTTATTTCTGAATTAGATGAACTTTTACAATCATTTTATTAAATAGGAAGTCATGGTCATCCATAGGGGTTGTAAAGGGGGGGGATCACACTTTCTCTTGGACATTAATATAACAAAGGCGAATATCAGGCCTGTTGATGTTGTACATGATGGACTTGAGTTTGCCCTCACCCCTTGGAAAAAGTTTTACAGGCGCCTATGTATGAAATAGAAAAATTATTAGCAAGCGATAGAAAAAATATCTCAGTTTTGTAAATATAAACAGCCGGAACTAACGAAATAAAGCAATTTAAAGGAGTGCACTGAAAATGGGTGATAACACTGTAGTCAATAATGTATTTAAACAATTTTGTATATTAATTATTTACAAATACTATACTTTAAAACTATAAACTTAAAAATATCATAACCACAGCAGTATGGTAAAAGTCCACTAGGAAATTATCAATTGTTTTCGTTTAACTGAAATTCTCCTGTAACGTGATTTTTAAAAGGAAATCAGATGTATTCTTTCTAAAACTCACAAATGCGCAAACGAATGCTTCGCTATATTGTTGCTGTACTAAGTCTACTTCACAAACTACTTAAGTTTAATGGTAGTCATTATTAGTGCGTTTCCTTGCCTTGATATTGTTTAAATTTGGGCGAATGCTATGTTATTCGTGGAAAATGACTCATATTTTTTAGTATTACATATGACTTTTTTCTGAGAAGATTAATTAATAGAACCTTGTTTGACCCAAAATGGCGGATCCATTCGCCCTGCCCAAGAAATTTTCATTCATGAAATGTCACTTCCCATATCCAATCATTGTCTGTCAAATTACGATGTTTATAAATGGTTGAAAATAGGTGAAGAAATAGCTACGCCTTCCTGGAAGCTAGCTTAAAGTTCTTGCTTATCAGCCAGGGCGGAGTTTAACAGGTGGACGGGGCTAATACCATGCTTCTTTCAATGAACCGTAAAAGCTAGATGATTTCAGCTGCTAGATATGCGTTTTAATGGGAAAAATACTTTGAAACGTCTCATCTTAAGTAAGTAAAGTATAACAGTTTTATATAAAAAAAAGACATATATATTCGCAAAGTTATATTAAAAAATATAATAAATAAAAGTATCTTTAAATTAGATTTTAAACAGGAGAGGATCAGCTTCTGAGCCTCAATGGGCGCTACGCAGTGATATATATGTATATATATTCTTGTTTCTATTTGTGTTATTGAATTGCATGCATAATTTATTTCCAAAATTTCGACCAAGATCTTCCATTTCATTTTTCTATAGCTGATTTATTCGAAGGCATTTCTTAAAATTTCAAGAAAACAACAAAACCATGGACACATATTCCAAAACTAATGTTAAATACGAAAATCAGATATAGAACTATTTACTGAGAAACAGTTTTTATATAAAAGACAAACATTTTAAGCTTGTCTGAAATGAAAATGTAGAAAAAATATGATCACAAAAAGGCAAAACGTTCCATTAAAACGAGTTCTTACATTTTTTTTTTAATGGGAACAATCCAGTCTTTTTCATTTTGATGTTTCCTTTCACTACCTTTAAAAGTGATTCTCGTCGTCAAAGAAAATGAAGTTTGTTCATATGTGACATTAAATCAGCCGGAACTTTGACCAGAATGAAGAATTTAATGCGCTCAGCTTTTTAAGTAACATTTTTTTTCCATTTCCGCTATTTGAATGTACATAAGAAATAAAATGAAATTGCTAATACCTTTGTAGTGTATAAATAAATGTTTATTGAATCTTAAACAACATTTAAGAACTTTTGCCTGAAAGTAACTGTTTGACTTCTGATAAAACTGGTTCAGATTTTACATGGAACAATTTTTTTGGAACTTCTATTAAATGGAAGTATTATGTTTATATGCATGCACAGGGCTTAATTTTTGAGATACAAGAGTCGTATTTTTGTAATTTTTCGTATATTTTACAGGTATAGGATTTCTGGGAAAGTTCTTAAGCACCCAAATACCTTTGGAATGATATATATATATATATATATCCTAAAGCGTACTAAGCGTACACGTAAGCGAGTTTCTAAGCTTATCTATAGCAAAGTAACCAAGTCCCACTTTTAATAATAGTGATAGCAGCGCCCTTACTGGAGAACTGAAAAAAGTGAGAAAGTTGGGTTCCTCTGCCGGCCAAAGAATATCTCAAATGTCACAAGGCATAGGAAGCTAAAATTTGATATAGGTATTCAGTTCTATACTCAAAAAATCTGATGTGGGCACCACATGACTTTCCTTATATAATGTAATGAATTTACTACTTTTACAGTAAAAAAAAATAGGTTTTTATAGTCGATACTAATATTTATACTAATATTTTTTTTTATATAGTCGATACTAATATTTTTAGTTCATACTAATATTTTTAATATTTTTACCTAATATTTTTCGACAATTAGTCGTCATTTTTATTGATTTAGCGTCATTTTTATCAATTTGGCGAGATTTTCGTTAATTTGGCAACATTTCAAAAAGTCGCCAAGTTGGCGACATTCCGCCAAATTCGTCGCCAAAATCTCGCCAAGCGTTATGGACAAAGAAATAAGTTAGTCTTACTGCAGATAAATGACTATTGGCTTTCAAATACAAAAGTATTACTCAAAGTATCTTTTTAATGAATGGAACGAGCTAGATCCACGAGAATGATGTCATCCAATTTATCGCATGGTATTACATATGAAAAGTGAACATGTTTCTCAATAGGAAATATATTTTTTTTAATTTCATATGACTTTTTGATAATTTTTATGAAAAATGTGCAATATCTCGAGAACGGTTTATGTTAGCGTTCTAAAATTTATGTCAATCGTTTTCTAATGAAAAATTACATAAGAAATGTCTATTTGCGTAACTTTATTCGTGGTTTTGATTTTTTAAAGATTTTTTCAAAATTTCATTCGAAAATTTAGGGGGGTTCCGAACATTCGATTGCGTATGAAAACAATAGGCTTCCAGTGTTTACGGATTGTGATTTTTGTACCAAATTTGGTTTAAATCGGTCCATTCGTTCGTCAGTTATCGTCTCCACAGACTCACTGACACACACACACACATACACACATACTTTCACACACACACACACACACACACACACACACACACACACACAGACATCACTCCAAAAATGTTTGATTCGTGATCAGGGATGCTTGAAACGTGCTCTCCCGTCGAAAACTCGAATTCGAATTTTCGACCCCGTCACAATACTTTCCTTATACATTATGTATATAAGGAAAGTAAAAAGGGAACATCTTAGAGACGGGAAGTTTTCCTGAGGGGTTGTGTTAGTCCAATTCATCTGTCCGGCCAAAAATATCCAATAAGAGTCCAATATTAAGCCTCACTATTATTATTAAAAAGGTCTCCATAGAAGCAAAGTTAAATATTGGACAATTTTTACTTTCCTTATATAATGTATAAGGAAAGTATTGTGACGGGGTCGAAAATTCGAATTCGAGTTTTCGACGGGAGAGCACGTTTCAAGCATCCCTCATCACGAATCAAACATTTTTGAAGTGATGTGTGTGTGTGTGGGGGGGGGGGGGGAGAAGTGTGTGTGTGTGTGTGTGTGTGTGTGTCAGTGAGTCTGTGGAGACGATAACTGACGAACGAATGGACCGATTCGAACCAAATTTGGTACAAAATTCACAATCCGTAAACACTGGAAGCCTATTGTTTTTATACGCAATCGAATGTTCAGAACCCCCCTAAATTTTCGAATGAAATTTTGAAAAAATCGTTAAAAATCAAAACCACTAATAAAGTTACGCAAATAGACATTTCTTATGTAATTTTTCATTAGAAAACGATTGACATAAATTTTAGAACGCTAACACGAACCGTTCTCGAGATCTTGTACATTTTTCAAAAAAATTATCAAAAAGTCATATAAAATAAAAAAAATATATATTTCCTATTGAGAAACATGTTCACTTTTCATATGTAATACCATTCGATAAATTCTGTGACATCATTCTCGTGGATCTAGCTCGTTTCATTCATGAAACAAGATACTTTGAATAATACTTTTGTATTTGAACGCCAATAGTCATTTATCTGCTGTAAGAATAAATTATTTCTTAGTGCATAAAGCTTGGCGACATTTTGGCGACGAATTTGGCGGAATGTCGCCAACTTGGCGACTTTTTGAAATGTTGCCAAATTAATGAAAATCTCGCCAAATGGATAAAAATGACGCTAAATCAATGAAAATGACGACTGTCGAAAATTCAATATCTTGGAAATAATACTAGTATCTACTATAAGAAAAACCTCTTTTTTACTGTAAAAGTAGTAAATTCATCACATTATATAAGGAAAGTCATGTGTTGCCCACATCAGATTATTTAACTATCTTGCAACAATGGCTATTTATATTAGTACTATTGGAAGCAAAATGCAACCCAAATAATAGGACTTGGCAGAGATTTGAAAACCGCGTACACATACGATGTCTTTCATCGGTGATTTTTCAACGGATTATAAGCCAATAATGAAATATTTGGAGTATGAGACCCCCAATCGACTTTCTCATACATTCATATTCTGTATGATTTAAGTCCACTTCTATTATAATTGGTATTTCAATGGAAATAAATACATCTTTTTATGTGCTTTCATTGCAAGTTATTCTTTTGAACACGGAGTTAGAGAGGAGATAAAATTCCTATAGATGGAACTCTTTAAAATGCCATAATGCTTTGAGAATTCCATTTGGGTGTCGCCAGTGTTAGTAAAGTAGTCTCTATTATTAGTTGATGCAACATAAAGGCGTAGTATTTAGTATATGTATTTTTGATGATTTTTAAATGAAAGTTCCCTAATTAAGAGTATAATTATTCCAAATATTTTCACAGTTTCAAGACAGGGCCAACGGCCGTACCGTGCTGAAAACACCGGTTCTCGTTAGATCACCGAAGTCAAGCAGCATCGGGCGCGGTTAGTACTTGGTGGGTGACCACCTCGGAACACCGCGTGCTGTTGGCCATCTCGGGTGCGGTATCCCCGTGGTTTGCGCGCTAGATTTGCACGCTACCACAAATGCCGCCGTGTTCATGCGGAGTACGATCACGTTAAACATGTTTGTCCGTAAGTCCTTCCGAGAGGTTGGTGGTAGGGGAAGGAGGGTACGGTCCCTGTGGATGCCTCCCCCACTGGGTTCCGGTCTAAATTGGGTGGCACTTCCCGGCCGTCCATACAGTTACCTTACACCTTTCTGGTAGGTCGGACGGTCTGGGTCTCAACAACAACAACAACAGTTTCAAGACAGGGTACATAATATAGGGAGAAAAAATAAATTAAAAGGTGAAATAATTTTACCTACGTAGGAATATTCCTTATTCAGTTCTAATTTTCACTGCACTGATAATTTATTTCTACAAAATTGATAGTTTAAATAAATATCTTGATTCATTAAATTCAAATAACTTCGTTAAAAGCAACATGTAATAAATATAATAAAAATTAAAAGTATCGACTGGTTCAGAAGGCAATAACAGCCTTTTTCGTCAGGACACAGGAGAAGCGTAACCTTCACTCGTCAAAATAACTTTGTGGCTCAAATTTTTGTGAGAAGAATGTGCCAGGAATTACATAGGCAATTAGATAGTTGAATTGTGGTAGGAATAAGATGTACAGCGTAAAAATGTAAGGCCTCTTATTGCTGTAATAAGAATGAAATTTTACAAAGAAAACAGCAAGGCAACTCTGGTCCAAATTGCAGAATGAAGGCAAGGTTGTAGTGCAATGATTTTTGCCGGTGGTATTACGTCACGTGATAAATTTCATTCTGAGAGTTTTATGTTTTTAGTTTTGTATCGCGGAATACAGTATTTCGTGGAATATATGTTGGAAAACTCTGCTTTAATAGAATACTTGGTGTAAAAGTCGTTTCATGGAGATGAGACTTCCATTGCAGAGCAACCGAATTGGGATAAAACATAATTGGTGAAGTCATACTTGCAGAATGCGTCTATTTGGGGCTTGTCTAAAGCTAGGATCACGCTCTTATTGCAGATAACAGAATCTATGACTGATTTCGCACATGTTAACTCTCGTCAGCAGGGAATAGCCGATATCTGATTTGGTGTAAAGAAAACTTGCTGTGTGCCCCAATTTTGCGGTACAGTATGAAGACAGCCCAAATGAATGGATTGAAAGATGCTATTCTTACTCATAAATCTTGAGTCTTTCACATTAGTGAATCACCTGTTTCAGAGGTAGAGCCAGAAATGCCATTTCTTCAGAGAATAAAATCATTTCGATACTCCTCTCTTGCACTTTTCTTTTTCTTTTGAAACTAATTTAGCTTTAGAATTCTGCTGAAATCTGTTCAAGCTGAAGATGAAAGTTTCGAAAAAGAATCTTCGAATTCCTTTCTCCACATACCATATTAATTAGAGTTTGCAACCAGCAAGCAAGGCATTTGCATTCCGTTGTGCGAAAGCCAGAGACAATGCGATCCTTAATGCCCGTTCCAGCAATATTTTTCAAGGCGGGAATCTGTAGGAAACGGCGCGAAAAGAACTTTAGAGGCAAAACTTAGGGCTGATAAACAAAAGTTCTTTTCTGTCGGAATAAATTTTCAGTGAAGAATGTCTTTCTGTAGAGAAAGTAAGTCTCATTGCCTGCGAAATAAGTTTTATTTTTCATTTAAATCGAAAGAGGTATTCGATAGGATATCAGGGATACTTCGAATGTTCCTATAAATTTTAAATGGATTTAAATTTTAGATATTTTAGTTGGATAGATATATATGGACGTGTGAACTATTTACTGGAATTAATTTCGAATAATGCGTTAGAAGTATCTGTTACTAGATTTTATAATATCTTAGGTGTTACGTTACAGTCATCAGGACTGATAATTAAGACTGGAATCCATGTATAAGAGTTTAAATGTCAGAAAAATGCAACCATGCACAATGACAGTTTATTTGTAGCGAAATAAAATTGCAGAAATAAATATAATATCTTATTGCCAGTTCAGTTATTCGGGGATGCTAGCTGATGATCTCGAATCAGAGTAAAACCGATCTCATATTAGAATGATGAGTATAAAATAATTACATTTTCAAAAAGAAATTTCAGTATGAAAAGATATATTTTCCCTTTTAAAGAAAGTTGTAAAGAATTCCTATCTCACCTGATATTCAAGTCACAGATCTTCGCTTAGCCAGTAGACACTTTACTCATTGAGCTATACTTTTCTTTCTATCGTAGAACTGCCATAGCATTCTCCTTCTTCAGATTTCTAATAGAAGTGAAATTTCAGTTCTATATAACCTCCTTATTTCTATTTTTTTAAATATAAGATATAATCCTATTAATAAGTTATAACACTTTACGCAAAGGACAAGGAAATACTTAAATAACGTAATTGAGTATAAATTAATAAACAATGCAGCAATTGTTTATTACTTTGTATTTAATTACGTTGTTTAGGCTTTAACTTATAGTATCCAATTCATCAAAGCACCCGTGAATTAAAATTTACTGCCAAATATCAGAGTTCTTGGAAAAATTGAAATGCTCTTTGAAAACTCATTGATTTACTCCTTATAACCTTCAGGGTTTAGTTACTCAGGCGCTATTGCAAACATTTTTCTACTACAACCTGGATTTGAAACACTGATTTCTGCTTAGTAAGCCGATGTTTTTCATTGAGTTACTGATATAATAGCCTTTTCATCTCTAGTAGAAATGAACAATACATTAGTAAAACACATTTTCAAAGTTCTATTTCATGGCTTTTCTATTAGCCGGGATTTAAACGACTGATTTCTGCTTGGAAAGTCGATGCTTTTCATCGAGTTAGAGATAATCACTTTTCCATCGCTAGCAGAAATGGACAATACATTGTTAAACATATTATAAAAGTTCCATTTCAAATCTTTCGAATTGGCCGGGATTGAATTGACTGACTTCTGCTTGGTAAGTCGATGCTTTTCATCGAGTTAGAGATAATCGCTTTTCCATCGATAGCAGAAATGGACACTAGATTGTTAAACACATTTTCAAAGTTCATGGTTGTCAAGTATAAGAGAAGATATCTTTTGTGCTATAAAGCTAAATAATATCAGATTAATTTCAGCAACAGAAACTTATTCTTTCGGTATATATTCTTACATCTGAAGTTCAGCGTACTTTAAATAATAACTGAGGCGTACAAATGTTTATTTAGATATAAATATTTTGTATTATGAAACATTTTCACTTCACTTGATCAGTATTATAGTGACTCAAAAGTTTCTACGCTATTGCAATAAATGGGTGCACCAGGGCAAACTAACTTCAGGGCCACGCTTCTGTGCGATGCAAAGAAGTTGAGGCAACAAAAGATTTTAATAGTCTTCCCATAAAGCCTCAAGTAACATTTCCATAAATCATTTATCCCATTTCTCTGTAAGATCTTACTAACAAAGAATATAACAAGAACTTGAGTATATATTCTAGATAAATGATTTAAAAACATACAAATGAGGTAAAGCAAATTTTATGTCTCTTATTCTATTGAAAGTCGTTCAATGCAAAAAAATCCTGAAATAATTTCAAAATTTCCTATTGTATTTTTTGTTACGGTTGTCTGAACTTGTTTAAAACTCAAATTCTGTTCCTTATATTTTTTATAACTAAAAATGAAATAAGTCATTTTAAATACTTATGCTTTAAATATTGGGGACATTTCTCTAGAGCAGGGGTCGGCAACCTTTTTTAATAGGGAAGCATATTTTAAAAATGTGGGAGTTCGGCGGGCACCATGGGGAGGGAGAGGCAGTATTTGAACATGGAAATTTTAATGCGACATAAATTATTACATACATTTCTAATACATAAATTCAAATTTTAATTGAAAAAAAGCATAATCTTAAAATTGATAATTAATGCGATATTTGACATTTCAAATCTGAGGCCAACTCGTTGTAATGTGGCACATAAATTGAATTCCCAGTTCTCAGGTATTGGTCCAAATGAGCGTCAGTGAGGCTTGATCGGTACTTTGATTCTAAGTATTTCATACTGGAAAACGAACATTCACAAGCATATGTCGACGCGCAAAGGTAGTTCCATTTTAGAGCACGTTTTCTCAACAATGGGAAGCTATTTCAATTCACAAAATTCCATACTTTTTCTTCGTTATGATGTGATTTTAATTCTATGTCATTTGCTATATTTATAATTTCAAATTGAGTCCTCCTTATTGGAAATATCGAAATATGTTGCGATTTTATTAGTCACGTCGTCCTCTGTATGAGAGAAAGGATTAATAAACAAGAAAGATCAATCATGCTTAAAGCATTGATTATGAAACACTTTCAAACTTCAATGCAATTTTATTTAATTAAGTCTAAAATGCAATACATTCCTCGGTAATATTTTGAAACTTATCACAATACTGCATTAATTTATTATATTTGAAAACTTAAACCTTCATCGAAAAAAATGAACTTCATTCAAATGACGGCATTGAAATATAAATTGCCTGGTTTAAACATCTCTAAAATGTTATACATTCCTCGGTAATTGTTTTAGAATTATCATAATACTACGATAATTTATTATATTTGAAAACTTCATCGAAAACAACTGAAATTAATTCAAATGACGTCATAGAAAAAATAACACGCCTGGATCTCTCTATAAAAACAGGATTTCATTCATAACTTTCTCCCATTCATTTCATTTATCACAATACTATAATAATTTATTTTATTTAAACATTTTGTTTAAGACCATGGAGCTACAAAAAATTAAACTCTATGCTTGAAACTTCATCGAAAAAAATCGTCCTTCTCTTTATGAAATCAATTAATATTTCATTCATATCAGCCATGCAGACTCCATGGACTAAATTATTTTGTGTTAAAAAAATACAGGAATTCTAATACAACTCATTCTATATATTTTGCTGTTTACATTTTACATAGGTGAAAAATAGGCTTAGTTGTAGAAATAATCAAATTTAGATGAGCATTTAAACTCAAATATATTGTCATTGCGTTGTTTCAGTATGTAGATGCACAGAATTTAAGCAAAAATAAAGTAGTTTTAGGACGGATACAACACTCAATATGAATTAAAAAGAACTTAAAAAAATCACGATTTTGAAACAAGATGGATGCCATATATCATTTGAAGTGGGTCATGTGATCGTTTCATATCATGGTCACGTGATCGTTTCATATAAGAGGTGTAATTATTATTTTAATTTTTATTTAAAAAACTACTGAATATATTTCGCTGAATTTTTTTTTATACATTTTATGGAACAATTTGAATATTACCCAAAATTTTTGAAGCAATTTATGAATTTTAAATCCGCTTAAAAAATGTTTGAAAAATTAGGTCCCATAGGGCTCAATGTATTTCATTTTTTCGACCCGGGTTCAATCCAAAACTAATTGGGTAATATTATTCATTTATATTCCCATAGGTTCTACAGACCGTCTGAACAACATACTAAAATTTCATTTTGATTAAGTCATTTTTACGACAGTTATCGTGCTAACGGACAGACAGAATGAACAAAGCCATAAACACTTTTCAACTTTGTTGTAAAGTGTTAAAAAACGTTAAGAGTGCCCCTAATTCGTAGAATTCTTCAAATCTGGTATTAAATTCTTCCAATAAGGAATCAATATGTTTGGCAAACTGATGGGTGGTAGCATTTCCATCGCAATAATTTTTTATTACCATTTTAAAATTTGGGAAATGTGATAAATTATCTTTCTCCATATGCGATTTCCAGAGCGCCATTTAGCTTTAAATGCATTTACCGTACTTATCATAGAAGCAATATGATGATTTCCACCCTTTAGTTTCAAATTTAATTCCTTCAATTTTACTGTTAAATCAGTTAGGAAGCCAAGCTCAATTAACCAAGGTTTTTGCTCTAATTATACACAAATTTCATTCCTGGGTAATAGAAATTCTTTCACCTGTGGTTATAAATTTAAAAACCGTTCAAGTATCTTTCCTCTACTGAGCCACCTCACTTCTCTGTGTGTGATAAGATCTACAAATTCTGCATCATCTTCTTGTAGAAGTAATTTAAACAATCTGTGCATTGCCGCTGCTCTTATTGAATTTATCACTCTTGTTACTGTCTGTATAATATGCTGAAAATGGATTATCTTTGAGCATAACACCTTTTGGTGAATAATACAATGATAAGATGTAAATTTTGGAAATATTGGGTCTTTCTTACATAGCGCAATGAAACCATTATTTCTTTCTTTCATTGCAGGCCTGTTGTAATTGCGGACAATTTTTCTAAAGGTACATTATTTTCCACTAGATACTTTTTAAAAGTTGAATAAATATCGTTGCTTCTTGTGCGTCCTTTTAAAGGCAGAATTTTCAAAAATTCTTCATTTACAGAAAAGTCTTCAAAAACAATCTTTGCAATAATACATAATTGATTCGACACGTTGGTGGACTCATACACTTGCAATGTAAAGAATGCACTTTTTTGAATGTCATTATTCAACCGTGATTCAATGTCACTAGCCATCATTTCAATTCTTCTAGTTACTGTTCTCGCTGATAGTTGGATGGCATTTATTGCCGTTACTATTTCGTTTTTATTTTTATAGTCATCAAAAAGTGTCTCTGCATTTACATAATAATCTCACCTTCTACAAACGGCTTCATTTTCTTTGCCAATAAGTGTGCAATTTTGAAAGAGGCAGAAGTGGCTTTTCTTGATTGGGAAATGGGTCTGGTAAATAAACTCTGCTGTCCAGTCGAGTTTTAGTTCAGAAATTTCTTTCTTTCTAGTTTACCAGTTTATTGAAATTTTGTATTAAAATTTTTATGAGTAGCTATGAAATGCCTCTCCAAATTACATTTTTTAGCAATCGCTTCACTTGAATTGCACAATAAGTATACACTTTTTTCTTTATAATAAATGAAACAAAATTGTTCTTCCCACTCAACTTGAAAATGGTGTGTCTTCTGCTTCTTATTTCTTTTTTTCATGACGGAAACAATAATAATAAAAATTTATATAAACAATTAAATTAAGCAATCACAGGTATACTTACAACTCGAAATACAAATTCATTAAATGACAAGTTTATATACGAATAGAGGTAGCGAATGTAAAGCGTAGTACGCCGTGACTGGACAGGGTGTACGAGGATAGTGGGGACAGAAAATAGCTCACTATATACGGAATCAGATGTCTCTAGTAGATAAAAATTGATTCATCTAGTCATCTAGTGTTATCTAGATGTCGATAAGATTCAGTTTTTGTTCAAAGTTTAATTGTACAATTCGTACAATTCTTAAAATGGCGAAGATAAAATAAGAATGTTTACTAAAACTATTCATTACAACTACGAGTGTCTGTTGTTCAAATATCTAAAATTTAGAATTTAGATATTTGAACGGCGGGCACTTTAAAATTGCTTCGCGGGCACCTTGAAGCCCGCGGGCACCTCGTTGGCAACCCCTGCTCTAGCGTGTTGTGTTGCCAATTTGTACAAAGCAGTAATGAAATGTGAACTATCATGCAAATAAGGTATCCTTTTCACAAAACCCAATTATCCCCATTCTCATTTGTTCATTTTTACTATATTTTCTGTACTACTGTACAAAGTATTTTCCCCGGAAATTTTTTCGAATTCGAAACTTTGACAGAAAATCATGTTTAAAGACTTGTATACGTTTCATACACTTTCTTTTAAAGATGTTTGTTTGTGATTTCTTAAAGGTGTCTTGTGATTTCTAAAAGATGTTTGTTTGTGCTCTCTAAAATATGTCTGTGTTTCTAAAATATGTTTGTGCTTCCTTAAATATATTGTTTTGTGCTTTCTAAAATACGTTTGTGCTTTCTTAAATATATAGGTTTGTGCTGTCTTAAATATATTGGTTTGTGCTTTCTAAAATACGTCTGCGCTTTTTAAAATATGCCTGTGCTTTTAAAATATGTTTGTTCTTTCTAAAATATGTTTGTGCTTTTTTGAATATATTGGTTTGCGTTTTCTTAAAGGTGTCTGTTTGTGCTACAAAGCTAAGTAATATCAGAGCAATTTTAACAACAAAACCCTATTATTTTGGTGTATATTCTTACATCAGCGTATTTTAAATAATTACTGAAGCGTACAAATGTTTATTTAGATATAAATATTTTGTATTATGAAACATTTTCACTTCACTTGATCAGTAACATAGCGACTCAAAAGTTTCTATCCTATTACAATAAATGGATGCATCAGGGCAAACTGACTTCAGGGCCACGCTTCTGTGCAATGCAAAGAAGTTGGAACAACAAAAGAATTTAATAGTCTCCCAATAAAGCCTCAAGTAACATTTCCTTCAATCATTTATCCCATTTCTGTAAAATCTTACTAACAAAGCACATAACAAGAACTTGAGTATATATTTTAGCCAAATAATGATTTAAAAACATACGAATGAGGTAAAGAAAATTTTATGTCTCCAATTCTATTGGAAGTCTTTCACTGGAAAGAAATTCTGAAATCATTTCAAAATTTCCTATTATATTTCTTCTTACAGTTATCTGAATTTGTTTAAAACTCAAATTCTGTTTCTTATATAACGATAACAGTATATTTTTTATAGCTAAAAATAAAATAAGTCATTTTAAATACGTATGTTTTAAATATTGGGGACATTTCTCTAGAATGTTGTGCTACCAATTTATACAGAACAGTAATGAAATGTGAACTATCATGCAAATAAGGTATCCTTTTCGTGAAACCCAATTACCCCCATTCTCATTTGTTCATTTTCACTTTATTTTCTCTACAACTGTACAAAGTAATTGCCCCCGAAATTTTCGTATTCGAAACTTTGACAGAAGGTTTAAAGACTTGAATATGTTTCGTACATTTTTTTAAAACTGTCCGTTTGAGCTTTCTTAAAGATGTCTTGTGATTTCTAAAAGGTGTTTATTCGTGCTTTCTAAATTATGTTTGTGCTTCCTTAAATATATTGGTTTGCGTTTTCTAAAATATGTCAGTGCTTTCTAAAATATATTGTTTTGTACTTTCTAAAATATGCCTGTGCTTTCTAAAATACGTTTGCGCTTTCTTAAATATATTGGTTTGTGCTTTCTTAAATATATTGATTTGTGCTTTCTAAAATATGTCTGTACTTTTTAAAATATCTTTATGCTTTCTAAAATATGTTTGTTCTTTCTTGAATATATTAGTTTGTGCTTTCTTTAAGTCGCCTGTTTGTGCTTTCCAAAAGAGGTCTCTTTGTTCCAGAAGTGCCCGAAAGGTTCCTAAATAAAATAAACAATAATTTTTACATCTTAAATTATTTCTGGCATATTATATTAAATATTATATAAAAATGTTTATATTAAATAAGTTCTTCTTTATGAGTTCAAAGCTATAGAATAGCATCGTTTCAAAAGTCTGCTTAGTGTAAGGACTAGTAACATTTTCCGACGGTTGAATTTAATATAATGGTCACATGCATAAAATATATAAAAGTTCGAAGGGAATTTAACGGAAATTTTTAATATCTCATAAAAATTGCACATTGTAAAGAGTTTACAAAAGTAAACATTGTATTTAAATTTTTATTTTAAATAGGATGGATGTTTTGGGGTAGTTTACAAAACATAAATTAAATAGTATCCCGCAAACTAATAAAAATGAAGATACCAATAAATAATAATATACGTGACACATTCGGCATTGATTTCGCATAGACCAACTAATAGATGGAATACTAAAAAGGTGTTTTCGTAATACCTCTCCCCGCTCTTTAAAACGTATATAATTTTAATTTGGTCGAAAATTGTTTTCGCTATACGAAAATAATACCCTCTTTTAGCGAGAGAAGTGCGTGCATATGACTTTCCTTTTTAAGATTAAAAAACTTAGATATTGTGATAAGAAATAACTCGTTACCATTTCAGATAACTTTTCTGAACTTTATAGAAATCCTATGATTCTTCCGAGAAGTCAAATACACTTTGCGATAAAGTAAAATATAATATTTCTAACATCTTACGAACACCTCGTGATAACTTCACTGTACCGCTCATTTGGGGATTCAGATCCAGGCTTGTTTGCACTGAAAAAGAAAATTCTAATACTTCTAAAACGTGCGTTGCCTTTATCTGTGATACAATTTACGTTGTGATCTAGTTCACTATTGATTGCGTCAAAGTCACACTCTTTCTACATTTTTCGTTTGATTAGTTTTCGTAGAGTTACACATATCTTACTACATTAGAGTTACACATATCTTACTACGCCGGCCGTCCAAATAGTTGCTCATGTCCTCTGGATGAGTCGGACGGTCTGGGTCTTCTACATATCTTACTACAAGGTAGGATCAAAAAGTTCGGAGATTGTACTGATATCTCCCACCTGATTGGAGGAGAGGGGAATTATTTTACCGTGGCGTAGAGGCACATGTGACGCCAGATGTGAAAAAGAAGAAGCAGGTGTTTTTCCAGACAATGCGTGTCAGTGAATTGTAGTCGCTCGCATTCGTCGAAAATGAACATTGCACCTGTTACAGCAGGTGCAATGTTTCTGTCGGCGATTTCCCCAAACGCTGTCAGCATTTGATAATTGCACGTTGTTTTTCAAACGCCATTTCCATTTTCGACGAATGCGAACGACTACAATTCACTGACACGCATTGTCTGGAAAAACACCTGCTTTTTTTCACATCTCGCGTCACATGTGCCTCTACGCTACGGTAAAATAGTTCCCCTCTCCTACAACCAGGGTTGGAGATATCAACACATTCTCCGAAGTTTTTGATCCTATCTTGTATATGTCTCCCATAATTCTGAAATTAGTTTTAAAGGTTTCGTATTACTATTTATTATAATATAATAAGAGCTCTCAGAAAGTGTCAGAAATTATCTCCGGCATATAGACATTGCGCTGAATAGATTACTCTGCCACGCATGTGATATTGAAATCCTGATATGTGGGAGATATGCATTGGAATTCCAATATTCCATCTGTTAAGTTACTAGCTGCGTCAGGTCTATGAATAAAGGATATAGGATTGATATGGTTAATTACAAACAGTGGCGAAGGGAGACAGGGTAGACAATGTCTACTCAAATAACCTCAAGCAACACTTTAATAACCCCCACATTATTCAAAATATATTATGTACTTATTTCGAAAACGTGTAATTAAAATATAAAGGTACCTGGTAGCGGGTTGTTTATCCCCTTTTAACGCTTTGTCACTGATTATAATTACAGAAATTGTACAGAAATTGCGTGACAATAATACTGTAAATTATATAACTTCCTGATGGATTAAAATTAATGAATTTCAGATGCTGTTTGAGTTAATTTTGATTCTTTAAAACATATATATATATATATATATATATATATGCACACACTACTCTACATAGAAAATACATCACCATGAACCTTTGGCCGTATAATTATGCAAATTGCGAAACAAACGCAGCTAACCGATGTATGCAAATGATCTGAAATGCAAGTAGGTCACGTGATTAGAACGCGGGATAAAAAGGGTTGGAAACGGCAGATTAGCCAACAGTAGTTATTGTTTGTCGTCTACGGAAACTCGTTTTCCGTGCTGTTTTTCGTTTCAGAATACATGTGTTGTTGAAGAGATGTCTGGCCTATGACGCCGAAGTCCGTTTCAGCATTTGGACGATCATGCGAGGGGATTCATTTTAGGCCTACGTACGGCTGGGTGGTTGTTCCGGCGAATCGCCGCTGGAACATGCGTAGATGCGCGTATGTGCAAAGTATTTGGAGAAGATGCATTGAAGAAGGGCATGGGAATGATCGCAGTGGTACAGGCCTATCCAAACGTACGTTAGTATTGATTGACGCATTCAAAAGCATGTGGTGGCGGCTCCACGAACGACAACTGCCCGCATTTTGCAGAATTTGCTTCTTGGACGATTGAATGGGGTAGGGTTGTGTTCAGCGACGAGTTTCGATTCTGTTTGTCGAATGACTGTCGCCATGTGAGAGTCTGGAGGCGACGTGGAAATAAATCCAATCCTGTTGTGAATGTTGAACGCCATACTGCTCGACAATGCGGCATCATGGTTTGGGGTACCATCGGTTTCGATAGCCGGTCACCCCTGGTTCGTATCAGAACCACAATGACGGCACGATGATATGTTGAGGAGGTGCTGCGACCGGTTGCACTGCCCTATCTTCAGCGGTTGCGAAATGCTGTTTTCCAGCAAGATAACGCGCTACCGCCCAAGGCAACCGTCAGCAGACAAGCCTTGCAAGGTAACCAGGTGCTTCCTTGGTCTCAGCTGTCATCAGATGTCTCTCCCATCGATCATGTATTGAACGTGATTGGCCGTCGTTTGATTGCTCTGCCCCGCCTCAAACAGAGGACAACCTGTGGAGGATGGTTGAAGGCATATGGTCATCCTTCCCTCAGGAAACTATCCGCACACTCATTGCATCTATTCCTCGAAGCTGCTTGTATCGCCGCAAGAGGTGGTCCTACTGCCTGCTAACCACCCTGTCTATGCCATTACTGTATTGCATTATCCTTTTAAAATTAAAATCACTTATTTACATATGCCATCTCTGTGTGTCCTTTCACATCACACTCTATTCGCTTTTCCATGGTGTTGCATTTTCTGTGTCGGGTAGTGTATTATTACCCAGTCTGACTAGCTCACCCAATTATTTTTCCATTTAACATGTTAGCAGAATAATAAAATGTGCGCCATTTTCATACTTAAATCTGAAAGGGTTGTTGACATTCAGAAAAAGTTACCGACACCTTTTATTAAGTACGTATATGTCACATTTAATGACCGATAGCCATTTAGAATCCTGAGTGAAAATGTCTAATTTATTATAAACAAATTTATTGCAAAAATGCACCCATAAGAAATTGAGTTACAGCTGTGAAACTCGGCATATAGTTTTACTCGGCATTGCACATGCTGCAGCAGGTGCAATGTTTCTGTTAGCGATTTCCCCAAACGATTGCAGAATTTAATATTCGCATGGTGTTCTTCAAACTCAATTTTCGTTTTCGGCGAGCACGAATGACTACAGTTCACTAACACGCATTATCTGGAAAAACCCTGCACTGCAGACCTGCGTCTTCCTTTTCACATTTCGCGTCAAATGTACGGTAAAATTACGCCTCTACGCCACGGTAAAATAGCTCCCCTCTCCTCCAATCAGAGTTGGAGATATCAGCACAGTCTCCGAACTTTTTGATTCTACCTTGTATATATATATATATATATATAATATTCCAGTGACAGATTACAGAAAAGTTGTAACTCATTCCTAGAAAAGTTCTTAAGCACTCCAGAAATTTTGTAAAGAAAGGTCCATGCTTGTTTACGTTGGGTTTAGGTTCATACAGTGCCCATCTCTAATCGAATAAAATAGATTGCAGCGCCCCCTAGGGAAGAGCTTAAAAAGTTAAGAACACGAATTTGGCAACAAATCGGGATAGGAGAAAAATGACAATTACTAAATTGTAGAGGATTAGCTAATGAGTAGGAATTGACATCAAGAACGTACGTAATGGAAAGAACGTATGGAAAGATATAAATATCAGTCTTAACTTTGACTCCTTAACTTTGCTGTTGTAGTTACGTGCATTTAACGTATATGTTACCGCATTTCTCCGTTAGTTTTAGCTTCGAAATTTGTTTCTGTGTCCATCACCTCTCTATTTATTATAATATCCTAAGAGCTTTCAGACAATGCCCCAAATACTGACCGGAATATAGACATCATGCCGAATAGATTACCCTATGTCACGAATGGGATATTGAAATCCTAATATATGGCAGATATGGATTGGAATTCCAATATTCCATCTACTTAGTTACTGACTGGCCTGTCTATGAATGGAGGACTGATATGTTTAGTTATTGCTATACAAAATGCGTGGCGAAAATGCTATGAATGGTATAACTCTATGAAGTGTTGAAATGAATGAATTTCGTATGCTATTTGAGGTTACTTTGTATTCCTTGGAGATTATATAATAACTGCATAGATATAATTCCGTATTTAGCAGTGCGCTGTTCAATCTGATTATAATGTTTGGGAATCTTCAATGGACAAAATATGAAAGGAAATGTCAGTTTTGACCACGGTGTAAGGTAATTTTACACCGTGGTTTTGACAAGATACTTAAGGAAGGTTATGACTATAAATGTAAAAAATCTGATGTGGACAGCACATGACTTTCCTTATATAATGCAATGAATTTACTACTTTTACAGCAAAAAATAGCTTATAGTAGATACTTATATTCTTTTCAAGATATTGAATTTTCGTCAATTAGTCGTCATTTTCATTGATTTAGCGTCATTTTTAACCATTTGGCGAGATTTTCGTTAATTTGACAACATTTAAAAAAGTCGCCAAGTTGGCAACATTCCGCCAAATTCGTCGCCAAAATCTCGCCAAGCGTTATGGAAGGAGAAATAAGTTATTCTTATAGCAGATAAATGACTATTGGCGTTCAAATACAAAAGTATTACTCAAAGTATCTTTTCTCATGAATGGAACGAGCTAGATTCACGAAAATGATGTCACCAAATTTATCACATGATATTACATGTAAAAAGTGAACATGTTTCTCAACAGTTAATGTATGTTTTTTAATTTATTGGATTTTTTGATAAATTTATTTGAAAAATGTACAATATCTCGAGAACGGTTTCATGCTAGCGTTCTAAAGTTTATGTCAATCGTTTTCTAAGGAAAAATTATATAAGAAATGTCTGTTTGCGTAACTGTATTAAAGGTTTTGATTTTTTGATGATTTTTTCAAAATTTCACTCAAAAATTTAGGGGGATTCTGAATATTCGATTGCGTTTAAAAACAATAGCCTTCCAGTATTCACGGATTGTGATTTTTGTACGAAATTTCATTCGAGTCGCTTTATTCGTTCGTAAGATATCGTCTCCAAAGACTCACTGACACACACACACACACATACACAGACGTCACCTCAAAAATGTTTTATTCTTGATCAGGGATGCTGGAAACTTACTCTCCCGTCGAAAACTCGAATTCGAATTTTCGACCCCGTCACAATACTTTTCTTATACATTATGCATATAAGGAAAGTAATAAGTCAGTGAATATTAATTATTAATATGAAAATGCACTTATGGGCATTGAACAGCGTATTATCTAATACATAAAAGGGGGAATTTGAAAAGGCGTGTTGGATTGATTTCAGTTTTAGAACAAAAGATTTGCCTCAGCTTAATGGATAGAGAGTTGTTCGGACAGCTGAAGATCCATGATTCAAAACCCGGATGGGACATGAGTTTTTTTTTAAGCTCGCTTCTAATCTAAATATATTCAGAACTCCATAATCGATTTCGATTCAACTTTTACTCAGTAAGGCCATGGTTATGTTGATATTAGATGAATACTCGTGTAAAATCATGGGAGAATTTGATTTGAATGAAAGTTAATAAATGTAAAAGATCTTTAACTTTGATTTTTTTTTATGCCAAATATATCTTCAAAATGAATGTTTTTAGTATAAATTTTATTTAATATTATTTATTTTAGTAAAACGACTGAAAATTACATTGTTCGATGATTGCTATAAATATTTTTGAAATCACGAATCACCCGTATGTTGGAGTGGCGGCTTGAACTAAGTGAATAAAAGTGATATATTTAACATTTCACTAAAATATTTGCAAGATCGAGGCAAAATTAGTTTCTATAGTAATCATTTTTGCTTTCATATATTAATTTTCTGTTACATTAAATAAGTTTTGATATTCCAAGGCTCGTGCCCGATCTCGGAGCGTGATTCAGGCTTGAATGTTCTCTTCCTTAAAGTAGGCACACATCCATTTATTACTTTCCTTATATACATAATGTATAAGGAAAGTATTGTGACGGGGTCGAAAATTCGAATTCGAGTTTTCGACGGGAGAGCACGTTTCAAGCATCCCTGATCACGAATCGAACATTTTTGAACTGATGTCTGTGTGTGTGTGTGTGTCAGTGAGTCTGTGGAGACGATAACTGACGAGCGAATGGACCGATTCGAACGAAATTTGGTACAAAAACCACAATCCGTAAATACTGGAAGCCTATTGTTTTTGAACGAAGCGAATGTTCAGAACCCCCCTAAATTTTCGAGTGAAATTTTAAAAAAATCGTCAAAAAATCAAAACCGCTAATAAAGTTACGCAAATAGACATTTCTTATGTAATTTTTCATTAGAAAGCGATTAACATAAATTTTAGAACGCTAACATGAACCGTTCTCGAGATATTGCACATTTTTCAAAATAATTATCAAAAAGTCATATAAAATAAAAAAAAATATATTTCATATTGAGAAACATGTTCACTTTTCATATGTAATACCATGCGATAAATTTTGGTGATATAATTCTCGTGGATCTAGCTCGTTCCATTCATGAGAAAAGATACTTCGAGTAAAACTTCTGTATTTGAACGCTAATAGTCATTTATCTGCTATAAGAATAATTTATTTCTCCGTCAGTAAAGCTTATCGACGAATTTGGCGGAATGTCGCCAACTTGGCGACTTTTTGAAATGTTATCAAATTAACGAAAATCTCGTCATATGGATTAAAATGACGCTAAATCAATGAAAATGACGACTAATTGTCGAAACTTCAATATCTTGGAAAGAATATAAGTAACTACTATAAGAAAAACCTATTTTTTTTACTGTAAAAGTAGTAAATTCATTGCATTATATAAGGAAAGTCATGTGTTGCCCACATCAAATTTTTTTGATATAGGTACAGTGTACTGTAACATAGGCCTAGCCGTAAGTGACCGGAGAATAATGACGTCAATGCTGAGTGTTAGGTAGGTTTAAATGAACGCTTACGAAAAATCTTCGGAGAACATATTGAATTTTTTCTCTAGTTTAAGATTTAATTAATCGGCTAAAAGTTATCAAACAAGACAAACATATTGTATATAAAGTGATATTATTGCAAAAAGGTATTTTAAAATAATGTAACTTCTCACTTTATTAAAAGAGAATAACGTTAATAAATCCAAATCGTCGAGCATGTGCTACATCCTATGAGGAGTAGAGTGTGCCTATTCTTTGCCATTCCGCAAACAATAATAACGTGTGTAAATGACTCACACTGCACTCGTCATCATGTTGTTTGATACGCTTTGTCTCCTACACCTACATACGGAACAACCGAAATTATAAAACGTATTTCTGTTTATCCTTCACGACAGTTTATAAATCGACAATGTCTCAACCGTTTCATATACTTTTGATGTGAAATATCTTCGGACGCGAGGTTGAGTACATTAGAAAGAAATGTGAAGTAGACGAAATGAAAGTATGTAACGGAAGTGACATCATATTGTTACGATTACGTAACAGAAAATCATTGTTGCAGTTTAAAGATCTGGGTAACTTGCCCTTTGAGACAAAATCGGTGATCTTGGCGATGAGTTTGGCGAAATATTGCCAACTTGGCGAGTTCTGAAAACCTCTCAAATTTTGTTGATTGGTTAATAATTTCACGAGATGTGCTTTTCTCAAAACTTAGGGCGTATAAGCTTATCATCGTCCAATTGGGTTGTTGACGTGTATCTGCCGATCTCAATATCGTATATCATATCTCCTGATATTGTATAATTAATAGCGTATTTTTTTATTTCATTTATTCTTCAAACAGTATCATGCAACAATTCTGATATAAAAATGTCAAAAAGAAATCGGCAAACTAAGTGGCTCCAGTCCAAAAGAGCCGAAATGGTTTTGAGTCAATAACTTCGTTCATTAATTGTCTTCTTCAGACATTTTGAAAATAGCTCAAAATATTAAAATTTCGAAATTAGAAAAAGAGTAAAATATCGAAATTCTAACAACTATATTTAAAGAACTGAGGAACCGATCTAAAATCTTATTATATATCCTTATAGCATATTCAAAGGGTAACAAATTGCTTTTTATAGTTCATAGCTAGCACTTTTAGTTTTCATTACAAACTTGGAAAATGAAAAGTTTTCAATTTTCTTGAACTTGACAAGGCGTTTCTTCGAAAACGATAAAAGCTTTGTAAAATAAAAATATCTATCTAGAAACCGAATTTGTTACTGAACATTTTTGTTGCTTGCCATTTATACCTATTTTTTTTACAGTCCAGAGAATATTTCAAGTGAAAGCAAGCAAAGTGGGGCCAAAACTCGGTCGGAAAAAACTTATTTTAGTTTCTTCGGAAAAAAAAAATAATTTCAAAATATTAAAAATTCGACATTATGTCTATACATTTATAAACGGTACCCTATTTCCAACAAAGCAAATATAATTTTCTTTTATATTTGTATTTATTAGGTTCTGCGATATAAGCATCTAAAATCTCTATCTTTTTCGCAACGCCCCGATTTCAGCCAGAGAATCCCAAGCATAGATTTTATTCACAGCGAAATTAAATTTTAGGTTAAAAATATCGAAACCTTTCGTTAGGTAGCTTATATCATCATCATCGTTGTCATTCAGCAAGCATATCAACTTTTTCTCATTCGAAAATGAGTAACAGTGTTATTCCCTAATTTATTTTATAGACGCAACAATTCCTTAAACAATGCTAGTTTATACCGGAAAGTTGAACTGCGCTGTGGATGAAAAGGGTGTAAAATAATAAAATAAATTAGACGATTTCAGCTAATAATAGCCTATAATAGCAGTTGAAAATAACAGCTGAAATAATAGCCGAAATAACAGCCGATTACAATTAATGATCCTTTTTACATTCCCTACAGCACATAGAATATGGAACTGAAAAATATTATGATGAATTAAAAATTGCGATGGAAAAAAAAATCACAAGCTATTTAAAAAATAACAGACGAAATAATAGCCGATTACAGTTAATGATAATTTTCATATTTCCTAGAACACATAGAATATGTAACTGGAAAGTATTATGATGGAATAAAAAATTGTGATGGATAAAGTACTGTGATAAAAAAAATTATTCACAAGCTATTTAAAAATGGATTCTGGTATGAGAATGTCGAGTGGAGCCGCACACTATTTAATTTCTAATTTGAATTGCACCAGTTAAATGCAACTGTTGCATCGTTCACCCAGTAAACGTTCATAGGTGAAGCTTTTACTTCCGCAAATCTGACAAAACTTTACTCGAAATATTTGTTGATATCGAAAGGTACTTTCTCAGTTTTTATCAAAATCACAAAACTTGACAATATGACCATCCTATTCATTCTTTAAAAACAGCAGTGGCCCGAAAAGTATCGTGCAACAGTCAGATAAATATCAGCAAAAAACATCCATAAAATAAAAATTATTTTCTGTCCCGAAGCTTTATGTTTAGCGTCCGGCCCTTATTTCTTCTTTGCCAATAAAATCCGAAGAATAAACGGAGGTGGAGAACTGAGCTTAAAGAATGACATAAAATTTAGGATTTCTAAGCAGCGTTTTTCGGAACTATTTCTTGGCTAAAGTTCGTGAAAGTCTTGCACAGACTTCCCACAAGAATTGTTTTTGTTTCTTTTGCACCTGATTATAGAAAAGTAAAGTAGTAAAATGTGAAAATTCTCTTTTAGAATTTTTAAATAAAAAAAATCTCCAGTCCGATTCTATATTATTATCTATTATACGATTCTATATTATTATCTATTATCCGATTCTATATTATTATCTATTATCCGATTCCATTTTTATGCGAGAGCCAAAATAGTTTTGCGCAAATAACGTCTTGTAAAATTAAACTCAACGAATTTCAATAAATCTATTCCTTGTTTTCAGTCTCATTCGTTTTATTTACAATAGATGACATGGGTCTATGCTAACTAAAATATGATTAATAATTGAAACGTCAAGTCTATGAGTTTGACCTGATGCAAGTTTTAATTTGAGCATCGTCTGCATAAAGTTCAATAACTTTACAGTGTTTTTTTTTTTAATTTCCTGGAAATATGGTAATATATAGGAAAATTATTGGAATTGTGTCGAAAATCGCAACTCGAGTTTTTGACGGATCTACACGTTTTGGGATCTCTAGAACACAAAAAAACTATATTTTGCGTGACGTGTGTGTATGTGTGTGTGTCTATCTGTCTGTCTTTATGTCTGTGTCTCTGTGTGTGTATATAAGTCTCTCTCTTTCCCTCTGTGTATGTGTGTATGCAGAGTGTTTGTACTATAACTCAAAAACTAAGTTGACCAAATTTCATTAAATATTATTGGTAAGTCAATTGAAGGTTTCACTGGTGCTGATTAGATGTTGGTATAATTCGGGAAAAAAGAACCTGCCTTTTTGCGAAATGGGCTGCAGAAATCTAATATAAAAAACTACGTATGCTTAAATGTATCAATTAAAGGCTTATTTTATACGTAATTTTTGACGATGGAAAGAATAAGACCAACTTTTTCGCTGTAGAACTAGACGTTCTCGAGATATTAAAAATTTTCGCATTTTTGCTACGCTGCCTTTGAAAATATGTCCAGTTACCAAATAAAAATGAAAATTGAATTAAAATTATAAATTCAGTGTCATTTCAAATAATTATGCGTATACTATTTTGTGTAATTGAACTCAATGAATTATTAAAGAAATAAAGAGAAAATGTATTTGTGTCTCTAGAGAAAATTATGTGCTGCTCACATCAGATTTTTTATGTCTACCGTAAAATCTTAAACTTAATAGGATGAGTATATTCGGATCATTGACGTTCTTCGCTGTTCGAAACATCTTTAAAAACCTGGGTGGAATACATGGTTATAAAACCACTGAAGACGAATTCATTTTGATCTAAATTACTACTTGAAATTTAATCTTAAATAATTAATTTCCTACACATTTGGTCATCGTACTAATTATCTCTGTGGGTGGTTTGTCGTCCTTGGACTTTTCCAAGATAGTTCAAAACATGATAATACCGAAATTATAATCACTCTATTTCGAAAACAAGAAGGATCAATCATGCATAAAGCATTGATTAGGAAACATTTTCCAATTGCAATGCAATTTTATTTAAACATCTCTAAAATGCGAAACATTCAGCTGTGATATTTCTTAAATTATCACAGTACTACAATAATTTATTTTACTTAAAAACTTAAAACCATAGAGGTAAAAATACTTTCTAACTCCATGCTTAAAATTTCATCGAAAAAGGCAATGCTATAACATCATCTGTTTCTCTATGTAAAATTAATGAATATTTCATTCATATCACCTATATTGCAGACCCCAGAGCTTAATAATTTTGCGTTAAAAATTCAGCAATTCTTATACAACTCATTTTACAGCTTCATGTATTTACATTTTGCATAGATTAAAATTAGGCTTGGCTTTGTTGTAGAAATAATCAAAGTTGGATGATCATTTAAACTAAAAAATATTGTGATTGCGTTGGCCCAGAATATAGATGCACAGAAAATATGCAAAAATAAAGCCGTTTAAGAACGGATGTAATACTAGATATAAATTTAAAAGAATTTAAAAAATCACGATTTTGATATTGGGAAAAAAAAGATGAATGTCATATTTTATTTTGAAGTGGGTCAAGTGATCTCTTCATATAATATGGGTGTAATTATTATTTTAATTTTTATTTAAAAAACTACCAAACCAATTTTGACCAAATTTTTTTTATATATTTTATGGGATAATTTGAATATTTCCTAACATTTTCAAAGCAATTTGTGAATTTTAACTTCTTAAAAAATGTTTGAAAAATTAGGTCCCACAGTGTTCAATGTATTTCACTTTTTCAACCCGGGTTCAATCCAAAAGTAATTGAGTGATATTATTCATTTACATTCCCATATGTCCAACAGGCCGCCTGTACAACATACTAAAATTTAATTTTGATAAAGTCATTTTTACAGCAGTTATCGTGCGAACGGACAGACAGACAGACAGGTAGACGGAAAGATCAAAGTCATAAACACTTTTCAACTTTGTTGGAAAGTGTTAAAAAAAACCACTTTTCAATTATATTGGAAAGTGTAAAAAAAAAAAAAGAGAGATTACGGTGAAATATCCAATTATAGTAAAGGGTTTTCAAATGGCTACAAACTATTTGCTTCTTATTCATAGATACGGCTCTTTTAGTTTTCGAGATGTAAGCATTGCGAAATTTTAACAAGAAAGATTAATCATGCATAAAGCATTGATTATGAAACACTTTCCACCTGGAATGCAATTTTATTTAAACATCTTTAAACAATACATTCAGCGGTGATATTTTTAAAATTATCACAATACTACAATAATTTATTATATTTTAAAACTTCATCAAAAACAAATGAACTTTATTCAAATAACGTCATCGAAATATAAATCGCCTTGCTCTCTACATAAAAGCAGTGAATATTTTATTCATAAACTTCTTCCCCATTCCTTTCATTCAGCGGCGATATATTAAAAATTACCACAATACTACAATAATTTATTTTACTTAGAAATTTAAAACCATGGAGGAAAAATTACTTTCTAACCCCATGCTTAAAACTTCATCAAAAAAGCAATACTACAGAATAGTCTGCTTCTCTATGTAAAATAAATGAATGTTTCATTCATATCAGCTATATTGAAGATTATATTGACAGACAGACAGACAGAATGAATAAAGTCATAAACACTTTTCAACTATGTCGTAAAGTGCTAAAAACAGAATATTTTAAATCTTCTTCAACTGGATAAGTCGAATGCTCGAAAACTATAAAAATTATTGATCTAGACAGTGTTGTCTACTGAACATTTTTGTCCCTTACTGTTTATATCTATCTTTTATAGTTTAGAAGATATTTCGAATAAAAGTGAGTAAAATGAAGCAAAAAGTCGCTCAAGAACATTAAAATAATTTTTGCATATTCCCGATTTCATATAAAACAAGTATAAATTGTTTTTATTTCTATCTATTAGGTTCGGAGATATAAGCGTTGAAATTGTTTATCTTTTTTTTAACGTTCCGATATCAAACAGATACCCCGACAATACATGTCATTCATGTCAAAGAAAAACAAACAAACTGGTATACAACGATAGATACACGCGACAAGGCTAACCAGAGTGTACTGTGGACTGACGCTACGACCGGCTAAAGATTCAGTTTTGTCTTCATATGACTATTATAAGTACATTGACTGCAGATGGTTTACATGATTTTTCAGTTTATAAAAATTTTTTTTCAACCGTGCTTACCAGTAAAGGGTGGGCGATATGATATCTAAAGAACACACTAGTGGCTGCTTTTGCGCTGACTGGCTATGGGCGATATGAAAACCTATACTGCGCATGCTCATGGAGTTGGAAGGAAAGAACTTTTGTAGCCTGGAAAACATATTTAGCACGAAATCGCTCATTTGGCGATGTATGTTTTGATTGCTACTTTACTGTAATGTATACACTAAGAAAAATTTTGAACTTTCCATAGTACGTGATTGTTCATCTTTCAGATATTCTAAACAAATATAAAAATGAATGCAATAAAACAAAATTTCGAGAATCAGCTTCTGAAATTTTAATGTCGACTCCACGTTGCTTATTTAGGGATTGTATAAATGCTATTTTCAGGATTGTAATGAATTTCTTTAATTAAAAAGTTCGTTCACAGAGTAGTTTATAATAGTTGCATGTAAATATTTGTGTGTAGTGTAGCTTGAAACTTGTAATTTCTGTGTTTTACTTTCAAAATTATATTACCATTTATATTTTTAATACGAATATATTTAATAAAGTGTTTAGTGGCGCCATCTATGATATATAATTGAAAGATTCTTTCCAGTCCCTGTTTAAATCAGTTTTAAAATATTGATTTTTTTTCTTTAGTTTAATATGTATGATAGGATAGTACACCACCGAATTAAACAATTCTTTAGTTGTACTTGATCCATTGAAATTCTAAACTCAGAAATTAATGTTAAAGGATGTAATAAGATTATACAAAATGTAAAACCCCCCAGAATATTCAAAACCAACATTTTTGGGACTTTTAAATCTATTCGAAGAATTATAATATTCCATATTTTTATGTATTTTAAAATAATTAAATATTTTATGGTGTTTAGTTATGCTTTAATAGCTGCACATTTTCAGCAATCAAAACTACACATTATTTGTCTCCAGCCACACATATAGCTACAGTAAGCCCTCGGGTCTGTCGTGTGGTCTGGGGTTTTCACATTATTTGTCTGGTTTTTAAACATTATTATCATTAGCAAGTATCCAACACAAAAAACATTATATTGAAAATATATTTTTTATTTTAATTTGGTACAAGTGGATAAATAAATGAGAAGATAATTTTTTATTAAAAAAAATATTTTCTATATAAGATGAAGCAGATGTATTATTTCTTAGATAAAAGACCAAAAAGATATATACTATATATATATATTGCTATAAATAAGTTTAGTAGTTCTATATGACACTATACTCTATGACCCCCTTAGTGTTGCTATATTAATATTATATCTTCATTAAAAACATATCCTTTCAAAATACTTCTACCCTGGTATAGGCAATAGGCATGAATAACAAAGCTCCGTTCCAATGCCAATTTACGGCGGTCCAATACCATAAAATATCGCCAAAGCGCTAAGTATTGGGGTTGCTAGAAAATATATGAATCCGAAAGTTTCTTCCACAGCCATGCGACGCAACGAGCAGACACTAATAGTCATATAACTCTTCAGAGATGAGCGTGCACATTTTCATCTTCATTAAGAAGTTTTACCGTTTACTTCATGAAGTCTATATCGTGCAGAAAAAATAATATTCAAATTCCTATATTTTTATCCCTTAAGCCTGTTACGATTATTTATTCCTAACAGACGAGACAGGAGATGTTTTTAACACTACAAGTCGAATCTCACTTTTCATCTTTCTAATCGAACATACAATGTAAGCGAACATTGTACGCAGACATCACAAATCATCCATGTTCTGCACAACGCCGCCAGTGATGTTATTTTCCGTAAAATACTGAAACACTTAATCGGTCATTACTTTTGAATACATCCATATATTTCGCAAGCCAGTGATACGAAATTTAATTGGACTCTAGTAAAGCTGCTGCACATAAAAAGTATTCTGAAACGTGCCAACGATTGTTAAGAAAATCGCCAAGTTTGCCAAGAAACAGGACACACATTACTAAGCCCAGATGATTTCGCATAATTTTATTTCTGCGCAGTACGTCGCCCGGAACCAAAATCAGTCTCTAGGATGGAAACGAACCTAATATGTAAGCTTGGGAGCATGATTGAAATCCTCAACACTCGTACGTCATCCAGAATCATCCTAAGCTGCTGCGGTTTCTGAGTGGTTCAAACGGCGCAACCTTCTGTCTATAAGTGTCGGCAAAGAAAGACAATAGACGGAACTTGGAATGCGGTTGCTGCTTTTGAAGTTAAACAAAGGATTGATATGCCATGTTTTTAATTCGTTGATAACAAATTGTTATAGTGCTTAACTACAACAATTCACTCTTTGTAATAGCGAGGTTTACAGTGCACTGAATATTAATTTATGGATTTTCCTCAGTAGTATTCGTTAAAGTTTCGATGTCGGTGAGCAGAGAGTGGATTGAAACGAAGAAGGTAGTACAATTTGATTGTTGCAGATTTTGAACCTTGAGTTTAGATTTTCATAATCAGTGTTTTGTAAAAGTTGAGTAGAATATATATAACCTCATACAAAGTATAGATGGTAAGTCGTACTGATTTTGTAAATTACATAATCTTTGATTTCACCAAGGCATATTCTGTCTGTTCCGGTGTAAAGTGTGTTGTTCTAGGCAAGGTCAGATTTCTACTGCTGTGTGCTTGCAGTTTGCGGACCAACAGAAGTTGCATTCTTTCTCCTTATATCAGGGACTTCTGTTTCATTGGCTTGTTTTGGTTGTACCAGATAAGTGAGATTAGTAACGGCAATAATATTCTGTCTTCTGTTTGATAAATTAAATAATCTTTGAGATTAGTAACGGCAATAATATTCTGTCTTCTGTTTGATAAATTAAATAATCTTTGAGATTAGTAACGGCAATAATATTCTGTCTTCTGTTTGATAAATTAAATAATCTTTGAGATTAGTAACGGCAATAATATTCTGTCTTCTGTTTGATAAATTAAATAATCTTTGAGATTAGTAACGGCAATAATATTCTGTCTTCTGTTTGATAAATTAAATAATCTTTGAGATTAGTAACGGCAATAATATTCTGTCTTCTGTTTGATAAATTAAATAATCTTTGAGATTAGTAACGGCAATAATATTCTGTCTTCTGTTTGATAAATTAAATAATCTTTGAGATTAGTAACGGCAATAATATTCTGTCTTCTGTTTGATAAATTAAATAATCTTTGAGATTAGTAACGGCAATAATATTCTGTCTTCTGTTTGATAAATTAAATAATCTTTGAGATTAGTAACGGCAATAATATTCTGTCTTCTGTTTGATAAATTAAATAATCTTTGAGATTAGTAACGGCAATAATATTCTGTCTTCTGTTTGATAAATTAAATAATCTTTGAGATTAGTAACGGCAATAATATTCTGTCTTCTGTTTGATAAATTAAATAATCTTTGAGATTAGTAACGGCAATAATATTCTGTCTTCTGTTTGATAAATTAAATAATCTTTGAGATTAGTAACGGCAATAATATTCTGTCTTCTGTTTGATAAATTAAATAATCTTTGAGATTAGTAACGGCAATAATATTCTGTCTTCTGTTTGATAAATTAAATAATCTTTGAGATTAGTAACGGCAATAATATTCTGTCTTCTGTTTGATAAATTAAATAATCTTTGAGATTAGTAACGGCAATAATATTCTGTCTTCTGTTTGATAAATTAAATAATCTTTGAGATTAGTAACGGCAATAATATTCTGTCTTCTGTTTGATAAATTAAATAATCTTTTCAGACTAAAATAATGTCGTAAATCTTTTCAGACTAAATAAGTGTCGTAAATATCCTCTCAAATTTTTATTCAGATGATGATGTATGTTGATATTTATGGAAATTATATTGTATGGCTTACATTGTACAGATTTTATTTAAATACATATCTCCATTAAATACATTCTACATTAAATACACCCTTTCTTCAGATGTTAAAGTAACTAAAAACAGAAAGTGTAATTTTTGTGTTATCGCGATGTTAAGTTATATATAATTCTCGCATCCCAAATATAATATATATAATTCTCGCATCCCAATCAAGTGTGCTAACGTACTTAAGTACACAAGTGTACTTTAGCTAGCTCATACTTGTGTCGTTATTAAGAGTTCCAGAAATAATCAAGCATGATCTAAAAATAGTGACACTTCAGTAAAAAAGCTTGAATTTTGTGCGTAAGTAAATCACCAAAGTGTCACAAATTAAAACGGAGATGGAATTTTGTGTGCGAACAAAGCGCTACATGCGTCAACTGAAAATTGGGATCTTTTGATTATTTTGTAAGAGTTGACAAACATGACAATTGGATAGCCAGCTATTCTTCGCAATTAACTGTTAACTTGTTAACTGTTCTTTGCAAGTGTAATGAATGGTCGATATTATTTATTAATTGTTGATAAACATAACATTTAACACATACTTGTAAAATTTACATTAAGTACATTACTTGTAAAATATGTTTTTCTTTATCTCTTGAATAATCGTCTTTATGAGATGTGTCCTATTTAAAGGAATGGTGCATTACGCTTATGCTATTTTGCGAATTTAAAGTTGTTATTAAAGTATAATCATGAAATGGGGAAATGAAATGTTTTAGCACGGAGGACATTTAAAACAAATGAAATTGTTTTTAATGCGACAGATTTCGTCCTCCGCCTGTTTGGTAATTTGATTCTTTAGGATTGAAAACGCTCAATATATTTCTTAATTGAATCTAAGATTCTTGGCATTATTCATAGAAATTTTAAGTTTCATATTTTCTAGCGGAGAATTTAGTTCAAGTTAAAACCATTATGAATTAGTATTTTTGATGTGAATATTATCTATAATTGGTATCTATAATTGGTGTATCTTTAGCTGAAATCGGAGCTTTACGAAAAATGTAAACACATTTGGACGCTTATATCTCCGAACCTAATAGATAAAAATGTAAATTACTTTTACTTGTTTTTGTCGGAAATTTAATGTTCTATGTATGAATATATGAAAATAATTTTAATATTTTGAACTTTATATTTAGAAAAATTAAAATTTTTTGTCCGAGCAAGCCTCAAATTGTTTATTTTCAATCGAAATAACTTCTAAAATTTTAGATAGATTTAATTAGATAGATATGAACAGTAAGTGAAAAAAATGTTTAGTTAGAAATAAAGTTTCTCGATCTAAACTTTGTTTTTACCAAGTTCTTAATGGTTTTCTAGAAAGTCTTATCAAGATCAAGAAAATTGAAAATTTTCGGTTTTTGAAGTTTGTAATGCTTATATCTCGAATACTAAGAGTTCTAGTTGTGAACTATAAAAAATAATTTGTAGCCTTTAAAAGTCCTACAGGGATATATAATTAATTTTGGATTGGGTCCATAAGTTTCAAAACTAGTGGAAATGGTTTTGATATTTTAATATTTTGAATTGTTTTGAAAATGTTTAGAAAAGGCAAACTACTTTAGCATCTTTTGAATGGGAAAAGGTTAGTGTGTGGGACGATGGTATAAGGCACCAAGGAAAAAGGTTTCGATATTTTCGTGTGATTTTGAAACTTTTTGATTTTTTTTTTAAATTTTCATTAAAGCTATACAGTTTTGATAGATTAATAGAATGCAGTTTATGATCACAAACGTAGTTATCGACAATGAAACAATTTGCAGTCATTCCATAGGGTGAGCGTAGGGTTAGTGCAATCGATGAATGTATACTGACGTATAGCGCAGATGTCGATGCACAAATGTCGCAGATCTAAATTTTACTCTTTTCTACCAGAATTGTTTTGCTATACAGATTAAAGTGTATATATATATAATCAGAAAAAAAAATTACCTATTAGGTTCTGTATTGAGTTCGGCAGATACTTTACTCCTATCATGTCAACAACTCAATGGAATGATGACGATTCTGCCTAATCTCTTTAGAAAGTTCTGGAAAAAGCACGTAACTCGTGAAGTTCTTAGTCAATCTACAAAATTTTCGAGAAGGTTTCAGAACTCGCCAAATATTACCAAATTGGCGAATTTCACCAAATTCGGCGTGAAGTACAACGAATTTGTCGCCAAGATCAAGCAACCCGGACCTTCAAATTATATCAATTGAGTTTTGTTACGTATTCGCAACAATATGATGTCACTTCCGTTACGTACTTTTGTTTTATTCCACTGACATTTCTTTCATGATTTAATTCGTACCTCGTAGCCTAAGATGTTTCACATCAAAAAGCATTCTCCTTGGCAGTATGACCATATATGCTCATTACCTAGTAAAATATCGCTCGGTATCGTCCAATATTACTCCAACATGGCTGAATCTTTGAGGATATTTAGAATAATGTATGCCGAAATGGGGGAAAAAGTGTCATGCAAGCACGAAATGTCCGTTTTTCTTATCAGTGACTTTTAAAGTTTTCAAATACCCGCCTGCCCCTTTGAATAAAGTATTAAAAAGAATCTTTTCTAATCGTATTAAAATAATCCCTATCATGAAATTTTATCTAAAAAAGTATTGAAACTTGGAGAACAGCTATTCTCTGAGGGTTTGCTAAAATTTTAAAGAAGTATTTTAAGAAAAAAATTATTTTGAATGGTTCTGAAGTTTCACAAAAGAAATACTACTACTATACAGCTATGCGACGTCATATTTATTTTAGTGTACTGAAAGATGATTGCCAAAGTAAATACTGTTCATGTTTATATATATTTCGCTTAGGTTACGTAGGTTAGGTAGTGTTCGAATTATGTTCGGGAGATCACCCACATAAAGTAGCACTACTTTAATTTAACCATACTCTTGAGAAACTGAGAAACCTTACTGCAAAGATCACCTGAAAAGTTTTTAGCGCATTTACTGCATTGAAGAATGATTCCAGTAACTTCAAACAGTAAAAGTTACTTAGACAACGTGTCTTCAGTTTTAATACATCAATATAGAGCTCTTCTGACTGAACTGTGGGCCAGATAATAATTTACTAGACTGCTACCGATTTATAGAAGGGTCTTTGATGTACATGTGAAAATAACTGCATTATATGGATGAACATGTGAAAATAACTAAATTGTACATGTGGAAATAACTGCAAGATAAAAATATCGCAAAGAATCTTAGCTTTGTCCAAAACATTTTTTCCTGAAGTCTCTTATAACATTCTGAGATAAGTCTTCACAAAAATTAATAATTCAGAGTTTCTTTTCGAATAAACATTTTTTCTTATAGTTTTACATACGTGGGGATGTGTGCTTGAAGGCGGGGAGGTAAACAAAGAAGGGGAACTAAGCTGAAAGAATGATGTGGAAATCTAAGAGGATTACTTCCGGATGCTCCCGAAAATTATTTCCTAGAAAGTTCGGGAAGTATTAAAATTAAAATAGGAAAAGGATGTTTTCAAAGATGTACTTCCTATACCGAAATAATGCATGGTTAATAAAATACAATACTGTTGTCTATGACAATGAATTGTCTGATACATTGTAATCATGCTGTTTTCTATCTCTACTTATAATAAAACAGAGTGTGTCTTTGGCGGGGAACGCTTCCGGGACAATCCACTCCTCAAAGGGATAGACAAACCTACGGTTTGTCCGAAACGAATTAAACCCAATGAGTTTATATTTGAAAATATATATGTACAATACATCATGTTGCTAAGAAACGGAATTAAACTCAATGCGGTATAACACCAGTAAATATTTTTTCGATTTAAGTAATAAAGAAATATATTTATAAATACATTTTTTTTTGGAATTGCATTTTTCATTGGATCATATATCATTACGGCCTTTGGACGTAACGAGTTTAGATTATTGATATATTCAAATTCTTACACAATTTGTTTTATTTTGTGGAAACATTTTAAAATCCATATATTGTAGAACGGGCACATCTTCTAATACATGGGTATAATCTTCTAATCTGCGAAAATATAAATGATTACGTCCGTCCATCCGTCCATCCCTGTAACGCTTGGCGAAAGATTTGGCTGGCTTTTGTTTAATATTGCGAAATTGAGGAAAATGTTGTCGAAACGCTAAAAATAGTGCCAAATCGATAAAAATGATACCAAATTAATGAAATTAGTTTTGTTTTGAAAGGAGATAGTATTGTAATGATGTTTCGATAGTTTTCGACTGTCAGTTCATCCTACTTGACAACAAATTTGACGACCTTTTTAAAATGTGGTCAAATTGCTCAAATATGATCAAATGAACGAAAATATCGCCAAATCGATAAAACTGTTGTTAACTTGATAAAAATGACACCAAATCAATGAAATTAATTACGTTTTGAAAGATGATAGTATTGTAATGATGTTTCGGTAGCGTTTGTCTCTTAGTCCAACTGTCCCACTTTCTGACAAATTTGGCGACTTTTTGAAATTCCGTCAAATTAATAAAAATGTGGCCGAATTGATAAAATGATACTAAATTAATGAAAATGACTCCTAATTTATGAAAATTCAATATTTTGCAAAATTAAGTTCAATTTCCTTGATAATCCCTGTCGTTTTGTGAGAATTAAATAATAGTTCTTGTAAATGTGTTTACAAATGGACCAGGATGTTTTTTTTCTTCAGATCTGCCTGTGAAGATAATTTTGTATAGCGAGAACAGAGCTTCTTATACATCTTTTAAGGAGAATTAAATTGAATGTTTTAATAAAATGTTTAGAATAACAAAGTCATTTAAAGTATTATAGAAATATGCATATAATTCAAGTTTCATAATTTCTTTACATATTCCGTGCGAAGAACGGGTATACTGCTACTAAACAAATAAAACAGAATCGGTTGACAGGTTTCGCTTTTATACAACTCATCAGTTCAGAACAACCGTTAATACACTGGTAATAAGATAATTTACTTTATACTTCAATTTTGAAAATATGGGTTTTCCAATGAATAACTTATAACTTCTTGTCTACGATGAAGTAGAAAAATAGGATTGAAGTTTCTTCAAAAATGTGGTTATCAAGTTCTTTGGGAATAATAAGAACTCTGAATATATTCATTCATTGTTGAAAGCGCTGAAAAAATTTAAAGCTTTAGGATGCTTAACCTTTTGCTTACGGGTGGGACAGCGTCCATCCCAAATGAAGAATCTCTCAAGAAGACAGGTATTTGACATATCCTATCCCACACAGTTCGATCTCCTTTGCAGACATTGGCGCTCATGGACGCCAATGCCTCCAAAAGGGGATCGAACTGTTTGGGATAGGGTATGTCAAATACCCTTCTTTGTTTGGGATGGACGCTGTCCCACCCGTAAGCAAAAGGTTAAAGGACTTTAAACAATCTTTGAATTGATAACATACTTGACAATGTACCCTCCGGGGGATTAACTTGCACCCCAAAGAGAGATAATGACGTTACGAGCAAAAACAAATTGTATGTTTTTAAAAATGCCACACAACAAACCACAGAAAACTGGTAAAGGAACTGTGCCAAACGAAGTCATGAAGCAGGCTGAAAAAGTGTTATTGATGGTAATCGTTCAGACTGCAAAGAGAATGGTATTGCAAAAACAACACTTTTAGTGCATTATGTGCCAAAGTACAAGCCCTCAGAAATAGTTGCTAAGTGAAAAATAAGAACATCTCAGCTACCTGTATTAGGTTTGTGCCTAACTATGCAAACATGCAGGTATTCTCAAAGAAAGAAGAAGAAATGTTGGAAAATTATATTGCTAGAATACATCATGGACATATATTTAAAATGACAAGAAAATTCGCGTATGAATTTGAAATGATTAGTCTAATATGCCAGAGTTCTGGAAAAAAATTTCATTAGTAAAAGATTAGCTGTGCAATTTTAGAATTTGGAATCTTAAAACTTTTCTTAGACAGCCAGAATCGACAACTTTTAATCGTCATAGACCATTAACAAGTAATTCCAACACAATTTCCTCACGCAAGTGATCTGAGAAAATTTTGATCATGTGAAGAAATTCTGCACTTACTAAACACTTTTCCACGTTAATCAATAAGTTTAAGATGTAAAGGGCCATCAAAAATACCAACTGATGCACCAGTTCGAAACATCTTAAAAGAAGGAGCCATGCAGAAAATATTAAAACAAAAAAGAGCCGCTTCAATTAAAGTCAGAAAGAATATTCAAAAAGAATGAATTGCTGTTTCAAAGGAAGACAAAAGCAAAACCATAATTTGGTGCAAAGAAGAGAAATAAAAATATCTTGTAAATATATCTGAAAGTTCTAATGATTCTGACAGCAATATGTCTATTTATAGTGAAACAGAATACATTGAAATTGAAAATATTTTACAGCATGACTAATATTTAAACACAGAAGTAAAGGTTATGGTGATTATGTTCTTGTAAAATTTCTTATATAAAATATTACATTGGTTTAGTCATTGAAAGAATTGATATCAATCATGATCTTGGGCGATTAATACGATAAAAGTCTAATTAAGATGTCTTTATTTTTTCTGAAAAAATTGATGCATATTTAAGATATTGTAATATGTCTTCTAGAACCAATATCCCAAAGTATAATACACTCTCAGTTGCACAAAAATACTTTTGTGCGCCATTTGCAAATTTTAATTTCCGTTAAATATTGTTTTATGAATTGCATATATTCCATTCACACCTTCCTGCTAATTTGTATACTATATTTATTTTCATATAATATTTATTGAATAACTTAAAAATACTGAAAATTTTAGATTTTAAAGAGTAACAGTTGGCAATTGTGAAATTTTAATTGAAAATTAGACCATTAAGAAATGAAATGCAATAACTTACTATTTGTTGCGTTTACATGCTTAATAAATAGTTATTTAAATGTATAGATGAATCATTTTCTTATTTAAGAAAATAGCCATGGTCTATAGTGCCTCATGGTGTGGACAATTGTACTCCGACCCCTGTGTAAAATGGTCCACTTTACCACATGTTATCTAACCTTTTGCTTACGGGTGGGACAGCGCAAATCCCGAACGAAGAACCTCTCAAAAAGATAGGTATTTGACATACCCTATCCCAAACAACTCGATCTCCCTTTGTAGGCATTGGCGTCCATCGAGTTGTTTGGGATAGGGTATATCAAATACCTATCTTTTTGAGAGGTTCTTCGTTTGGGATTTTTCGCTGTCCCACCCCAAAAGGTTAAGAAATTCTACAGCAAAACGTAATTGTAATTATTGTTGTAGAGTTCACTTAAACGATAAGAGCGTGCAATTTCGTCCCAGTAGCTTAATGGTAGGGTGTCGACTGGCCAGTTCGGAGATCCAGGGTTCGATTCCCGGTTGGGGCAGCAAAGGTTCTTTACATTGTTTTTAAGTAAGTATATCATAAACCTGAATATATTGACAATATGCATACTCATTTAAAGTGATAATTTGCTCTTCGTTTAAAAGAAAAACGTCAAAATTTAAAAAAGTGGTCCATTGTGTCCTAACCTTCCTTATATCTTCAGCAGTTTAAAGTTCAGCAGTCGAAGTCACGTGCATCCCACTAATCAAAATTCTATACAGCCTTACCACATACAGAATTAACATTTCGTAATCTAATCTAATTTAAGAAAGGAGTACCCCAAGAAAACTTTCTAGTTCCTAGTACGAATTATTTTTGATCTATAAATAAATTTGAATGTGGCTTAAAATGATGGCGACACCATGGGTCTTTTACACTTCCTTGACAGCACGCCCAAATATATTTCCTTACTATTTAATCTTTAGAAAATATAACTTGAATGTAAGTTATTGTCTCCCATTTCTAACATGTTGTTTTCATGAACTAGTACGTTATTGTATGAGTGGGAAAAAAAAAACTTTTCCGCGTGTTTAGAAAATGCAACTTTTTTTTTCGCTTTTACTTCTTCACATTTCCTCCTGACGTCTCTTGTAATATTCAGAGACAAATCTTTGCGGAAATTAATAATGCAGAGATTTCTTTCAGAAAGAAAGATTTTTGCAAATGCATTTTCGTCGGCGTAGGGGAGGTGTGCGTGAAAAGCTCCGAAGTCAACAAAAGAAGACGAGCTAAGCTAGAAGAATGAGGTGAAAATTTAAGAGGATTGCATTGAGGGGGCGGGGATCAAAAATCATTTCTGCGGAAGTTCGGGAAAGTTTTTAATTTAAAATCGGAAGAGGATGTTTCTTTCTTTCAGTTTTGATTTCTATCGTAATGCAAGTATCGACATAATTTGGGATAAGAAATTATGAATGGTTTCTATAAGACTTTTTTAAAGCAAAAAATGTGTACAAGACTACTAAAAATGTACTAGACTATTTCCTCCGTCGCTGCTTGATAAAAAGGACGTTTACTTCATGAAAATTGTAATAAACTCTAAATATTAAATAATTAATGTAAAAGTCAGTTTAGTAACTTTTGCAATTGTACAAGTTATATCAAACAAAATGAAAATTCTATTTGGTGTGAGAATTTAAAAAAATAAATTTTTCTCCATATTATCTGACCTTTGACCTCACGGATCTCAGTATATAGATCGAAATCTAAAATTCGGGCTTTGTCATGATCTAAAACATGATTAATTTAAGCAATGTGCAAAATTTTATTCTAATCGGTTAAATTTTACTACACTCATTGCCATAAAAATTGGCGCAACAAGAAAGAGTTGTCAGAATCGAACGAAATTTTATATATGTGAGTGCAACGTTGATATAAGTAAGTAATACAGAAATCAAAGCAAAAGGATAATTTATTACAGGAAAAACTACAAATGAATGGAGGTTCTAGTACCCTATTGGGTCACCTCTAGCGTGAATACACGATGCAATACGGGTGGGCACTAAGGCATACAGATTCCGTATGGTGTCCTGCGTCTTCTCATTCCACAGTCGTTGTAAGCGCGCCTCTAGCTCGACCAAACTCGTGGGCTGTCCAACTTGCCGTCCCAAGTGATCTCAGACATGCTCGATCGGTGACAAATCTGGGGATTGGGCAGACCAGGGGAGGGTGGTAATGTGGCGGAGGCATTCCTGTGACACCCTTGCTGTGTGTGGCCGAGCATTGTCCTGTTTAAAATGCCTCCTGGGAGCCCTGCCATGAGTGGCAACACATGTGACTGAAGGATGCCATTAACGTACCGCTGGGCTGTCATTGTTCCGTGGATCAATATTAGAGGTGACCGGGTGGCGGTAAGCCAAAGAGTATCCTACGGCAGAACCCTTCTTTCACATCATACGCCAAAAGTCGTTTTATCGCCAGTTCTGTGTGTTCACACATTAATGTGTGTGTATATGTATATTAGTGTGTGTGTGTATTAGTGTGTGTGTGTATTAGTGTGTATGTATATTAGTGTGTGTGTATGTATATTAGTATGTGTTTGTATGTATATTAGTGTGTGTGTATATTAGTGTGTGTGTGTGTGTATATTAGTGTGTGTGTGTGTGTGTGTGTGTGTATTAGTGTGTGTTTGTATGTCTATTAGTGTGTGTGTGTGTGTTGTAAAGAACGTTGCTGGCCCAACCGGGAATCGAATACTGGTTCTTCGAATTGGCCAGCCGATGCTCTATCACTGAGCTACTGGGACGAACTTGCAGACTCTTATATAGCCAAAGTGAACTCTGCAGTGTATGTATATTAGTGTGTGTGTCCTTGTGTCAGTGGATGCGATATGTAACGAACGGATGAAACATTTCAAATGAAAATTTTTACGATTATTACTGTCAGCGAATACTGGAAGTCTATTGATTTTATAAGCAATCGAATATTTGGAAACCAACTCCAAATTTTCGATTGAAATTTTGAAAAAAAAAATCATAAAATATCAGAACCTTTAATGTTGTTACATAAAATATCATTTTTTATTTAATTTTTCATTAGAAAATGAATAACATAAACTTTGGGATACTGGCATGAGCCATTCTTGATATATTGTACGTTTCTCAAATAAATTAAAAAAAATACATGAAACTAAAACTGTGCTAACTACCGTGAAATATGTTCCCATTCCATGTGCAATATTATGTGACAACAGTGTTAGCATCATTCTGGTAGGTTTCGTTCACGAGAGAAGGCACTGTTTTGCAATAGTTTTGTATTTTGACATCAAACAATTCGTCAAATGTAATTTATTTGTTTATCTGTCTGTCTGTAATGCTTGTCGACAAATTAACAAAATATCGTCAACTTGACATTTTATTTAAAAAATTACCAAATTGGCAAAAATGACACTAAATTAATAAAAATGACGCCAAATTGACGAATATTCAATATCTTGGAAAATGAAGTTTAATTTATTTGATAATTCCCGTCCTTTTGGGGAAATTAATATTCTAGATTTAAGATATATTGAGTTTCACAGTTATAATCGTTTCAAATACAATATTTGCTAAAATGAAAGTTAATTCGGTTAAGCTGTGAAGGACGCAAAGTCATTGACAAAATATTTTTGACACTCCCACCCATTTTAATTCGCTCTCGAGAGAGGAACAAAAAGATTCAGCTCCGTTAGGTTCTGTCCTGTTGTCGATACTATAAGCATGGGCGCCCATAGCACTTTTTCCAGGGGGAAAACTCAAAAATATGTACATTGATCCCTACATTTGGGATCTTGAATGTCCAGGGGAGCGAAAGAGTCTCCTTTCCCTCCCCTATGGGAGCCCATTGAATAGGCTCCCTGCTTATACTAGTAACCTCAGAACAGAACCTAACGGAGTCGAAGTTTCGATTTCCCCATGGTGGAAAAATAGTCTTTCCAGACCCCACAAAAGTTACTTATGGTAAGCCCTCGGGTCAGTCAAGTGGTCTGGGTTTTCGACACTTATAGCCATCTCTCCTGGCCTCTCAAACAGCTGCTGTAAACCCTAGGGCCAGTCGAGTGGTCTGGATCTTCAACACTTATAGCCATGCGTGCCCATTAGGGGCGTTCAAAGTCACAAATGTAGGTATCAAGCTAGTCAATATTGTACGTCTCATCCATGAGTTTGCTCTCTGAAAAATGTTCTATGGGCTCCCATAGGGGAGCGCGAGGGGCACTTTCGCTCCCGTGAACGTTGAAGGTCAGAAATGTAGGTATCAAGTTAGTAGATATTTACCTCTCATCCTTGAGTTTGGCTATCCCAGGAATACGTTTTATGGGCGCCCTTGAATCCTACTCGCTCGAAACAAGGTCGACCTCTTCTGCAGTTACCACACTATATTTTGATCGTACTATATTTTGACACTCTCTCTCTCCCTCTCTCTGTGTCTCACTCCCTCCCTTTCACCCTTGTTCTAATCACGTTAATTACATAAAGATCTACCCAATTCTAATTTTTTTCAGAATGCAGCTACATATAGAATTTCGTGGCTGTACGTACTCTATTTTAAAATCTCTAATTTCGAATAATGTTTTAATCCCATTTATTACAAAATATTCTACCTGTTTCTAATTTTCTACAGAATGCATTTACATATAAATTGTCATAGTGATACGTACATTCGCATCTCACAGATACGTATACACACACACACTGACGGAAATAGTTCCCAAAATGTACGAAATGTGTTCATGATGTTTTTAAGTGTATTTTTTAGTCTAAATGTCGTGATTGTCCGTGAACTTCCTCTATACAATTGCATCGGAAAATAATAAAATTATTCTTTAATTTAGTCAATATTGAATTAATTTAATTCTAATCTAAGAGATAATACACTTAAAATGTGTCTATATGCTAAATTGTAAGTTATGTATACTATAAAAAGATAAACAAAATTGCGGGAGTTCATTCTCTTGATGTAGAGAATACGTGGCTGCTATAGTGACCTTGAGAGAGAGAAAGCTCCTTCGCTTATCACGCTGGCTATAAAACGACGTTTGGCGGATTTGAAAGGAGGGTTCTGTCGTAGGATACTCTTTGGCTTTCCGCGACCGGGTGTCGCATTCGATGGCTCCCCATACCATCACACTAGCTGTGGGAGCGGTGTGCCGCTGTAAAGCGAAGGCAAGATTGAGACGCTCACCATGAAGCCTCCACACACATACACAGTTGTCATCACTGTCCAAATCGAATCTCGATTCGTCGCTGAAGACGACCTGGTTCCATTCGGATGCGGTTTAATTCCGTCGAACGCGACACCACTCCAAACGGAGGCGACGGTGGGTGGGTGTCATTGGCAGCATACGTAATAGGCGCAGCGATACCAAATGTTCTTCAGGCAGGTGCCTCGTGATGGTGCGGAGAGGCGCAGGGCCGTCACCCCCTGTAGAAAAGGCCAAACTGCTTTCCCCCCCTGTACCTCGTGACGTATCAGCTGTAGGCCCAATTCTGGCCTTCGAATCCGAATTCCTCCGTCTCAACTTTTCTGGAAAGTTCTCCCCTAGTAGAGTAGCCCACACAAAGAAGTATCGTATGTGCAGTGCAGTACGTGGGCTCGCGCGTGTGGATGCATAACGGTCTTTTTTTGAATGTCTTATATGTTAGTTCATGATTTTATAAACATTTTGACCAGCATACCTTCGACTACATACCTTATAACATTGGATTACTAATTACCTTATTACCGTAATGTGAAAAACTGAAAATGCTATTTAGAAGTAAGTGCTTACCATTTTTTGCTTATTATCATGTCATTTAAAATTACATAGAATTTTAAATATATGGCAATCAAATTATTGCTATTCAATTAACGCTAACTGGATTCTAAATTGTTTTGTTGCTAATTATAACGTCAACAAACCTTTTAGAGTTTTCTTAGTTTGTTTTAAAATTTTATTGTTGTCACATTAATTAAGAAAACTGCCTAGACATTTGTAAAATTAAGCTTTGTTAAGTAATTGTGAAGTATTTAAAATCATTCAATGTTTAAAATGTATCTTTTATTAGGTTTAGCTTGTGTCATTCATTTCATTTACCTAGTATACTTAATATGTTGTCATAAATTATTCAGTTTCCTGTAAATATTTTAAAATTATTTTAATAATGTTGTTAGTTGTGTGATATTTTTTAATAGACTAGCAGTATGCCCGTTCTTCATACTGACCATATAATACAAGAAACCTAAAATTCAGAATTTGATGTGAAGTTTTAATATTTAGAGTCTCAATTTTTGAAATTTTATAATAATTCTAATGAAATGAAAATAGGTGATCTCTACCGTGTTGAGATAATAAACAGACAGATAGATGTACAACATACAATTTTATGCATACTGTTAATAGCAGATATACCCGACATTGCCCATGATTTAATATATGTGCAAATTCCTGCAGTATTCTAAATGACATTCTTACTCAAAACATTCTATTAAAATATTTCATTTAATTCTCCTTTCTGTGTTTTCTATACAAAATTATCTTCAAGCAGATCTGAATAAAACATCCTCGTTTGAAAACAAATTATAAAATATATATGAAATTGGATCAATATAAACTAAAATAAAAGCGCTAAAATTGTATAAAAATGGTTATAAAATTTTGTTTTATATTGATTTCTTTATTATTTAAATCTTAAAAAATTTAATAATCGTCTGCCTAATAAACACGTTTGATTTAATTGCGTTGCTAAGCATCATGATATAATTTTCTTAATAAATTTGTGGAAAATATATCATCTGCATAATTCTATTTTTATGGAAGGTTTAATTGTGGGATTTTTATTCATATCTCGACAATCCCTGGTCCTAGAAACTCGAAACATGGACTAAATTTTAAGTAGGGCTATTTCAAAGCTACCCACAGAATGTTCATGAAATTCGATGCAGCAGTTCTACCGTGATGATGAGATAGATAAACACACAGACAGATACATGTATTTTCAATTTTATTTATATAGATAAAAAAAATGTCATTCTCTTTTTAAGATATTGTCAATAGTAAGAAATCGTAGCAATAAAAATGCTACACTAAAGTTATGAAAGTAAAATAATGTAAAATGGAATATTTCACACATCAAATAACATATTTTAACTGTTTGATAAGTAAGTAATTGCATATAAAAGATATAGTATCTTAATATATTGCACGTATATTTTTTATTATTTGTTATGGCATGCTGAAATTTTAGAAGAATAGGTTAGGAAGTCATTTGTGTTTAGGTTGGGCACATTTTATTTTTTATGTAGCGAGTTATTATGTTATTGAAAATTGTTAAAATAACTTGGAAAAAAACAAAGTAACTAACTTACAATTTCAAGTTACCATTGTATATTTCATTATATTATAGTTAATGTTATTTTAATAATACAAAGCTAATTTAATCTTTCTTACATTTTCACTTCAATGGAATTGTAAATGAAATATTAATACCAAAAAGTTTTATTATACAGCTTTATTAAATTTTCAAAGCCCCTGAGGTATTTCAAACTCTATAATTAAGCAAAATTGTTTACAATTTGTTAATGTCTGGTAGTAAAAAAGGGAATATAAGATGTGCTATATTAGAAAACCTGAACTTCTACAATTTATAGTGCATAGGTTAATGAATGACATTCAACTAGTATTTTATCTTAATTCTAAATCATTTTACAATTTATAACAACAACAAAAAATGAATAAAATAAAATGAAATAAAAATAAATAAACACGTAAGCATATTAAAAGTTAAATTCTGAGTTTCTTTTTAATGATTATCTTATGATATTTAAAGATATAGTATTCAGTAATCATTTTAGTTTCTGCATACTTTATCTGTAAGTACGCAAGAAGAATTATTCAAATAAAATGCCTGATTAAGTAATAAATATACAGGGTTCTTTTTCAAACTTTTATTAAAACACTAACTGAATGGAATCCTTTCATCTTTGCTCCTACAGTGAATGAGTCATTATAAATATTTTATTTTAAGGAAATGTACAGCAATATTAAGATTTTAAATCACCCATTTTAATGAACATTATCGAAAATACTTCCAAATTTCATGAATATTATTTGATTTACTGATAAATTATGATTCCTTTACAGAGAATTAAAAGGGAAGCAAATAGCAAAAGCTTCGATCGCGATCTGGAAGACCTACTCGCAGTGGGCCTACAAGCCAAGACGTCAAAAATTAGTGCTCCGGCCTCTGCTTTCGGAGGTGACGGCAGGGCCCGTACGGATAGTGGACACTGATGAAATTGGTGCTGTGCGTGCGTGTCAGGTGATGTGACGGTCGTCTCGGCTATTGGTCTGCCGAGGGCATTCTGAGCCTGGCCGCCGTGTATGCGACCTCGCTCTCGTCCACTGGTCCCAAAATTTCCTCATAGTAAAATCAGAACGGCCTGGTGGCGGGTTACTGGTCGAGCTGATCTCTTGGCTTCCATTATCCCGATGATTCTTCCCCTCTCAAACTCTGATAGCTGATCATATCGTCTTCGATGGCGACGTAACGGCATCCCTAATGAAAAAGCGTCCTTCTGCAGCAGATTAAGTACAGGCAAAAAGCCTCTGCGTATCTTTTTTTTGTGCCAGGGAGAACGAAGTTCAACGCCGAAGCGCAATCATTCTGTATTTCTAATCATTTGCATATCTGCCTGATACGTACTTTCATGCTAAGTTTTGTTACGATCCCACAATTACTTCTTGGTGCGCAAATTTTTATGGCAATGAGTGTATATGCTTTCGAACCCAATTGGGAAACTCGCTTTGCTTCAATGATTATTTTTGAATGATTTCTATAAAACTGTTGATATTCTCGTCCAGATTTATTGCGAGCTCTGGGAGTTCCGTGTTCTATGAACTCTCATAAATGTTTTTAAATTGTAAATTTTCAAATTTTCTTCATAATTCCAGAACTCTTGGCTCATTCGAGACTCGGTGCCCTGAAATTATTACTCCATTTGTCCAATACCCAAGGTGTCCTCTCTATTGAAACAGAACATATACTTTCACTTTTCGAATAGAAGTATTTTGACGTTCCCTGCAATACACGGTAATGGAATCGTGTTGAAAGTCGCAACTCGAGTGTTCGACGGATATGCATGCACATTATGAGATCTCTAGAGACACCTGTGAGACCATTGAGAACACAAAACTATTTTAGTGTGACGTCTGTGTGTTTGTGTGTGTGTCTGAGCAATGTATGTATCCACTCTAACTCAAAAACCATTTGACCGAATTGCATAAAATTTTATAGGAAAGTCATTTGTGGGAGACCCTAGTGCTGATTAGATTTTGGCACAATTTCGGGATAAAAGAACCTGATTTTTTTTAAATGCTCCACAAAAATTGTATGTATCTATTCTAGCTAAAAAACCAATTAACCAAATTTCTTAAAATTTGATAGATAAGTTACTTGTGTGTTGATACCCTGGAGTTAATTAGATTTTAATGCGATTTGGAAAGAAAGAACCTGCCTCTTTTACGAAATGGTCCATGACAATCGTAAAAATCTAAAACACAAGACTACGTTTGCTCAAATGTATCCATTACGTGCTTGTTTTATACGTAATTTTTGACGATGAAAAGAATAAGACCAACCTCATTACACAAAGATTAGCCGTTCTCGAGATATATTAGTTTTTTCGTATTTTTTGTTACGTTGTCTATGTGAATACGTCCAATTACCAAATAAAAACGGAAACGCAAATTCAGTGTCATTTCAAATAATTATGTTTGTTATTTTGTGCCTTTAAACTCTTTTATGTATCAATAAAGAAATAAAGAGAAAATGAATTTGAGTCAGTAGGAAAAGTCATGTGCTGCCCACATCAGATTTTTAAGATAAAAAGTGAGCTCTTGTTAATCCTGATATCTCCGAACACATGCTGGTCTTCCAATTAATATTATTAACTATTATGCTATCCGCCAACGAAATATACTTATTATACCAGCTCATAACAAAACACAATTCATTTACGACGCTCTAGCATTTATAACTAAACGTACCTGTCGACAAACAGCGAAACTCACTCTTATTGTAATCAAGAGTATTAAATTAATAATTCTACCAAAAGCGACTGGGAATATTACAGAAACTAAGCTTTATTTTTCGAGAAATTGCCAAATTGGTGATATTTCGCAAACATTTTTCCACTAAGAGGGTTATACAGGCAGGGAAGGGTTTTTCTTATATATTATCCTTTACATTGGGTATAAACCATATTTTTTACTCATCATTTACCCTGTGCATCTTCGGTAGAGTAGGCAGATATTTGATTAAATATATGATAACAAATATAAGATGCAAATGTATGATAAAAAATTCCCCATGCGCTCCGACTCACTTGAAAATACTAATATGTTTTTCACTCGTATAATTTTCTCCCAGGTGCTTCATATAATATTCAGAGACAAAACATTCACAGAAATTAATAATTCAGAGTTATCTCCCGAACAGAGAAATAGTCTGCCATAGCACATACGCGAACGAGGCGAAATCAACCTAAAAATTAAAGAACTGAGCTGAAAGAATAGCGTGAAAATTTAACGTGATTACTTAGGCATGCTTTCTAAAATGATTTTCGAAGTTCGGAGATGTTTTTGAATTAAAATTCGGGAAATGATGTTTAGCTTCGTTTTCTGTCTTATTTCATGCATGTAGACAACGCTCGTGAGTAAGAAATTAAATTACAGTTTTCTGCACGCCGGTGAATACTGCTATCTGCAGGGGGGGGGGGGATTAATTTTGGACCAACTATTGGAATAATATTTACTTTCCCTGCAATATAATGTATAGGGAAGGTATTGAAATCATGCTGAAAATTGCAACTCGAGTTTTCGACTGATATACACGTTTTGGGACTTCTAGAATACGAAAAAACTATTTTTAGCGGGACGTCAGTGTGTGTTTGTCTGTCTGTGAGTGTGTGTGTTTGTGCAATGAATGTATCCACTAGAACTCAAAAACTAATGAACCAAATTTAATAAAAATTTGGTAAGTTTCTCACTTGTGTGTGACCCTGGTGCTGATTAGATTTTGGTTCGATTCGAAATAAAAGAGCTAGCCTTCTTTTGCGAAATAGCCCGCAAAAATTGCTTGTATTCACTCTAATTGAAAAGCTAAAAGATTAAATTTTGCAAAATTGGGTAGATAAATCATTTATAGGTTATCTTGGTGCTGATTATATTTTGGTACGATTCGGAAAAAAGAACCTGCTTTTATTTGCAAAATGGCCCGAAAAAATCGTTTAATCTCAAAATAAAAGGCTACGTATGATTCTGTGTCAGTATGTAAATACTTTGTATGCTTACACTTCTGAAGCTAATAGCTAAAAATGCAAATATTTTTTTTCGCTTTGTCGGAAATAGGATCTAGATTATGAATATTTAAAAATAATTTTCATATTTTAATATTTTGAACTTATTTTTTGAAAAAACGTAAGAAAAGTATCTATCCCAGCTAGTGTTATTGATTTTTCTAACTTTCACTCGAAATATTTTCGAAATTATAAAAGATAGATATAAATAGTAAGCGACAAAAATATATTTTAGTTTAGTTTCTAAATCTATATTTATTAAAAAAAACAAAAACCTCTTATGGTTTTCGAGTAATTGTCTTGTCAGGTTAAAAAAGATTGAAAATTATCATTTTTTCAAGATTTTAATGCTTATGTCTCTAAAACTAAACATGCTAGTTCAAAACAATAAACAAGAATTTATAGCTCTTTGCCCACAAGTGTATATTGTTACGAACGTGTAAACTGCTTTCACTGGAGTCACTTTTGAAAACTAGAAGGAGAAATACTTTTACAGGCAGCCATTCCTATGAAGTGGTTGCTCGATTTGGCGACTTCTCGAGTATACTCGAATCTTCTCTCAAAATTACGAATATTCTTCCAGATACGAGACCATTCTGAAAGTTTCTACGTAGAGTATATAAAAGGAGACATAGCTCAGTTGGAGAGCAGTTGACGTGATACGAACTACATTGAGTTATGCAATGTTTTGATAACAGTATCTACTGTTTTGGGGAAGTTAGTGGATTAGCATTTAATTGCTGTTTTAACGTAGTACACGACATCACCTACTATTCCAGAGGATACGTTGTAACAAATAGGTGTCAGAAGTGGGATTTTTGGAAACTTGATAAGAGGTTATGGCTCCCCTAACTGAAAGAAGATATGAAAGACTGACAAGAGACGATGGAAAAATAGATTAAAGCCATGAAAAAAGTATTAAAGAAGGAATGAAAATGAGACAATCCGAGATAAAAGAAGAAATTAAATGTGTTCAAGCTGAAGTGAAAGAAAAAAATCAAAGCAGAAATGAAAACCGAACAAGAGGTGGTACAACTGATTTCGTTCCCTCGCTTCAACTATTCGTTTTCTTATATCTCAATTTAAGTAAGCAATTATATTCTAACTTCTATAATTATCTTGAAACTTAAATCCATTATGCCATTAGTTTTCGAATGCATGATTTATATGACAGAGATAAAACTGTAATGTCCTTGAACTACTCAAAATATTAGGTTTGAAAAGTAGATTTCATGTGCGAAATTAAACTTTTTTTATATTTTGAAACGTTTATTAATTAGTTATAATTAAATAGATCATTATTAAAATAGTTATCACATCACAAAGAGCACAATTGTCTTTCAAAATCTAAAAAGCAACAATGTCCTTGAATTGGGCTTTGGGCTAAATCCCAAAGACCGGTACGGTTGTTTTTTTCTATCGCGCCAAATCGGCGATAAGCGGAGGGCTATGTTGCGACCTTGGTAACTCTTTAACTCATCGTATTTCGTAACCATGGTAACCTTGCGAGTTGATAACTCTGGCAACTGTCTTAATTTGTGTTATTTTATGCTAATTATGAATTATTGTACTGATCTTTTAAAATTAGATGTTTGGGAACAAGATTTAAATACAAGTATAGGTAAATTTTCTTTGATTGTGAAGAGTGAAAGATTTAGTATTGTTCTTTTTGATCGTTTAGTTGATAGTGGTAAATTAATGTGATTAAATGGTGTGTGAATCAGGGGTTGATTGCAAGTGGGTAATGCGATTGTGTGAGAGGAATGATAGTACGGAAGAGTTTGATGATTATACGTGGGCTTGCCGTGTTTTTGGAGCGAATGCGCATTGCGTATAAGGAATCGTACGTGGTTTATTCTAGATTGAGTATGATTGAGATTTTGAAGCGCGGAAGTAACATGAAAATCACTTTATGAGCTATGGAACACTTTTTGCAGAGATAGATATTGCTATGTGCGATCTCTGACAGCCAGGGGAACAGGATACTGTTATGTTTGTTTGGCTGGCGACCGTATCGAGGTTAGTCCGCGAAGCGGTCATAGATCCATTTTCTAATTACTACATTACTCTATAAGCCACAGAACACCCGTTGCACAAGCAGCTGTTGCTACGTGCGATCTTCGACAGCCAGCGGGACCAGATTCTGCATGTTTTTTTAGCGCTCGAGCGTAGCGAGGTTAGCTCGCGAAGCGGATGCAGATCCATGTTCTAATTGCTACATCATTCTATGAGCCACAGAACACCTGTTGCACAAACAGCTGTTGCTACGTGCGACCTCCTACAGCCAGCGGAACCGGATTCTGTGATGGTTTTTTAGCGGGCGAGCGTAGCGAGGTTAGCTCGCGAAGCGGGCGTAGATCCATGTTCTAATTGCTACATAACTCTATGAGCCACAGAACACCTGTTGCTACGTGCGACCTCCGACAGCCAGCGGGACCGGATTCTGTGATTTTTTTAGCAGGCGAGCGTAGCGAGGTTAGCTCGCGAAGCGGGCGTAGATCCATGTTTTAATTGCTACATCACTCTATGAGCCACAGAACACTTGTTGCACAAACAGCTGTTGCTACGTGCGACCTCCGACAGCCAGCGGGACCGGATTCTATGATGTTTTTTTAGCGGGCGAGCGTAGCGAGGTTAGCTCGCGAAGCGGGCGTAGATCCATGTTCTAATTGCTACATCACTCTATGAGCCACAGAACACCTGTTGCTACGTGCGACCTCCGACAGCCAGCGGGACCGGATTCTGTGATGTTTTTTAGCAGGCGAGCGTAGCGAGGTTAGCTCGCGAAGCGGGCGTAGATCCATGTTTTAATTGCTACATCACTCTATGAGCCACAGAACACTTGTTGCACAAACAGCTGTTGCTACGTGCGACCTCCGACAGCCAGCGGGACCGGATTCTATGATGTTTTTTTAGCGGGCGAGCGTAGCGAGGTTAGCTCGCGAAGCGGGCGTAGATCCATGTTCTAATTGCTACATCACTCTATGAGCCACAGAACACCTGTTGCTACGTGCGACCTCCGACAGCCAGCGGGACCGGATTCTGTGATGTTTTTTAGCAGGCGAGCGTAGCGAGGTTAGCTCGCGAAGCGGGCGTAGATCCATGTTTTAATTGCTACATCACTCTATGAGCCACAGAACACTTGTTGCACAAACAGCTGTTGCTACGTGCGACCTCCGATAGCCAGCGGGACGGGATTCTATGATGTTTTTTTAGCGGGCGAGCGTAGCGAGGTTAGCTCGCGAAGCGGGCGTAGATCCATGTTCTAATTGCTACATCACTCTATGAGCCACAGAACATCTGTTGCACAAACAGCTGTTGTTACCGACAGCCAGCGGGACCGGATTCTATGATGCTTTTTAGCAGGCGAGCGTAGCGAGGTTAGCTTTCGAAACGGGCGTAGATACATGTTCTAATTGCTACAGCACTCTATGAGCCACAGAACACCCGTTGCACAAGCAGCTGTTGCTACGTGCGACCTCCAACAGCCAGCGAGACTGGATTCTGTGATGTTTTTTAGCGGGCGAGCGTAGCGAGGTTAGCTCGCGAAGCGGGCGTAGATCCATGTTCTAATTGCTGCATCACTGTAAGAGTCACAGAACACCTGTTGCACAAACAGCTGTTGTTACGTGCGACCTCCGACAAATACATTGAATTACGATATATACATACGTATATATATACATACGTATACATATATATATATATATATATATATATATATATATATATATATATATATATATATATATACATATACATTACTTTAGAAACTTCCATTCGTTTAACCTCTAATTTTTGTAGGATATATCTAAATTTATCTTCTTTGATGGATATTTTTAATTAACCGGAAAATAAAATATTAACTTTTATTAAAATATATACACGAGTTTTTTTGCGAAAAATCGTTACATATCTTCCCCTCACTCGCATATACATTGCAGAAATTGCTAGTAAATGTATACATCTTTAGAACGTTACTTAGAGACTATGATAAAAATGATTAGTAGTGTATATTCACTTAAAATACACTTTAGCAAATGAAATCTTTAAATATATATTGCTATTAATGTATTCTAAATAACTAATGTTCATTACAAATATAAATTCGATGTTTAATGGGATTAATTTCAATTTTTATTTGGCATCATCGTCAGTTTACCGTTACGAGCTATGATAAAAATAATGTCCCTTTGCACTTACGTTTCTGCGCATTTTACTACGCAGTTTGTTTATTTACATTCGTGCTCGCATAATCATGGTAACCTTGCGACTTGGATGGATACTATGGCAACTGTCTCAACATCGGGCGCCAGAAAAGTCGCCAAATTCAAGACCGTACCGGTCTTTGGGATAATGCCGGGCTTTGTTTTGTATTTCCATTAGAAATAAATAAATAAATAATTAAGGCAGTCCCAATTTCAGCCGAAAATTAAGCAATAATTCTGCTAAGATCAAAATAATAAGTTCAGGTAATCTTGCACTGAAGAAACAAAGTTGATGCATAAGATTACCATGTTGGCTAGTAACCGTACCATGTTTTTGGAATCAACCTTAAAGAAATATGTTTCATGTATAAACTTTTAATTTAATTTTTTCAATTTATCAACTAAACTTCTATCTTCTCAAGCTAAATAACAATTTAAACGTCACAAAGTCCCAGTTTCAGAATATTATAGATGAAATTCCACCTGGAGGTTGTTTAATGCGAATTCCACTACGCAAAAAGCCTCTTGGATTTTCCTCACAATCTTCTGAATTCATGCCTTCACCAGTTATGGGATTTCTGCGAAAGTTGACTGTGGAATGCTTCACAAACGGACAGTTCGAATAATCAACATTTCTTTTGATATCCAAAACATCTCTTGATGTGGAAATTGGTGAAATGGCTGACTTGTCATCAAGGGGTGAAATTGATTTTGACTCGTTCAGTATTACTTCAGAAACTTCTCCAGTTATGGGATTTCTAGCAAAACCTCTTGGTTTGCATTTGGAGTTCTTTGTACGAACACTTGAACCGGAGTCTTCTGATTTCACACTTTTAGATCTACTAGCGTAGCTTGAAGTAGAAACGCTGGATTTTACACTCATTGACTCTGACTTGTTTAAATCTTGTCCAATTTCACTTAAAGTTGTGCATGAACGAGTGGAAATGTGAGTGCTTGTAGGGGATAGACTGACAGACTGCATATCAGATCTATCTGAATGATCAATTTTCAACAGTTCAGTTAATTCATCATTGACCTCACATGTGTCTGTATGATCTATTTTTGAAGGCTCCAATTCCACATTGACATCACTTCTATCTGAATGATCTGTTTTTGAGATCTCCAATTCCATATTGACATCACTTTTATTTGAATGATCTGTTTTTGAGAACTCCAATTCTGCATTGACTTCATTCGAATCACCAATTTTCAGTTTATGTTCTTTGCTTATATTTAAGTCATATTGAGTTTCCATCAGTTTTTATTACTAAATTGTATTTTATATGAAATATAAGTGCTTAAATGTAGACTAAAGAATCAAACAGTATATTTTGGATTGCTTTTTTCTATGAAGTAAAATAACTTGATTCCACATTTAAATCTTACTGAAACTTAACAATCTATAAATCTAGAGCTTGCTTCTTTAAAAAGTATACGAGAAGACATTAATTTGACAACTTCAAGCACAATAGTTTTCCATCGATAAAATTTAACGTAACTGAAAAAAATAGCCAATAAGTTTATCTTATATTTGAACGGTTGAAGGAAAAAGAACGCGAGTAATACAGTACGAAAATAAAACAAAATCTTACCACTGATAGGGTTAGCCTCTTCTCTAATAGTTCATAATACGCACAGGATTTGAACATATAGTTATTACCATGGGGTTTTAACCTCCATGGTATTAATTATACAGGATGGTTCAAAAGGTCTTGGACAAACTTTAAGGTAAGTCAGGTATACAAAAACAAGTACGTTTTGCATAGGAATATGTGGCGACAAACGCCATCACGGGGTACTACAGATTCAGGAAGAAACAAAAAGTAAGGAATGCAGACAATACAAAACAGGTTTATTAGACATAACAGTTACAAGTATCAATTACAATTGTTCGTTTATCATAACATTAAAGTAGGTATTCAGATTTCTTGCCATTCGCAGCTGTGCATATTTTTGCCAGGATGTACAGGACTATCTAAATCAAACCCTTCATACAAGATGGATCGGTTGGGAAGGATATACGTCTGTTGGCTACCACAGTCCCCGATTTGACCCCCCCATTGATTTCTTCTTGTGGGGTTATCCTAAAAGCTTCTTTTACGCGATCCCTGAAAACAGATTGTTCTACTCACCCGAGGGTATAAAGCAGCTGTATTGAACTATCGGGAAGGGTGTTTACGAGACCCTTGTAATATCTGACGCTGGCCTTGTCGTTAGAATCGTTGAGGCAGCAGCTCGTGCCAGCAAGCGTCCTGGCATTTTTGAGCTCGTTCGTAAATCCATGCGTCGACGTTGTCAGATATGCATATCTACGGATGGCAAAAACGTTAAAAATCTACTTTAATAGTATGCTAAACAATTGTAATTGATACGTGCCATTTTTATATCAATTAAACCTGTGTATTATCTGCATTCTTTTCTTTTTGCTTCTTCTTTGCATCTGTAATACCCCATGGTGGCGTTTGTGCCCACATGTTCCTATGCAAAACGGGCTTGTTTTTGTATGTCTAACCTACCCTTAAAGTTTGTTTAAGACCTTTTGGACCACCTTGTATACAGGGTGATTAAAAAAAGGTGGATGAAACTTTACGAAGTGGTAGTACACATCAAACCAACCATTTTTTGTCAGAGTTTACAGGGTTGGAAATAAAATGAAAAAGTGCCAGTGGGCGCTTTATGGCGAAACCGATGAGGTGAGACGGAAACACAAGAATGACTTAGAAGTTATAAAATGACATTTAATACACAATAATATATATTATAGTAGTGGCTCAAAAGAGCGACCGCCAACCTGATTTCATGTCTCACAGCGGCGATGGAGTGATTGGCGAACTCTCTCGAACATACCAGACATGCCGTGCACTTCCGAAGCAGCTGCCGAAATTCTGGAGACGAGTTCCTATTGTGATTCAAGGGGGTGTCATAAAAGAGACTCTTGAGATATTTCCACAAAAAGATCCATAGATGAAATGCATATCGGCTTTTTCCCTATTTGTAAATTCCCCCATTGTCTCAAAAGGAACTGCGAATAACTGCTGCAAACTGATAAGGCCGTACATTCGGTGTTACATTCGGCCGTACATTCGGTGAAAATTTGCATAAGGGTTCCTTTTCTTTCCTAGATAAAATTTGCATACGTGGCTTTGTTCTTTAACCAGAAAATAACAACCAGAATGAAGCTTTTAAGTTTGCGGAGCGGCTTCCCAACGAGTAAGCGCCCAGTAACGCCTTTACGTTTCATTTCCGACCCTGTAAACTATGACTAAAAATGCTTGTTTTGGTGTATATTACCACCTCGTAAAGTTTGGCCCATCTTTATTGAATCACCCTGTATATGCTAAAATCCTCCATCGTCACAATTCATTGGTTTTCTATCCATGTATAGCGCACTGATATTCAATTCATTCAATATTACCATATCTCTCTGTGAAATAAAAATAATTATGATTTAGGAAGTTTGCTATTTTCTTTGCTGAAACTAAATTGCCGTAAAATTTTTTATAGTTTCAATATTTATTTATATTTACGGCAAATCTAATCTGACAGAGAGATGTGGGAAAACTGTAAACCTCCTCTCAACCGATTGCTTCAAAATTATATTAATGTTTTCTCGTACTGTATAAAAAATATGCTAAATGATTGGTAAAAATGGATTTTGTTGCTGTGGGAACTATCTAATCAATATACACAGAATGAACGTATGAAAACAAGCTTGAGTAATCAGCCGTTTATAGTTTTCACAGTGTACTATGAGTATATGTTTGAAGCAAACCTAACTTGACACCAGAGAGGTATAGGAAACACTGTAAGCTTCCGCTAAGTTATACAGTCCATTTATGAAACGATATTAATAGCACGGTAACGCCAGGTTCCTAAATAAGCATCCCCTACTTAAACGATACAGATAACATTACTCAATTTCCAAATTGAATATTTTGAACTAAAATCAATTCTCCCGACACAGATAAATGAAAATACGTGCTTAAAGTCACAAAGCAGTTCCTTTAATCTCTGAATTATTGCGACCTCAGCGGATTATCATGCAATTTATATAAAATTTTAACGTAATACTCATAATGATAATATAATACCAAATTTAAAAAATAGGATAATATCTTTTAAACTCGGAAAGTTAGAACATCCAAAAATAAACTCATTCAGCTGTCCTCAGCTGTTTCCTCTAACTGAAAAGCCTGCTACCCGTTGTGAAATTAAAGAAACGAAAGGAAAGAAGGTGTGGCTAAAGTTCACTCTTTCTTCTCAAAGGTTGGGCATGCACAGTGCAGTTGTGTGGTTGGAGAAAATCGCTGTTACCGAAGCTCGCGATGGGGATCAAAAATATCAATGTTTATGCTTTACCTATAAAATGATTGAAATTTAAATTACTTACTAATTGAAAACATATCTTTTGCTAGAATACGAAGATATATGCGGCTTTTTTAGCCAAACTATGGAATTGTGCTAATCTTAGTTTTTTGGATGCGACAGTATATATATATATATATATATATATATATATATATATATATAAAATCGGATTTCGAATAAAGTTCTTAGTTTTCAAAACAGAGTGGTTCTGATTTTGATATTTTAGTATTTTGAACTGGTTTGAAATGGTGGCTCTAATTTCGATATTTTAATATTTTGAACTATTTTGAAGAGGTGGTTTTAATTTCGATATTTTAGTATTTTGAACTGCTTTGAAAAGGTGGCTCTAATTTCGATATTTTAGTATTTTGAACTGTTTGGAATATGTCAAAAGAAGACAAACTACCCACAAAGAATGATGTTATTCACTCGAAACCATTTTGGCTCCATCAGGCTGGAGTCACTGAAGATTTTTAGGATGTATTCTGAAATAATTTACAACAGATGAATTTATTTATTGTATAGAAAAAATAACATACAATTGTATCACATAAATATGTTAATACAATCTTTGCAAAATATAAATTAAAATTATAGTTTTTTTTCAAGCTTTTTCAGCAGAAAACTTAAGCTCTATCATATACATATTTCTATTCTCACTATTTTCAATCGCTAGAAGGGTTAAATCACGTAATCGTGATTGTTCGATAGAATTTATTTTATAGTCTTTTTATAGGTTTCAATTTGTTGAATGGCCTATCAACAGAAGTTACGGTGACGAGCAGAGTGAAAAACAGCCATAATACAGAATACACATAAAATAATCTTTTTACTCGTATATCAATTTATATTTGATTAGATTTCTATGAAATTTTTAATTGTCATCTGTGTTTTTAGATTCATAATTGTGTGCAAATTGAATGACGGTTGGTTATTAAGATCAAGGACATGAGAAGTGGTAGTGATAAGCATATTGTGCTACGATGACGATTGGAGGATATTTAGTTCTGCTGCTCTGCCTGAGGCCGTAAGTATTGCTTGCTTTTGCTATTCGATTATAACATCTCTGTATAAACGGGTATAGTTTGGAAGTGATTGATTTCTTGTTATTTCTTTTATAGTTCTGCTGCTCTGCCTGAGGCCGTAAGTATTGCTTGCTTTTGCTATTCGATTATAACATCTCTGTATAAACGGGTATAGTTTGGAAGTGATTGATAATTAGGACCTGTAAATTATCTAAGATTGAATGGACGAATCTAAATCCCAAAAGTATTTTATCCATCAGGAAATAAAGAAAATTAATAAAAAAAAACCTTTCATCGCCAGTGTGAATCCTTTTCATGCATTAACAGAGGGTGTGTCAGGAATTGGACAGCATTAATGCATAAAATAAAATAAGAAAACCCCTTCAAAAATTATAATGTGTATTATATACTGCAATCTTTACGGCCAATAAAGCGGTGACGTCAATCGCCTAAATGGATTTTAGGGACACACCCCTTGCATTAGCGCATAAGAACAGTTTTAACACGGGCTATTACCACTCGCTGTTTTAGATGTTGAGAGTGCATACGGACGTCTTTTTTATTCGCGCTATAAATGTAAATTATTCTGCCGGAACAGCTCGGTTTGGTGTTACATACAAATAACCGGAACGAGGTGACTTAAATAGCAGGCTGAATTGTACTGCTTCTCCAATAAATCTGAATAGTTTCTACCATTTTGTTTCTTGCTACGTACAAGAATCTCCGATCTTCTATGAGGATCTTCAGATTTTTTTGAATATAAAGCAGATTACATTATTAATCTTCAAGTTATTCTCGGAAAAATATTTTTATAGCAATACATTTTGGAATTAGAATAATAAATTGCCGAATCTTGAGGATGGAATGGGAAATCAAAATGGAATTAAAATATATAAGGACAGAACTGTTTTGCCATGATTTTCTTGGAGACGAGATAAGATAGTAAAAAAATGGCGAATAAAGCTTGCTGTCGCTATAAATGCAAGGGATTAGGTTAGGATTAACATTTCCTAAATAAGTAAAGACCAGGCTTCTGAAAATGAGTGATAGATATGAGGCAAACCATTCGTTACGCAAGTTTTATGGGATGCATGTCTCACCGTAGATGAGACCTATGATTTTTATGTCTGTTTATTCGCATATTGCTGTGTTTGTTTCTGCATCAAACTAGAATTTAGTTTTATTGTTTCGATTTATTTGTTCGATTTTTTTCTGCCAAAATGAGTAGGATATTAAATAAATTTCGGGCATTTGAAATTTTGAAAATTTTATAAAAGATAATATTTTTCAAATGTTTGTTTGCTAAACATATATTCATTTAACATATATTCATTTAACTAAGTATTGAAATTTGTAAGGAAATAATCATATTTCAGGTCTTTAAATGTAAAGGCTAAGAAATAATGGAAAGTTCTCAGTACGAATAAAAATATACTTCAATAGTTGCTGAGGAACTTGGATAAATAAAACGTATAAATAATGCTAAAAATGCATAAAAATGCTATATTAAGGAAACATTTTTAAGAACAAAATTTCATACACTTTGCGGTATTTTGATAACCGTACCATGCTTGATGAATGAGCCACAAAGAATAAAAATAAAACTTTGATTGAGGAATATAAAAAAGCAATGAGGAACTAACTATATTGAAAAATATTAGTTCTGAATAAAAAGTATGAAACACGGTATCACTTTTATAGAAAATTTATGCACGCAAGTATATTCGCAGTTATGCACGCATTTATGTTCGCAGTTATAGAAAATTTATGCACGCAATGAAACGCCAGAATACGTCTTCTGATAATGATTGAAGTTGCTTTCGCATCGCAGAGGCGCGAATTTCTAACTTATTTA